>CM029776.1:7564730-8080264 GCA_017562165.1 Ectropis grisescens | reverse complement strand
ATATTTTGTACTTATCATTAATTTTAGCACTCAATCGCTGTTAATTAGCTCGACTAAAGTTAATCAAAATGTTAATAACTTATCATTAGTATTTGATTTAATTATAAATATCATAGTAGGTAATTTGGCATTTGGATTACAATTATCTACTTATAAAGTATGAATATAATATACTGAGAACACTGATTTTGTATGTAGTAGCTGTATGTGTAAAATAATCTTCGAAACGATTGAATCATATCAATTAAAAGAGCTTGCAACATTTGATAGGTTGTTTAGATACTCGTAGGTTGATAAATCCAAATTTGACAAACTTGTGACGATTTTGGATCCAGAAAAGAATCCGATTTATTTGAGCGATGTCTTGAAGCTACACATAATATGATTTTACATCTTATGTCTTATTCACATAACGGTTATTATAGTTGAAAGGCTTACTTACTTATTAGACTTAGAAATTCGTATTTAATTGCAATTATAAAAAGAGCAAAATGTGTATATGCGTGATATGACGTAAATAAATGGTTGTTTTAAGGTTATAACGATCATAGATATTGATCGGCAGTGTTGTTTAATTAAACCTGTCAGCTAACTCATTTTTATTTTTTATTATAAATATTGATGGACTATTCACACACAACACCATATGACCCCAAACTAAGCAATGCTTGTACTATGGCGGCCAGATAGCTGATATAATACTTATATAGTGCACACCAGACACAGTGCAAACATTATTTAAAAAATTTAAAGACATTATAATTAAGACAGCTTCAGGTCATGTAGAAATAATGATAGTATGTTAACTCTACTTACCAGTTATAAGTCGGTATGTGCTTGATCATCCCTGCTAGGGCAGTGGGAGACATTTTAGGTGATGCCAGGTTGGTCAGATTGTGATCTTCTTTACCGTCGGCAGCCAAAGCCGAGATGGTACTTTCTGAGGTGTCCTAGCCGGAAGATTTACATAAGGTAAGTGCTACGAAAGCACGTACACAAAATATGTATGTATAGTTGGTTAAGAAGGTCAGGTTATTTGGGTTTTACAGTACAATAAGCGGTAGAGGCCACTTCAGGCTAAAAGCTCTCAAAAATGCATTTTTAAATTTTTTTAGTCGTCATGTATTAAGAACTATGTTAAAACGAAACATTATGTGGTCAAAGAAAATATTATATGAGTTATTTTTAAACAAAAGATGAAACTACTTCAAAACTAAAAATAGGCTCTCAAAAGCGAAAAATAAATTAATGTAAGAAGAAGAAAATATTTATTTTCATGTAAGTCACATTCACAAACATTTACTTATACCTAAACATTTGGAATGATTCTGTACAGACTCGTCAATAATTATAAAAATATCATTACATTTTATTATGTCGTAGTTCGTGGGTAAGTAACCACTACTTTAGCAATATTATAAAAACTTTAAAATAAGAATTAGGTACAAAAATATTAAGTACGTTTCTAAATTTACCATTATAAACTTAAAATTCTAAAAGTTCAGCTGTAAAGCGGCTATTATTAAATACATATTTTTCCGTATACAATTCATGCAAATAATGTAGATTATGTAGGTATAACTAGACATTAACCATAGCGTTTTGCAAACATCAAAGTTTCGGTGTTTATACTTCGATGCTGGAACGAATTAATGAGCCTGCCTCTTTTTACCAGATATGCCTACTTACCACATACCTATTTGTAGTAACTATCTACTATTTGACTTAGCTAGCACTAGCTCCGACTTCAAATAGGTGAGTGGGTAGCGCTTGTACTACTTAGAGGAAGCAACATTTTATTACCTTTTTAGTTTTGGAAATGCAAAATGGTGCCACCATTGAAAACAAGAACAAAATTAAAAATGTTGTTTAACCCCCGACTACCTCGGATTTGTAATTTGTACAACATTCTACCAGTCAATCCAATTTTTACCACATTTGATACCCATATTGAGGGAGTTGTGAAAAAAGAAATGTATTTATATTTGTGGTAGCGGCCATTTTGGATTTGAAATTCGTCATAGTGCATAGTATTCTACCAGTCAAGCCCTTTCATTTGATACCCATATTGAGGTGGCTGTGAAAAAAAATATAATTCACCAATTTATAGTGACGCCCATCTTGGATTTAGAGCTCGTTATAGTACATAGAATTTTAGTAGCTAATCCCTTTCATTTGATACCCATATTGAAATAGATTGTGAAGAAATATTTTGTCCGCCATTTTGAGGAGGCGACCATCATGAATTGATATTTACCAAACATTTTTTTTAATAAAGATTGACGAGACGACCAGGACATGTACCTGATGGTAAGCAACATGCCCACCACATAACAGCACAGTGACACGCAGCTATTGGAACATGAAGAGTCCAAATCATTACCTAGCTCTGCACAGCGCTCGTCACCCAGAGATCTAAGGTGTTATATCTCCAAGCCCCGTAATTTCACTGGACACATTGCCTTTCAAACCGGAACACAGTAATGTTTGCACATTACTGTGTTCCGCTTGGCGGTAGAATAACTGGCAAAGATGTGGTACCCTCCCCAGGCGGACTCTAATAAGAGTCCTACCACTACATAGGTAAACATAGCTAAGAACATCCGCACGGAAGTTAACCTTCAAATGAATAACCGCATCGAAATCGGCCTATCCGTTTGAGTCACAGACACACACACAGACAGGCAGACATCGACGTCAAGCTTATAGCACCCCTTTGTTTGGTCGGGAGTTAAAAATGAAATATTCTAAGAATAAAACCCAGCTCGATTAATCACAACGTAGCCCCCGCCCTGCGATCAAAATTAGCTACTCATAGCTCTACATCATTTCATGGTCGATTTTGCAAAGACTGGAACGAGATTACACTTTTGTGATAAGAACGTCAAGGATGAGAAATGCTTTGGCTGAGTGGGGTTTTCCGATGCTTCAAATCTTTATGCATTCAAATCAAGAGTGAATTGGTTTCTTGTAGGTAAACACGCTCCATCGTAGACCACATCGTAACTTTACATCAGGCAAGATGGCGGTCAAGCGTGAACCTATAAAATAGAAAAAAAAAATATAATCGTTGGAGTTGTTTCTGAGATTCAGATTCTATATTATCAGAATTGCTTGTCTAAAGGTGGCAGACGGCCTGTACTAAGTACTCTCATTAGCCTTTAATTCGTAATTGGTACTTTTACAACACAAAAATATTTGTAAAACGACGAACTGCTTTATTTCAGGCGTTGATTAAAATTAAAAAATTGGATAGCAAGATTAATCAAAGCTACTTTTGGGATAACACTATATAAAAGCGAAAAAATATCAATACAAATCACAGTTTCACATTGAACCTCGAACACGGTTCGTTTTTCTAACAACTGAGTAGAGGTTTGTCTAAAATAATGTTGCTGTTTTTAATAGCAACATTTTATGTATCTGCTGCAACGACTTTTAGTGGTGAGTTATTTTTTCAT
Source organism: Ectropis grisescens (assembly GCA_017562165.1). Taxonomy (NCBI): domain Eukaryota; kingdom Metazoa; phylum Arthropoda; class Insecta; order Lepidoptera; family Geometridae; genus Ectropis; species Ectropis grisescens. Next base: position 8,076,803 of record CM029776.1, on the reverse strand, counting down.
ATCCATATATACTTATTTGATCTTTATGTCTTCGTTTTGTCTGTTTTATTTCTGGTTTATCTTTGTTTATTGTAAGTGTTACAGTCGCTCCTAAGTATCTGTGTACTTACATACATAAATTTAGACATTCTTTAACCCGTACCGTGACAGAAACAAAATTAAATTTGATACGCATGTTTTAATTGAATTAAAACAGTTTTTGGAATATAGAAGACTTAGGTACACTACCTTCTAATAACATTTCAATATTTATCAAGCGTCATCAACATTAGCAGTACTTATTCACAGAAAACACAATTTAGCATTAGAAATGTGAAATAATATTTTGTCGATAACATAGCTACAAATCGTATGAGGTTATCCTATTTATATTGTTTATGTGATGGGTATGTGTGTGATGTGTGACAATCGCGTCAGCACAACTTAAACTAATGACGTTAATTTTCTCCTAATCCAAGATTCATGTAAAAAAAGAAAACAAAGGTCACGGAACCCGGAGTCTATGGAGTTGGTAAATCAAAAAATATGAGTTTTCGCCTATATTCTTGCAAGTGAGACAGAGCATCTATTTCCTTCAGGAAATATATTATAATGTATACTGGTTTCGACTAACTTTTTTATGTTCTTTCATAATGGAAATATATTAATTCAACTGACACTCGATTGCGATAGAATTACGAGTACAGTGGTCATTTGGGGGATAATTTATGCCCATGCCTGGCGAGGCTATTTACTAAGACCATAATGTATCTTAAACATCCGAGATTTAATTTTTGTTTTATTTTCTAGTTGAGGATGTAAGCCACAAAAGTTTCAACCACAATGCAGATGAGTTGAGTTGGGCGGAGACCTATTCAGTAAAAGCTACGAAAATAACTCTAACGTCGAACCTTGTTGAAGATTACTCTGCATGGTAATTATAAAAACTACTTGTTGTTAAACGTGTAATCTTGGAAACTTTTTTTGTGACATTAGAAACTGTTTGAAGTCGAAAAGTAACCAAAAATACATATTATCCGCTTAGCTATAAATCTTACTCAGATAGACTAAAGATATAATTAACTACACCTAAAGTTGGCTGCGTCGGTATAATTAATAATAATTTTAAGACATTAAATGCATTCTACATTTTTCCTGGCATTATAGACTATAGGCTCAAAACAAATTTTTTAGGGCATATGATACACCAATCTATACTATCTATACTAATATTATAAAGCTGAAGAGTTTGTTCGTTTGTTTGAACGCTAGGATCTCGGGAAGTGCTCGTCCGAATTGAAAGATTATTTTTCTATTGGATAGTCCATTTATCGAGAAAGGCTATAGGCTATAGAAAATAACGCTACTATTAACAGAAGCGGAGTATGAATTAAGAATGTAACAAAATCGGGAAAAAAATATTCCTTTTTGAGAGTTTTCGTACGTTTCGTGCTTTGACATGACACATGACAGCATTTGTCTAAGATTGCGTCATTGAATATCACAGATGACATACCTCTTGAATATAAAACTTTGCTAATCTCTGAGTTGGTACGACCAATTTCCGACAGGTGGCGTAGCAGGTAGCTGAAGACGTGTTTTGTTTGAAAGCGATACTCTTAGGAATGACTGACCCGATTGCTAAAATTTTTTCACCGTTGGATATGTACGGGATTTCGATGAGTGCTACGAGTATATATATATACGGGCGAAGCCGGGGCAGACATCTTTCCTTAAGATTCAGCACTATGTCTAATATGATTTAAGCTGTCCAACTGAGTGCAAATTGAATGGGGATAGCAAGACGCTCTTTCCTTCTTGTCGCATGATTTTTGTATGTACGGAATGAATGGGATTAGAAGAGGTATTCTTATTTTATACCCTTCTATCATCCTATATAGGTCTCCATATGACCTATAAACTTTGTTTACGGGCCTGTAGTCTATTAGGGACTTAAATCATTTGAAAAGACATCTTTTTTAAAGTTAAGAGTGATGAGACAAGTAGGACATGTGTTTAATGGTTAGCAACATGCCTGTCTATATCTATTATAGTTTTACGACTAAAACTGTTTCATGAAGCAGTACTACAGTGGTCAAATTACAAAACAAACTAAAAAATTATATATATTAACTGAAAAGAGGATGTTCGAATTTAAGTTTCCATCCACCTATTATTATATTTTTTTACGACAGTTCCATTGAAATATGTCAGTCAGTTCCATATTAAACTGGCTAGGTCGTGAAACATGGGATACTATCAAGAAAATAGACATGGTAAAATTAGAAATAGGTACCACTTTGCGCCTTTAGTGCTAGCTTAATGTTCGAGTGGCAGTTGAAGCCACTTAAGGCAAACTGCCATAGGTATCTTATCTTATACCTTTAAACGACCAATTCTTGTAGGTATATATATATAAAATCTGAATCTCGGAAACGGCTCGAACGATTTTCATGAAATTATGTATAGGTTTCGGGGACGATAAATCGATCTAGTTAGGTTTTATTTTTTTAAAACATCATTTTATGCGCGTTTTTGACAATGAAAAACTTCTATAATGTCATTAGAATACATTAACTTATTTCGCCACTGTTCTTTAAGTCAAAATGGCTCAGACGGAATAAGCTCGCCCTCGGTGTCAACAGGCCTCGGTTCGAATCCTGATGGTTACACTCGGGTCTTTTCTTTTTGTTCTTTTTTTTCTGAGAAAATCTTTTACTTAGAGCCTTTATAAACGCATTTAAACCGAGCAAAGCTCGGTCAACCAGGTACTCTTCATAACAAGAAAAAACTTAAAAATCTTGATTTATCCCCGACTATATCGGATTTGTAATTTGTAAAGCATTCTACCACTCAAGCCCTTTCATGTGATACCCGTATTGAGGTAGCAGTGAAAAAAAATATGTAATTCGCTATTTTGTGTTGGCGGCCCTCTTGGATTTGAATTATGTGATATAGTATATAGTATTCTACTAGTTAAGCCTTTTCATTTGATATTCATATTGCGGTAGGTTGTGAAGAAACATATTATCCGCCATTTTGTGGAAGCGGCCAACTTGAATTGATCGTATTAACCAAACGTAGCTAAGAACCACCGCACGGAAATTAACCTTCATATAAAAAACCGCATCTAAATTGGTCCATCCTTTTGAGCACTACGGTGCCACAGACGAACAGATAAACAGACATCGGCGCTAAACTTATAACACCTCTTTTTTTGGTCGGGAGTTAAAAATGGGTAAATGGAAGGTTTAACTACCAAAAGTTTGTGCGGTATATATATTATAACTGTTTCTGTACTAATAATATCAGTAAAAATAAAGCTTTAAATTACTTAAATAATTCGCGCGAAATTTTATTGCGAAAATATCACATGAATAATGATTAAAAAGGTAATTATTATTGTGAAACACGAATACGATTTTGTTCATTAACTTTAATTAATCCTTTTCATAGATAAGTAATCCTGTAAAAATAATCGCATCATTATGTATGGGACTAATTAATGACTTACAAATTTTATGGGGCGTGATTCATAATTGAAAAAAAAAATCTAATTAAGTACTGATATTTTCAGGAAATCCAATTCGTCGTCTAGAGTCGATACGAATAATGGAGCAGTTAAAGTTATCACAAGTTCGGATACTAAAAGAAAATACCGGGTAAGTTAAATTATTATTTAAGTAATATTTTGGTAAAATATTCAGAAGTACAGACGGGATTGGAACCTACACCCTTACGATGGTGAAATCGGAAGTTTCAGCTACTATGCTATCACGGTTTAAGTTTAACATCATAGTTCGCATTATGTTGCGGTTTGAAGGGCTATATATAAGGGCATTTTCAGAGAAATTACAGAGCATAGAGATAACAAATCATCTTACATGTCTGGGTGACTAGGACAGTGCAGTGCTAGGTAATGATTTTGACTTTTCATGTTTTTTTTTAATGAAGAGTGACGGGGCGAGTAGGACATGTGCCTGATTACAACCACATCCCTGCCACATAACAGCACAGTGGCACGAAGCTATTGGAACATGAAGAGTCCAAATCATTACCTAGCACTGCACTGCGCTCGTCACCCAGAGATCTAAGATGTTATATCTCTAAGCCATGTAAATTTTCTGGAAACATTTCCCTTCAAACTCTTCATCTGTACGACACTGTGTTACGATGGGGAGGCGTGTTGCTTACCATCAGGCACATAACCTGCTCGTCCCACCGTACCGTAACATGCAAATGGTGTAAAATTTATTGATAGTAGTAGTTTAGATAATTACCTTACTCATTAGTATAGCCAGAACATACAGATACAGATAATTTATTAGTGAAAAGCATTTACAAGTCACATAATTAATAAATAAAACTAAAAAGGGATTTACAATACTATTTGTCTAGAACAATCGCTTCTGGTATTTGTCACTAAAAAACTCTTTCAAAGAATAAAAGGCATTTTTTTAATAAAATATGTCCTTAAACGTTTCTTAAATAGCCTGACAGAGGCCGCACTTCGTATTTCGTCAGGCAGATGTTTATAACAGGACCTCTCATTATAATTATGTACTTGTATATGGCTTAGCATTAGACGAGTTGGTGTTCTGTCGCGGACCTACATATGTGTCTTAAAACCCTGACGATTTTTAAAAGATAATTGAGAAGCTTACGCTAACTAACATCTCCCATGCACTTGTAGTAACAGAAACAGTTTTTTTTCGCATTTTTTCTCCAAAAACCATTAAAATTTTGTCGAAATTGATTTTTAGGTTCACCCTGAAACAACGAACACAGTACTGAATAAAATAGTGTGTCGTTTGGTGTATAAATCACGATTTGGTGAAATGCCCCTTGAAGACATTCTGCCGTCTCTTTATGATGAGTATGAGCGAAATGGTAAGGATAACTGTAACTTTTGCTTTTAAATTAATATGAGCGTAATTAATACGAGCATAATAATATGAGCTTTGTGCCTAAACATGTGTTTTTTTCTGGTATTTTTTTTTCCTACCATGTATTATAGTACAATTACATACCATTATATGTACCATGTAATATAATTTTGGGCTATGCCTTTCGAATCATAATTCAAATTTTTCTCTTATGGTGTCTAGGATAAACACGATTTGTCAAAATGATGACCGTTATTTATCGTCAACCTGTAGCCGCCCACCGCTGGGTATAAGCATCACCCTTTTAATCTACCAAAATTATAAATGTAGAAGTATTTTGGTTGCTTAGATGTTTGGATACAAAGATATCTGTTGCTCAATCAGGTCGGAACCTATGGATTGAGTTAAAATTGAGAACACAGAATATAGTCTGGGATAACAAAAGTTAGTTTTCATTGCGGGAAAAGGGAATGTGAACTACGCGTGTAAAACCATGGGGCACTGATAGTTTTAAAATCTATGTAAATGATGCTAATAACATAGACAGAAAGGTGACATCGAGCAATATGAATTTTTTAAACAGGATGTGAGACTTAGGATAGATAATTTAATTTAATGGTTTATCAGAATAGTACTTTAACTAAAACATAACAAAGACCACTTCAGAAAGAGAATGGCCATGATTGGCACATTCCAAACAAATAGGTTTATACTTTTCACCCCCACACATTACTAGCCAATAGAAGATTTTTTTCTAGAGTCGGCAGAACTTTTATTAACAAAACTAAAATACAATGAGAACTACACTACACTACAAACCTACCAAACTAACTACTTACACTAAGCACTCCTGAATTATCCATTGACCACTGTAGGTCTACAGATAATCAAGATGTTCAAGCCCACTACCAATCGGAAGCCTACCTATACAGCCTGCTGGCGGCATTACCACGCTGAATGGCAATGCTTATGCGAATTATAGAATATGACTAATTTGAATCAGAATTATCTAACACTAATTCCAACCACGTTTATTGCAGGCGATGAAATCATTGATGACTGGTACACTACCAGGTTCGAGTATGACGAGACGACAAATAAAAAAAAAGTCAATAAGAAAATCTGGGCATTTTACAGTGACTACTACGGATGGATACCGATTAAGTACTAACTTTATAAATACTATTACAAAATCAATAATCAGTAAACTTTAACCGCTGTATTACAAAAGTATAAGAGTTTGTTAGACGACAAAAACGCGAAAAATGTCTAAATCGATTTGACTTAACTCAAAAGTTTGACAGTTTGCGTAATGTTTTGGAATCTTTTTCTTTGTTTGGAATACAGCAGTAAAGTTTGAATTCTGTAATTCTTGTGATCAAACAAAAGGTTAAAAAAGTGGTCAAGTGCGAGTCGGATTCGCTCATGAAGGCTTCCGAGTAACATAAGTAAAGAGTATTAAAGTTCTTGTAGTTCGTTGTTACTTTAATCAGTGTTTTAACAATAGTGAATTTATGACTTATTAAATAAAACTACTAACTAGATCTCATTCAAACCAATTTTCGTTGAGAGTTAACATGGTAATAATGTACATCATATATTTTTTTTAGTTTTGTCATTGTCTTATTTTAGAAGTTACACACATTTTATCACTTTGGAAGAGTCTCTCGTGCAAACTATTCAGTTTAGAAAAAAAAATATGTTAGAAATCTCCATATCATTTTGGAATATATATACATAATCATGTGATAATCATAGATAATCCACACGTATGGTTTTGATGGAAAAAACATTTTTGAGTTTCAGTTCTAAGTATGGAACCCCCAAAATTTATTGTTTTTTTTTCTATTTTTGTATTTAAATCTTAATGCGGGTCACAGAATAGATCTACTTGCCAAGTTTCAATAGTATAGTTCTTATAGTTGCGGAGAAAAGTGGCTTAGACATACAGACGGACAGACATAATGAATTTATAAGGGTCCCGTATTTTGCAATTTGGCTACGGAACCCTAAAAATACATCTAATACCCCTATCTCAGCAGCCTAAGTAACGGGGAAAGCTAATACCTACTCGTACTTTTTAATATTAACGAGTAAAATCACTTCGACTTTAAAAACTTCTTTCATCAATTTGTTGGACTATTACAAGCTTTTGCATCCAAATAAGACCAAAAAGAATTTTATAGTTGGTAGATTACACCGCAAAACGTAGTTAATGTGCATAGCTCTAAATCTTCAACCTCTTTTTTTAGAGTCAGTTAAAACTTTTTTCCACAGTTCAGGTCAGGTCAGTTTCCTGTTTACGAGTACGTGTTTACGCGACTCGAATTAGCTAGTCATTCATACATATTATTATTATACTCGTAATTATTTTGCTGGAGTCTTCAGAAAGTAAAAGCCTCGTCTCGAAATTTGTCATTGCGACAAAACTGGCGAGGAACATAAACTAAATGTAATAATGCAACCACGGATATTCGGAATGCAACCGTAAACTGAAGTAAAAATACTTTAAGTTACTATTTATTGTATATTTCAGAATCGTTCGAAGTTAAAAAAAAAAAAAAATGTCAATACGGACTTTTTATTTTTTACCAACTAGAATGTGTCACACAAGGTAAAATTTCGTATTTAGAAACTTTGTCTGTGGAGTCCAGCGGCACATACCATCTCGAATTGTTGCTACGAGAAAACAGGTGGCGAACAATTTAAATATAGGAGAAACCTAGAAATTACAGCTAAATAGCTGTCTAGATAAAATTCCTAACCACGAATGATGCTATACAACACAAAGTTCATAAACTTTTGTTCCTCACATTCATATAAAGTCAATGCGTATTGTTATAGTCCAATGGCTTATAACGATAACTAGTAGGGCATTTTTTTTTCAGGCACGAAGTTAAGGAATACAATGTTGAACTTGGTTCCCTCCTCTCACATGAGATTTGGAGCTTTACCGATTACGATCCGTTCTTCGACGATGACGATGTGTTTGATACTGATAAGTGTGAGTAGATATTTATTTTGCTTCTTTCATACTTCGACCCAATTATAATCTTATTATTTTATGTATGTGTTTGTCGTTTAATAAACTATATCATGCTTATTTTTGGAACTCTATTCTAGTCTGGAATCAATTATAGTCTGGAATAGTATCAGAATCAGAATCTTTTATTGCGTAAACTGTGTACAAAGATGTTATACAAAATAGATAGGTATACTCAGAAACAACAGTCTTACCCTTTGCGGGCATGCAAAAATATAGTCTCTTTGGTATGAGGTTACAAAAAACAATTAAAATTAAGCATTAATTAATCTAATGAATACAATAATTATACCTATAATATTACATCAAAGTTATTTTACCCTGCCTAGAATCTAAACAAAAATAAACAATAGGGTGTCTACAAATAATATACTTAGGTATATAATTGAGGATTAACTTAAATATAAAAGCCAACGAAAAAAGAAAAAAAGCTTATTTATCAGTCCAAAGAGACAAACTATGGTGTTGAGATCACATAGTACATAGACAACTCTTTGTTGCGGGAAAATAACGGGAACTACGAGATAAAACCGCGAAGCGCTGCTGTTGATTCTAAACTATAACACATATAGGCACAAACACTTTTCTTTCCGAATAATGTAGATTTCCTTACTGACTTGTCATTTTCAAAATTTTGCTGTGACGCAGTCCCAAATACCAGTATTCTGTAATTAAAAAGCATACTACAACCGATTTTTGTACGTATTTTTTTTCAGTATTTCATAGATATAAAAAGATTGAAAATGGTTTTCACCATCCTGCCCCACTTTCAAAGTTTAACGCCATTTTACTAAATAATTTAATTATGGTTGATTTATACCATTCAACTAGCTGTAGGTACCCTGCATACGTTGCTACGCCACCTGTTGAAAATTGGTCGTACCAACTCAGAAACCTTATTTGGCTCATGCACAACAACTTTGCAAAAGATCATCACATGATCAAACGCATAGTTTTCGATTCTATAAAGGACACACAGATAAACATTCATTTTTATTTATTTATATTGAGTGAAGTATTGCGTCTTAGCATTTCATTTGGTGGGCAATATATATGGCTTAATACAATGTTTATGGGATTAATAAATTTCATATAATTATTAAGCTTGCAGCAAGAGCACAAGGCGATAGATTCATTTTTTATGATGCATTTGACTATAATATTGTTATTGTCATTGACAAATCATTATTATTTCGTCGTTCTGTTATTTTAGATCATTGTAATGATGAGTCTCCAGCCATAAATTCAATTGACAGTGAAAAAGCCTACAAGGAGCTAATGTTTGTTGACCCAGATAACGAAAAGCATGTAGATCATGTCTTCGAACAGTAAGTGTAACTAACAATAATTATTTTGTAGAATTAATAGATTTTGCTATTGCCGCCGTCCCGCCGCACACGATTCCTTTATTTAATTCGCTGATGATGTGAAAGATACATTTTTTGATCGATAACTAGGACGCAGAGTGGCTGCGTCACAGAATGCTATAAAAGCTTAGAACTCGCAGGTGATGAAGACTCTGATGAGATTGGAATGTTCTGAACTATTTGTAATATTCTTTAGTAATTGTCAGTATGTCTTGAGCTCTCATAGTTGCTGAAATAGTCGGCCAGTGGTACCATGTATCGGGTAGCCCTCTTCCTTTAAGTATGGTCGAGGGGAGCGCTAGCTACCACATGCATAGTACTTGTCAACAGGTGCTGAACTACTCACGGCATATACACAAGTCAAACGTGAAAGTTTAAATGTTTGTTGATACATGTTGTCACAAAAACTCAACAGATGGGGCTAAGGATTTTTTTACCTTTTCATTCCGATAAACACAAAAACAATTAAGGAATAGTTATTTTTCTAATTCTAAGTCGAGGGAAAAAGACAGACAAGTCTAAGTACTCAACTACTTTTAGAGGTCTTAAAAATATCACGGTTGTTGACCAGACTAGTAGTATTAAGAGTAGTATGGAAAACAATCCTCTTGTTTACCATGATTTTATAGTGGAGCGAGTGGTCGATATTCTGATTCAGGTTAAGATTACGGGTGGACCCGTAAAAGTGTTGCATGCAAAAATGTCCCGTGATTAAAAGACTAGTGCTGGCACAGGGTATTTTAAGATTGACCAGGTTTAAAAGACCGTGTCCCCATAAAAATACTAGTTAGGAGACAAACCATAATTGCATTACATTAGGCGGAAAAGTGCTTAACCACGAACCTATTATTGATAACAATACATTTTGTAGCTGAAAGTAAGTTGGACAGTTAAAAAAAAATGGGTTTAAAAAATGTAATTTTACTATATGATATTTTATGTTACAGTTTCAAGTCGAAGTTCGAACGAAATTACGCCCATGAACAAGAACACGCTCTGAGGAAGTCAATCTTTGCACAGAACATAAGGTTTGTGTTCATATGGGTAATAGGTGAGGAACCTCGGGTCACAACTAGCTAACAATACATTCCAACAAATTTCAGATTGATTTCTTCAGTCAACAAACGTAACCTGACTTACAAGCTGGGTATCAACCAGTTCTCAGACTGGACTCCTGAGGAGCTAGAAAGGAGCCGCGGTGCTATTCCTCGACCAAAAGGCAAAGTCGGAACTATAAAATTTCCGTACGTAGAAAGCGAACTGCAAGATATTCTTGAAGCACTCCCTAAGCAATATGATATGAGGCTCGACGGGCTCATTTCGCCAATCAAAGGTAATTTATTTTTATCTGTAAATGACACACTCTTCTTCTATATTAACTTTAAAATGTGAAATTACATTTTCTAAAATATGTGGATACGTGGTATCTTAGCTCTATCGTATGTAGTATCTATCACAAATAATAAAATATCATAACTTGTCAAATAAATTTGATGTGTTTTTTTGTTTAAAAGTGTTCTCTCTGATGGTTATGATGTTCTAAAATGATCAGAATAAGAATTTCTAATTTGCAACGGGTATTAAATAAGAATCAAAATTTTATTTTGTTTTCGGTAATCTTATTTCGTAGATCAAGGAACATGTGGTTCTTGTTGGACATTTGCCGCCGCGGCTGTTACTGAGAGTGGCCTGGCAAGAGTTAACGGAGGCAGAGTGTTGAGTCTCAGTAACCAGGCTATTGTGGACTGTGCTTACGAGGATCTGGCGTCCGGAGGAGGAGGCGGCTGCAGGGGAGGGTTCGACTACGCGGCCTATAATTTTATTAGGGACTATGGCTTGCCTACCGATGAAGAGTACGGACCTTATAAAAATCAGGTAAATATCATGGTTTATCAGAGTACTGAAAAAATGTTGTTATCTATCAATGGTGATGTATTCTATATTTTTCTAAAAAGTTTATGACGATCTTATAATAATCTGATTTAAGCATACTATAGTGAAAATACTAAATCATATGTACATTTAATATATCGTATGAGCACATCCGACAAATAAACTTACAGCGTATAAATTCAAAGAAGGACGGACCTTAAAAACAGCCACACAGTTTTACATCATATCATATCAGATTATCCGTATTACGCGTGAAATCTATTAAGATGATGAAGCATTCCGAGATCAGTGTTTGCCGTTGGGACAGCAGCAAACGGTGAGCAGATAGAAGAAAGCATTACACGGAGTGAAACTCTTTTGCGTGCTGCCTTCTTATCAACCATAGCCACTCTGTCTAGAGCACAAATTGCCTCAAGAAGTATATGAATGATTACATATGTAACAACAATTTTAGAAAGAAGTTCCTTACGGCTCTCTTGAAGGAGATAGGGAATTTGCTGCGCGACCGAAATGAGTGAGACCGAACAAGAACAAAATTAAAAATTTTGATTAACCCCCGACTACCTCGGATCTCGAATTATCTGTATAACATTCTACTAGTCAAGCCCTTTCATTTGATACACATATTAAGGGGGTTGTGAAAAAAAAAAATTCGGCATTTTGTGGTAGCGACCATCTTGGATTTGAAATTTGTTTTAGTGTATGGTATTTTACTAGTACTAAAGGACTTGCCTTTCATTTGATACCCATATTGAAGTAGATTGTGAAGAAATATTTTGTCCGCCATTTTGTGGAGGCGACCATTTTGAATCGATATTAACCAAACATAGCTAAGAACATCCGCACAGATATTAACCTTCAAATAAAAAAAACCGCATCGAAATCGTCCCATCCGTTTGAGCTCTACGGTACCACAGACAGACACACAGACGGACAGACAGACATCGACGTTAAACTTATAACACCCCTTCTTTTGGTCGGGGGTTAAAAAAGTGTGAGATAAAACGCAAGAAAAAATATATAAAGACGCGAACGCGACGACGAAGAAGTGACGCGTAAAAACTGCTCGTGTCCAATGTTGCCAACTTTATTTTTCAGATAATCGGTTTTTTTTTACTATAATAGGTTCGCATTAGACCACCATCTCGCCTGATGTTACGCGATGATCCGATCTACGATGGAGCGTGCTTACCTAGAAGAAACCGATACACTCTCGATTTGCAGACACCAAGATTGCAACCATCGGGGTAAAACCATTCAGGCAACGCATTTCACAACCTAGACGTTCTCATCACAAACGTGAAGTCAAATCTCTTCGTTCGCGTTTTTGGAACATCAACCATGAAACGTACGAGTATTAAACGTAAACCGTTCCACAAATAATAAGATTAAGCAATATTTCTTTTGTAAAATGTGTTGTTTCTATACTATCCGAAGGAACTTCGTTCTTACCTAGTGTCTCATGACACTATACATATATTTTCAACAACCCCTGATGTGAAAAAAGGGTATAAAAGTATATTATCTTGTATGACAGCGCCTTTGTGTTTTTTATATCTATGGCGATTTACCTCGTGAATAAATGAAGCGATTACGATGAGATTGTTCTTGATTTAAGAGCTTGAAGACTGAGTTTATAAATTTATTGATTGATTATTATTTGTCGGCTGTTACTTAAAAATAAAATTATTATTCTTGTTATTCTTTCCAGGATGGCTATTGTAACATAGGAAATATGACAAAAACATACCGTATTCTGGGATATACTGACGTCACACCTGAAAGCCCCAACTCAATGAAAGTAAGTATACAGTGCTAGATCTTCTGATCTCCGATTACAACAAGCTCAATAAATAATAACAGTTAAACGAATTTCACTTGTTTATCACACTAATATTATAGGCAAAAGTGTGTGAGTATGTATGTTTGTTACTTCTATCTTTAGGTCTTTTTTATCCCGAAAAAATAACGGGAACGGGAACTACGCGGGTAAAACCGCGGGTGCTACTAGTTGTGCTATAAATTCAGTGTTTCCAAAATGAAAGATTTGAGCTACAAGTGGATGAAAAATATGTCAAATTCAATCACTTGACGTAACCTGTGGGCTAGTTGGTGGCTAGTGGAGACCCATGTTTGACAAGGTTGTCATTTGACAATCTAAAAATGATTGAAAATGAAATAAGATCAAATTGAAATTACTAAATCGATTTGATTTTACTAATGAATACTTTAAGAAAAAGAATTATGTTTTTTTACGTAGAGGTAAAACATAAAAAACTACAGGCCCGTGAACAAAATGTATGGGGCAATTGAACCACCAGGAGACCTATGTAGGATGATAGAAGGGTATAAAGTAATAAGATTCAGCACTGCGTCTGCCTGTCTGTTGCCTATCGCGGAGCCTTCTTAAAACTTAAACTTTGCTAAATGTTTGAATTGTTTTGAAAAAATTAGCGTTCAGTATTTCTATGCAAATATTTCTATCTTCAACAACGTATATTTCGTATTTCTTTTTTTGCTACTGTGCTTTATTTTTCTCATTTTATTTATTTATTTCAGGTGGCTCTGTTTAAACATGGACCCCTGTTCATATACGTCCGTTTAAACGAACAATTTGTAATGTACTCCAGCGGCATCTTTTACCAGACGAGATCACAATGGTATGAAGACTCTTCTTATAGATAAAATAGTACTATTGGTAATCAAATTACTAATTGATGCTTCAGCACTATTAATAATTTGCTTGAAACTAACAATAGGTATGTCTGTAAAACGGAAAAGTTTACTCCAGGCACAAAGTATTAGTACTCTCGATATTCTTTTATTTTTTTGTGCCTTAGGAACTGTCTACAATATTCCTTTCTCCGATGGCTTATACAGACAGAAAGACAGAGAGAAACTCTTTATTATGCACACCAGTAAATTACAAACACTTAAACAATAAAAAACAATAACTTAATATCTAGTGCCATAAATGGCGGCCTTATCGCTTATACCGTTCGGAACTGAGAGAAAAATGTTAATAAGTAATGAATTAAGCAATGCTTCTTCTCCCGGGCTTATTATGAAGCATAAGCAGCGCACTAAATGTTCCCACTTCTGGGACTCGAGGCCGTCTCTCGCAAAGAGTTAATACCATAAATCCACCGCGCTGGCCAAGTGCGGGTTGGTGGATGACACATAATCACGAAAGATTCTAGGCACATGTCAGTTTCCTCACGAGGTTTTCCTTCACCGTTTTTAAGTTAGCGGTTTTACGTACAGGACTTCAAAGAGACAGTGGTGCGCGTGGTGGGATTCAAGCCCGGGGGCTCCGGATCGGCAGTCGCCGTTCTCCCAACTAAACCAGCCGTAACTTATTGTGAAAGTCAATAAAAAATTATGTTTTGGGTGAATGTGGACGATGGACCGATGGGTGATATTACCACTATAAAATAATAGGTGTCTGATGTGTCTGAGAGTATAGTGATATAATATGAAAACTTATACTTTAATTGGATCTGGATACTCCAACTCCAGTCTACTTCCACGGGAAATAGGCGTTTATAAGAAAATTAATTATAATTGACTAGCGGTCCGTTCCGACTTCGCTCGGATAATAACCTACATACCAACTGCAGCGCCATCTGCCGGGCTGATTTGTGAATCTAAACCATCCAGGGCCCTACCCAAACGTATACAAAAAAATATCACTCAAATCCGTCGAGCCGTTTAGGAGGAGTTTACTTACAACGAAAAGTGGCATTGATTTTTATATATAAACATAGATTACTGTCTACTATTTTTGCCTAAAATAAACATTTTTATTTCAGCAATCCAAATCGCCCGAATCATGCCGTAGTTCTGGTGGGTTACGCTGAGCAATATGGCGAACTGTATTGGATATTGAAGAATTCCTGGGGCGAAAGCTGGGGTGTGGATGGATACATGCTGATGTCTGCCAAGGACAACGTCTGTGGGGTTGCTTCTCACCCTTCCTACCCTGTATTTTAAGCTTTTAATATATTCCTGTCTCTAAATATCGTTTATGTCAATGAGAGCAGTTTCCCAATTTTGTTATTTTCTCTGGTAGTGCATTACCATAATGATTATTTGGATTTTTTGGTTTAATTTTTTTGTCAAAAATGAGGTAAGATTAGTTTAATTGATGGATTTCGAAATATTTAAATTGAGTTAAAAATGATTGTCTTTTATATTTAGTTTAAATTGCCTATTAAATTGTGTATTCTTGAATTTGGACTATTTTTGATACTTCCTGACTATACGTTTCATTTACTTATAGGGGCAAGAAATCTCACAAAAGCTACATATTTATACATGACTAGCAATGCTTCACGGGCTTACCCACGCAGTTCTCTTTATTTTCCTGAGATAAAAAATGTTATTTGACACACAGTCTATGTGTTATTCTAGACTATAATCTAGTTACCTATTTTTTAAATAAAGAGTGACGAGACGAGCAGGACATGTGGCTGATGGTAAGCAATATGCTTGCCACATAACAGCACAGTGACACGCAGCTATTGGAACATGAAAAGTCCAAATCATTACCTAGCACTGCACTGCGCTCGTCACCCAGAGATCTAAGATGTTATATCTCTAAGCCCAGTAATTTATCTGGAAACATTGCTCTTCAAACCGGAACACAGTAATGTTTGCACATTATTACTTGGCGGTTACTAAGTTACGGCTGGTCTAGTCCGGAGAACGACGCCTGCCGATCCGGCGACCCCGGGTTCAAACCCCACACGCACCACTGTCGAAGTCATGTGAGTAATGCCGCTAACTTAAAAACGGTGAAGGAAAACATCGTGAGTAAACCGACCTGTACCTAGAACCTTTCAAAGTCATGTGTCATCCACCAACCCGCACTGGGCCAGTGCGGTGGATTATAGCCTCAACTCTCTCCTTGCGAGAGAAGGCCCGAGTCCCACCAGTGGGAACATTTAATGGGCTGTTGATGATGATGACTTGGCGGTAGAATAACTGGCAAAGATGTGGTACTTCCCCAGGCGGAATCCCATCTGGCCCGGTAAAGGGGCCTGGAGCTGAGCTGAATGGAAAAAAACAACTGGCCAGACCAGATGGCACAAATCAAGTGCCATCGTCTTCGGCAAGGGGAGAAAAGAGGATACGCCTCGCAATAATAGTATAAGTAGGACGTATTATTTTTCGTTTTTTTAATACATATGTAATATGTGTTTTATTGAAACAACTGCATAGGTTATTGCTCTGGAAAGAGAAACAACATTAAAAGCTATTGCTTCAATACTCGTAGTTTTTAGATAATTTTTAAAACCTTCTTATAATGTGTTCACGTTACTTTTTTATAAATCACAAAGGTTTTTGACAGTCATCAAGCGACCATAGTGTAGGGCTGTCAACACAGATAATGTATGCTATCCAAGTTACATGCGCGGGATATTCAAAATAAATGAAGAATAAGAGAGCTTCATTTACATCTCCCCCCCCCCCCCCCCCAATTCACTCAAGTATTGGTATAATTTTAGTAATGTGAAAATAATTTGATTCTAACTTTTTGTAACCTGTATCTATCTCATAAATAGAGTCAGATATTTTTTTAATAACTTTATATGGTCCGATTTTTACTTAATCTAGTTTTTTTCTATTCAATCGGTTGCCATTTTCCACATACACTGAATCTCCTACTTTTAACTGACAATTTATTCTATTTTTATCAAAATGTTGCTTATTAAAATTGTGTGATCTCATACTCCTTTCTAAAGCTATTTTTCTATCTTGTAATAAATCATTTTGTGTTCTTTGATTTTTTAATTCATCTGGTAATATATTAATTATTTTTCCTTGTACTAAGTATACTGGGCAGAATCCTGTGACAGTGTGTTCAGTTTCATTATATTTCTGTGTACATTCATGAGCAATAGTGGTCCAAGCCATTTTTTCTTTCTTTTCGTTAATTTTGCATCTTATCTTATTAACTAGTGTTTGATTTAATCGTTCATTTAAACCATTCGAAAACGGTGCATTTACTGCAGTGTAGATGATAGGTATGTTCGCATTTTTTAAAAAAAACTTTTGAATTCTTTCGAATTTATGCCTGGATATTGGTCAGATAGAATCATTCCAATTTTATTTTCAGTTATAACATTCTTTACAAGTTTTATGAAATCATTTGCATTTTGGGTTTTCGATGTTAAAATGTAGGCATATCTGGTGAAATGGTCAACTAAAAGATGTAAGTAGGTCTTTGTAGAGCGGGAACCACCAAATCCACCAATAGTATCTATAGAAACTATTTCAAAAGGGTAAGTAGCGGGACCCAGATGAGACATTAATCCATATTTAAATTTAGTTCTAGTTTTATTTTTATGCATATTTCACAATTGTCACATATACACTTTTATATTTTGTACTAAATTTTTGCTGAATAGTATGGTTTGATTTTACTTTCCATTTGTTTAACTCCTATATGGCAATATGTATAATGTATGTTTTTTATAATCTTTTTACTAAATTCTTCTGATATTATAATGTTATCCTTTTTTTTCATTCTTTTGTAGTATATTTTATCTTTAAGTATTAATTTATCTTTATGTAGTTTTACATCTATATTTTTCTCTTGATCAGTTATGATGTCCTGTAGTTTGATGAAATTAACAACTTTTAAGACATCCTCCTGATGGACCTGTGACTCTAATACCGGGTTTCTACTTAAACTGTCTGCTTCTAAATTGTATTTTCCTGGTGAATATATTACTTCAAAATTAAATTGTGATAGATAATATGTGAGATCTCCTAACTCTTCATCTGTTCTTGCCTTAATATTAAGCTTTTCTAGAGGTTTATGGTCTGAGAACACTTTAAATCGTCTTCCTATAAGCCAATGTTGCCAATATTTTAACGCTTCTTTTATAGCTAGACATTCCAGATAAACAGCTTTTTTCCGTTTTTGGCTGTCATTTAATTTTCTCGAAAAATATGCACATGGCTTCTCTTCTCCATTTTTTTGAGGTTGTTTTAATATAGCCCCTATGCCCTGTATACTAGCATCTGTGTAGATATGTATAGGCAAGCCTGGATCAAAGATCTCCAAAATAGGTTTTGCCCAAAGCATTTTCTTAATTTTATCAAAAGTTTCCTGACATTTTTCTGACCAAGTAAATTTTGGTCTTTTCTCAACAAATTATGCAACGGATCTAATATGATCGATAAATTTGGTATATATTTTCCATAAAAGTTAATTTTGCCTAAAAACTGTCTAATATTTTTTTTTGTTTTCGGAATCGGAAAATCTTTTATTGCTATTAAATTATCTTTTAGTGGAGTAATCGTATTATTTTTATCATGTGGCCCAAGTATTTCACAGAATCCTGAGCAAAATTGCATTTCGAGAATTTTAATCTAAAGCCCTCCTTTGAGATTGCTTCCAATAATTGTGTTAAGTGTTTTATATGGTCTTCAAATTTCTGGGAAAATATTAATATGTCATCGATAAAATTTACTGTAAAATCCGATAAGTTATGTTTCCTAATAATGCTGCTTAGTATTCTTTGGAAAATTGCAGGAGAAGTTTTAGACCAAATGGTAGACAGGTCCATTGAAAATGATTATCTTGAGTAACAAATGCTGTTTTTTTTCTATCTTGTATTTTCAAAGGAATTGCCCAAAACGCAGAATTGATATCTAATGTTGAGAAATATTTACAATTCCTCGTTTTTATCATTAAATCTTCTATAAGTGGGAATGGCTGTGATTGAGGAACCACTATTTTATTTAAATCGCGAAAATCAATGCATAGTCTTGATTTTCTCCCTTCATCTTTTTTATAGGCTAGTGTTACAGGAGCTGCGAAAGGACTATATGACTCTTCAATGAGTTTTTTCTCCAATAATTTCGAAACTTGTTGTTCTATTTCTTTTTTATCTTCAAAATTGCATCTATATGGTCTTTTGCTACAATATGTATCCACTAGTAAATTTATGTGTGCTTCATATCCCTTCACTAAACCTACATCATATTTATCTTTTGCGAATAGTGATTTATATTTTTTTATTAATTCATCTATTTTTGACTGTTTTTGAGTGTCTAAGTGATCAACTGAAATGTTGAAATTGGTAACTACTATGTGCTCATTAAAGTTTACCTTACATTTATCATCAGTTGAATAATGTATGTTTTGAATTTTGTTACCTGAAAAACCAGGAATATTTACATTATTTTGTTCTGTCTTGCTGTTTAAGTTTTGTTTTATTTCTAGGTTTTCATTTTGAATCAGATGAAAAGATTTTATGCAATCCAATCCTATCAAAAAATCATAATTAAAATTTTGTTCGTCTACAGTCTACAACAAAAACATTTACCTTTCTTTCTATTTCAAATTTTTTTATCTTTAGTGTTACTATTCCAATCGATTTTTTTACACCATTAATCGTTTTTAAATTTGCCTGATTGTTATTATTATTGTGGGATTGGTAATTTTTTAAGGACAATAAACGTGAATTAATTAAACTTACATTTGATCCTGAATCATAAACCCCCAATGTTTCTATGGAATCGTTTATTATTAATTTAATTTTGATTAATGGTGGAATTACTAGTTTTTTGGATCTACATCATTTAAACTCAATTCTAATTTAGAATTATTAACATTCCTAATCGGGTCTTTTTTTGATCGAAAACTGTCTTTATTTCTGAACCAGCAAACGGATTCAGAGTGATACCGATTTCCTTTCTTTTCTTTTTCACAGATTTTGCATGGTTGGTCTTTCAAACTGTTTTGTTTAAATTTGTTTTCCAAATGCACTTCTGTTTTTCCTAAATGTTTTTTATTTAAATGTTCTAACCCACGAATGCTTTTAAATACATCTTCAGTTTCTGTTAAATTATTTCTACTAATTTCATCAGCTATAAAGTTGGGTAGCCCAGTTACAATTAAATCAATTAAAGTCGTTTTATCTATAAATTTGTTAATCTCTGATAAAAGCCTTTCTTTCTTTAAAGCATATTCTAGTAATGAGCCTTGCCTATATTTATATTGAATTGCATACCTTACCGGTGTCCAGCCTCTGTTCATATATGTCTCACAAAAGTTATTTTTCCAAATATACCATTCAGAATTAATTGTGTGTTTAATAAGCATCGAACAATACCAATCTTGACACGAATCATCTATAAATAACCGAAACACTTGAATTTTGTGAATATCTTCTGTTATACCAGCACGAGTACATTCACTTTCAAAGATAGCCATCCATTGAGTGACACTAGAAGTTTTTGGTGTGAATTTATCCAATACAAACTTTTCACATATCTGTTTCAAATTGAACTGTTTTGGTTCTTTCTTAAATTCTGTTATGTTTTCAAAGATTCTTGAAAGAACTTCTGTTGAAGTTTCACTCGCCGTAATTTGTGGTTTTGGTATTTCTTCCAGAAAATATCCGTTGAATTGCATATTTCCCCTCCTCATCAGTATAAGTACTACGCAACTCTGGTGTCATTGAAATCCAGACTTGTCTTCTTTCGTGTCTTTTCTGTAGCGTATTTTTCACTTTTTGAAATGTTTGGGTTTTCGTTACTGTATCGTGTAATTTGATCGGTTGGAATTTTTCCGGGATTATGAAGGTATTTTTTGTCGGCATCCATTAGTGAGGTTATGCAAATGATATTTGTCTTCGGATCTTCACCCGCCTTCACAACAAATTCAAATTTTATCTTCTCCATTGTTTACAACGGCTATAAATAATGTTGTTTTGTAATATGTGTTTTATTGAAACAACTGCATAGGTTATTGCTCTGGAAAGAGAAACAACATTAAAAGCTATTGCTTCAATACTCGTAGTTTTTAGATAATTTTTAAAACCTTCTTATAATGTGTTCACGTTACTTTTTTATAAATCACAAAGGTTTTTGACAGTCATCAAGCGACGATAGTGTAGGGCTGTCAACACAGATAATGTATGCTATCCAAGTTACATGCGCGGGATATTCAAAATAAATGAAGAATAAGAGAGCTTCATTTACACAATATTCGTTACAACAATTTCAATTAATCATATGGCCGTTTCAAACAGTTTTTTTAAATAATATTATACCGACCAAGAATGTTAATGGCATATGGCGACAGGTACAATCAGCGCTTTGAAAATATTTTTTTCAAATTACTGGCTACACTTTTCCTTGCTATTTCTCTGGAAACATTGCCGTATTTCTTATTAGATTCCTGTTTTTTTAATTTACCAATTTTTTTAAACGTATGCTGAAAGTATTTACCATAAGATTCTCTCGGTAGCACTGAAAACATACGGTTCGATTAAAATGCAATATTAACAAAATCAAACTAACTTATGTAAAAAATTACAGGATTTAATCGTGACTAAATTAATTAAGACACTTGTAGAAGGTTAAAGAACTGTATAATTTTTGTGCATAATGACAGTTGAACTTAAATTGTTAATGGAGGGTGAAATCTGGAATCAGTAGAGCAAATTGGCATTAGGTTAATTAACAACAAAGGGTAGTGAATCCGACTCGAGTTACGGCCGCGTCCGGCAGCCTTTTTCAAGGAGAGTGCACGCGCGCGATGTCTGCCCGTTTGGCACAAACGGCCAAACGGCCGTTCAGTTTCAGTGCGTGAGCTGCACGAGCTGATCCTAATGTTTAACTTCTGTCGAGAGATCTTAACAGGGGTTTCAGTGTAACATTATAAACATTACTAGGATCCAACTGAAAGCTCTCCTAATTTGTATTTAGTGAGAAGCGCAAAAGAATGGAAGGCTCGTCACTGGACGAGCTCAGAGTTTAATTAAAAATACAATTTGGAGGTTTTGAATATTAGAGTTAATGGTTTCCTCATGATCAAATTTTATTTTAGACCACATGGTCTCTTTCCATCAGACAAGTAGTTCGAAACCACAAAAATTTACTCTTCTAAATTAAACCTCTTTTTTTCATTGACTGGATCTGGCGATATAATTATAATCGGCACTTAAAATGTGTGCATTGTAACACTGTCCTTCATTCGTACTAATTGCAATCCGATTATATAAAAATGATTAGCTCCAACAAAAATAATTAAAACTTTACTAACTAATCAGCATTAAAACGTACTTTGGTAGTTCAAATATTATGGAGATAACACTCCAACTACAAATAAAAGTGGCGCGTTTATACATAGGCTAATCCATGATGTTTACGCAGAGAATATAAACGATTTGATCACGATCTTAACTGGTAAACATATTTTATGTTCATATAATAATACTAATATTATAAAGCTGAAGAGTTTGTTTGTTTGAACGCTATGATCTCGGGAGGTGCTGGTGTGAATTGAAAGATTCTTTTTCTATTGGATAGTCTATTTATCGAGGAAGGCTATAGGCTATAGAAAATAATGCTACTATTAACAGAAGCGGAGCATGCATCAAGAATGTAACAAAATCGGGAAAAATTATTCCTTTTTAGAGTTTTCGTACGTTTCGTGCTTTGACATGACACATGACAGCATGTGTCTAAGATTGCGTCATTGAATATCACAGATTACATACCTCTTGAATATAAAACCTTTTTGCTAATCTATGAGTTGGTACGACCAATTTCCGACAGGTGGCGTAGCAGGTAGCTGAAGAGGTGTTTTGTTTGAAAGCGAAATTCCCAGGAATGACTCAACCGATTTCTAAAATTTTTTCACCGTTGTATATGTGTGGGATCTCGATGAGTGCTATATATGTTCCACGGGCAAAGCCGGGGCGGATATCTAGTATAATATAAATATACTTACTCTGTAATTTTTTTTTTTAAATTTAGTGTTACGGGCCGTGTTTTTGTTTTCACTAGACAATAATAATACAACTAGGTCGCATAGCAACAGGTTTTACAACAAGATTTAAAAAAAAAAGTTAGTTGCTAGTTTTACAATCAATTCTGTAGCCTCCTGCCGGTACTTAAATGGTATATACTGGTGCGAACAGTACTCCAAAACTTTTGCTGAATACATACCTACTTAATGAAATATACAAAATGCAGCAGAATTCTGCATTTTGTACGCTGAGACTCGTAAACGTTATAATTTTAGTGACGTTTTAATTTCACCAATGTGTTTGTAAGTGCGGTGCAAACACTTATGTTAATGAAAACTCGGTGCATATTTTGATTAAAATAATTCCGTTCTCACTTCCATCCCCAGCGAGGGCGTGAAGTATAATTAAAAGTATGATATCACACTAATAATATTAAAATACGAGTGGGGTTTTGCACAGCTCAGTAGTGAGTATGAAAATGTGTATCAAAGAAATAAACAAAAAAGATAACTTTCGATGGCGAATTTAGTTTTTTCAACAAAGGCTATAACTATTTAAAAAATGGAACAACAAAACGTAATAGTCCCATTTTATGGGATAGGTAATAATAATAAAGTTGCTCATCCACCAAAGCGCCTGGTGCTAAACGACTTCATGTTTCGCCTACTATTCTTACACTCATGACCATCTACTTCATGATGAGGTACATCATTTCAGCTGAGCTGTTCTAGGCACAGATTAGGTACCCTGTTGATAGGCGATGAAACAAATTTCCCTAGATTCACAACTCACCAGTTGTGATTCACGCTGTGATTAACCGAATATCCCTGTGACGTGCACTACTTTCCACGAATGCTCGGACAAAACGAGATAAAGTTCTGAAAACTTCAAAGGACAGAGCAGGATGCAAAGAAAAACATCAACGTATCGTTTTTAATTTTGTAGATTGATGATGTTATGTTTTTTGTAATTATTGCATTAAATTACTAACTTGTGAAATGATATGATATACCGTCTTTTGTTAAGCTGGATGTCCGGCTTTTCTTTCCGCACCATTTCACTGAGTAGAAACCCATACGTTATATTTTGTTCACGGTATTTTTTTACAGCACTCTGTCGTCGGAATAAAAAGTCTGACTGACCGAACTCGCAACAGGTTTAGCGCAATTATGCTAATAAAACGCTAAGAAAGAGGGCAGTCGTACGATCAGACAAATTGGTATATTGTCTTTGGTTCTAGACCAGAATATTATGGTCTTGCTTGTGCGGAATGCCCACAAGTACAAGAATAGTAGGAGGAAGATGAAGTTGTCAACCACCAGGCGTGATGATGGATAAACGTAGACTAATTTTATTAAAAATTAAAATTAGATTATTATGCTGTTCTGTTATTTAAAAAAATAAAGTGAGTGGGCTAAACGTAAACATGTTTAAGTGGGATGTGTTTATGTTTTTTTAATAGTTTTAACAGTAAATTTATTCTGTATCATATTGATAACATTTAATGTGAATGTTTGTCGCTCAATCACATTGAAATTTAAAATACATCACATTGAAGGCTGAAATAGAATGTACTTCGTTTTCTAAAAAAAAACACGGGACCAAGAACTACACAAATTGAATCGCTAGTTGTTAGTTTTAAATAATAAGTACTCGTATCTATATTAATAATGTTGTCAAAGGGTACAGTAGACTTGATCGAAACCTTATATTAATAACAAAACATTAAAAAATATTGATTTTGAGTCGACAACATATTATGTCCACAAAATTTCGTTAAATTCTGATGGCACTGACAAGCAAACCGCTGTCGCCATCTTTGGTGTGAAGCACGTTTCGTTCCATCAATCAACATAATTATTGCGTGCGTCCGTCGCGCCAAAAAAGAATCCATGAAAACTATCACTTATGTGACTACGTATAATGAAACGTCTTGCCGGCGGACCAGAATTTTATTAGTAGGTACAGTATCAGCATTGCAGCGTGGTGGGTCGCTAGGTATTAAATAAATTGAGATATACGTGTGAGATAAAAAAAAACATATAAATTAAAGACAGTTATCCCAAACGATGTATGAGGGTAAAAACGCTATGAAAGTATTGTGATATGTATAAAAATGTCTATTGAATGTAATTAGTTGGATTTTTTATTTTATTATCTGAAAACATTCTACGAGTACCAATTCTAAAACCTAGAGGGAACTGCACCAAAACTGTTATCTAAAGCTCGTCGGAATGGTCGGTCTGAGCTGTGAAGATAATGCGTCAGCTCTACTCTACAGACAATTGGTGGAGTTGCTGCCACGGTCTAATGAGCAAAATTACCGTAAAATATCAGTTCTGTTTGTTGTATAAGTGGTCGTGATATTGTTAAAATTTTACATGATTGATAAAAATAAAATGTCTTTATTTGCGAAAATGCGTAATTACAATAAGATCTTAAATGTTTACAGTGAGAACTCCATAACTCCTTAAGGCGTGCAAATATTAGGTTGTCTATGACAATTTGACGAAAAAACTTCATAATTCATCATTCAAGAATTTTACTCACAAATTACATATTTTACTCTATTATTATCTACATTACATAAGTATACAAAAACTGATTAACAAGTACATTATTTAGTATAAGGCGCCCTTTTTGGTTTCTTTCAAAGTCATAAGTTTTGACTTCTTTCGGCAGTCCCTTTACTACCTTTATTTTTTACCCGGCTGAAAGAAGGGTTATGTTTTTCGCGCGTATCTTGTTTTTGCATGTTTGTAAATTTTCCTTATTCCCACGTATCTTCCAAACGGCTGGATGGATTTTGACGACTAAGATAACTTTAGATTCGTCACAATTGCCCAAGTGTCCTTAGATAGTATACTCGTATTCTGTTGTTTTACACAATGTTTTTTATCTATTGATTTTTCGCAGTCAGTTTTTTAATTAAAGTATTGAATTTGAATTAATTAAAGTTATTTAATTTTGTCATTGTTATTTAATTTCTCTTTTGCCTCCATGCCTACATTGTCAACAACTTAATAGAGCTAATTAAATTCCGTGTCTAAAGTAATTAAGATAAGTCCTCCATAATAGGTAGATAATGAAGGTTCTTGGGGCGATGCGGCGTTCAGTTATGAGTCAAAGCACGTAGTAGTTCCGGGGTAGTCTGGTTCCTGTAATGCATGCTAAACCATCGCAACAGGAAAACTTAAATTGACATTATATTGCCGAGTTTTATTATATTTTAATGGTAGTGTTTCAGCGTCCAAGCGATAATACGTTCAGTGCATAAACGAAAATGTAGTTCATAATTATAGTAGTATCTACGAGTTTAATACTGGAAGTTTAAAGAAAGTTCAGTAAATTTATGCACCTGAAAACTATGTTTGTTTATGAGACGCCAAATATGTCTCAAAATACAAAAAAAAATCTACCCTTAAAATTTTTGAGGTAGTTTTGACTAAATAAATGATAAGTGAAGGTGTATTAATAAAAAACATTTCGCGACAGCAAATAAAAAATAATAATTACAAACTATTGAAATAAATGAATAGAATTTGTCTTAGCATTAGGTTTTAATGATTAGGATCTGCGTTTCGGGTTGTATGTAGCCTAGCACATTAATGGCTACATTCTGTTTATTTTTGACGTGACAACGTCTTATAAATTGGTTTGCCGCGTGACACTTCAAGAAACTGCGTTACGCTCCGCTCACGTTATGCGCTCACAACGAGAGCGAGTGAGAAGCACGCGTCCCTTCCACTCGGGCATGGTTAGCCCGCCTAAGAGCGAGAGAGACAGACATAAAAAGTGAAAGGCACGCGTCCCTTCCGTAAAATTATTTTAGCACTCAAAGTCGTTGTCACGTAAAACTTTCGCCCGTATACCGACTTTACAGGCAACCAATTTTTTATTTCATTAATATTTATGAAAGCATGTTTGGTCTAAAATTAAAGAGTATGCATTACGTTGCTTTTTAATTATTTTTGGTTGGGTCATAGTATTAAAGTTGTGTACAGAAATTCAATTGAAACATTCACTTCATTAGTTTGTAACTGGAATGCTGAAAGAAAATACTGGACGTTTTGTATTTTTTCCCAAACTGCGTTGAGTCCCATGCCACCAGCGTAAGAAGAGCTCAAGTCGTGTTATTTAATGTAGAGCTTTTGCTTTCAAGTGGGTTCTTTTATATTGGTTTTCCAAACTAACGATGTCAGTGAAAGATGAGTGCCATTTTTTGTACTTGTAGACTGACTGTCTGTTTTCAGCGACGTGCATTGAAATAGAAAATACTCGTACGTGGTTGTAGATCTTAAAAACATGTCGAAGCTATCAAATATATCTAAATTCATATTATACAGAAAATTAAAACCAACTTCGAAACCACAAATAGGCACTCAAAAGTGAAAATAAGTTAATATAATTATTATTAGCGCTACTCATTCATCTTAGAAGTCGGTGCCAGCCAAGTCTAACACGTCGTAGATAGACACTACTTACTTACTATGCCTACTTAGTAAGTACATAGTATCTATCTATCTACTAGCATTTTGACTTGATTGGCACCGACTAAGGATGGAAAGGTCCATGCTTGGTATCAAACTCCGTCCAGTCCGGAATACAGAATCCGTCGCTATCGACGGTTTGAAAGTTCAGAACGTTGGAACTATGGTTATATAGCTAAAGAAAACTTGGGCTGGACATATTGCTAGACGTAATGATAAAAAGCAAAGCAACGTTGTGACCGAGGCAAGGAAAGCGAAGCGAAAGACACCTGGAAGATGGGTCGTCTAAATCATGTTTATCGCCGGACATGCCATACTCTCTTTTGCCATGGTATGACGGTATGATAAAAATAATTTTAGGTTAAAAGAGCGGTTTTTACCGAGCAGCTGGCATGAATGGCAAAGGTTGTGAATGATGATGGTGATACTATTTTGATTCAGAAGAATTAAGAATGATATGAATGGGCGTACCGATTCATCACGCTGCATCTCCTATGTAGTAATCAAACTGTATCATACGTCTGGGCTCAATTAAGGAAGTTGTACAGGTAGTTATTATAATAATCGTTTAATATATCACGCATGCCAAGTGTCGTAGAGTTTTTTAAAGTAACTGAAGCCTTAGGCGGCAATTAAAGTTGAAAGCTTAAGCAAGCTTAGAAATAGTGAAGTTTGCCTGGGGCTTATAAAGTTTGTTACGGAGTGGTCGGTATGCAAGCGTTTTAAAAACTTTAATGTGAAATAGGGTTTTTTTAACTACAATAGGTACGCACTTGACCACCATCTCACCTGATGTTAAGCGATGATGAGATCTACGATGGAGCGTACTTACCTAGAAAAAACCGATTCACTCTCGATTTGAAGACACCAAGATTGTAACCATCAGGGAAAACCCACTCAGGCAACGCATTCCACAACCTAGACGTTCTTATCACAAACGTGGAGTCAAATCTCTTCGTTCGCGTTTTTGGAGCATCAACCATGAAACGATGTCACCCTTTTGTGGAACGAGAAGTCCGATAGAATTATTATAGTATTAGAATTATTATAGTATTAGATCATGCAGATCAGTTGCACACTCTCCGAAGTGTATCCGATAAAAAAACCGATTAGCTAGCGATTTTGCGGCGATGATCCAGATTTTGAAGTCTTATACGCACAAGAGTGTAATTGCCTATGAGTCTTTTGGCACGTCTCTCAATCGATTCCAGAGTCCCCCAGCTGATACTTAGCCGAGGTTATAACACAAAATTTTAATGAACATTGTGTTATGTCATAACGTGGTGTAAATTACAGCACTTTGAACACTAGATAGTGTTAGGTTTTAGTGTTTGATAGGTAGCTCTTCATTTGTTTAATTCAGTAGACAGTAGAGGCTATATGAACCCAAGTGATATAGGTTTTTTGGAAAATAATGATTTTTAGAGTGATTTTAATCTACCTAACTTCTACACTCCATATTGCCATAAATTAAAGAAGGTTGAGGTGAAAGTGAGGTCTTCATAATATGACAATATCCCCGCGAATCCGTAATGGGCCGCTAGTAAGCTGGTAGTAGCTAGCTAGTAGCTATTTACAATGCGATATTATTATACAGATATTATGTCGTCTAATTTTGAATGTTATTGTTCTGTTGGGTTCTGTATGTTGTTACGAAAATCACACAATATCATGATGAAACACAAGACGTTGGCGAAATTGTGCTCACCAAGCATTTATCTCACACACATATAGGTATATATATCACAACCAAATAGAAGCCAGAAATGAATCCAAGATGAAGAATCAGATGACATAAATAAAAACCAGAAATTTATAAAAGATGAGGAAGAAGAAGACTTTAATCAGCTGACCTTTTTTTTTTTCATTTATTTTTTTCATTTATTTATTTGACTACAACAAATTGTCTTGCCAGACATGCCTCTCGCAGAGGCCAGTTTGTATGGGGCAACTTTTAAAATGTTGTGTATCATCTTATCTTACCTACAAACAGCAATAAAGATTTTTGTATTTGTATTTGTATCATTTGTACTGCTGCCTCTGAACTGGATCACCGTGGCGTGATCGGAAAACCTGTTGTCGTTACAAATACCTACTACTATTTGTCCTACTAACATTATAAACACGAAAGTTTGTAAGAATCTGTGGATGTATGTTTGTTACTCTTTCACGCCAAAACTGCGGAAGGGGGATTTGGATGAAATTTGGTACACGAATAGATAATGGTCTGGAATAACACATCGGCTGTTGGTTATTCCGGGAAAACAAAGGGATCCGTAACTATGCCGGTGAAACCGCGGGACATTGATAGTTTCCAATAAAATTACATTGAATGGAGTAATTTATTTAGATTTAAGCCGTTGAAGCTTTTCATAGTTTAAAATACCCAATTTATGTAACCACGCCCTTATGCGATACAACAATAGAGGCTTTAGTTCAATGATTAACGTACATGAATAATGACGAGCGTTTTATTAAAACGTTAAACGTTTATCAATGGTTTTTAATTTCTGTTTATGTAAACTTTTACTCGTCGGCGCGGCGCCTCGAAACGTTACCTTCATACACACAACCAAATATGGATCAACTTTTTTAGTTCGTTCCATTTTATTTACTTTATTTGGTGGATTTTTTGCCAAATTTTTAATACTACTGCTCTGCTACTGCTGATTATCGTATATAGATTTTAATGTTTCACATTAGGTACTGTGTTTTGTAGGTACCTATGTAGTTTAAGTGAAATTACATTACAATGCTATACCTACAGTGGTTGGGACTTTTAAGTTATAAGTTTTCACTTCTAAGAACAGTCCCTTGCCTATGATTGCCAGTTGTTTTAAAGAGGAATAATTTGGAAGAATTCTTATGATATTTGGTGAAAATCAGCCCAGTCCAAATCAGTCCAAGGCTAATACGAAATGACGGATTACACATTATTTCACAAATCTCTCAATATCAAATAAAAGGGCATGACTAGTTAAATAGTACGCTATGGCAAATTTCAAATCCATGATTAACATCAACAGCCCACTAAATGTTCCCACTGCTAAGACTCGGGCCTTCTCTCGCAAGGAGAGAGCTAAGGCCATAATCCACCACGCTGTCTGGCCCAGTGCGGGTTGGTGGATGACACATAGCTTCGAAAGATTTTAGGAACATGTCGGTTTCCTCACGATGTTTTCCTTCACCGTTTTAAGTAAACGGCATTACGCACATGACTTCGAAAAGGCAGTGGTGCGTGTGGGGCTTAAACCCGCGGTCTCCGGATCGGCAGGCGCCTTTCTCTCGACTAGACCAGCCGCAAAGAGTTTACATATACTACGTATAAAGTTAGATTTTTTGCACGGTTCCTTTGTGTCAATCGTAAGCAGATGACGTACACACTTTCTATGGCATCAGATTGATGTGCCGCGCGTCAAAAGTATGCCACTTCCACAAAAGCGATTAGGCACAAGAAAGATGCTAGGTACCCGTGCTTTCGGTGTAAAGCATTTGTGCCAACTCTATACGTAGTATATGTAAACTCTTTGACCAGCCGTAACTCGAATCCACGATAATCGGTAGTAATTCAAAATTTAAAATTATGTTCATTTTGGGAACATAACGGACCCACTACAGGACGTCGTAAGAATTCGTAAGAGTTCATTTGAATTATTCCCATAGTAAAAGTGCATGTCAGCACTGTGAAAATATTCCTAAAATCTAAGAGTGATATGAAATAATACAACACATACAAGCATGATAAATTTATTGAGTTAATTGATTTAAAATAAAAAAATATTAGGGTTTCAGTAACCATTAGACGTGCCAGTTCTACTAATTTGCTCACATACAATACATATAATAACATACCTACTTTCAGAGTAGGTATGGCCAATCAGTGGGTAGGTGTTCAAATTAATTATAATAATTGCCCGGAAGATTCTTTCGTTTTCTTTCTGAAAGGGACCAGTAACTAGTTCAAGTAGTGGGGCACCAAAATATAGACATTTTTGCTGAAGTAAGCAAACAAAGTGGAAGTTACAATGACTAGAAAACAAAATTGATGAGTAACAAGGAGACCCGGGGAAAAATATGATATTTCATTAGATATTTAAAAATGTTACAGAAACTTAAACATTATGTTTTCTTAATACGTGTAAAAGTCACAGACTTTTTACACACAAAATATTCCGTAAAATAAGAATTTACTAGATTTAAATCGTGTTAAAATCACAATTCCGGAAATTGGCATTTATGAAAACAAATCTTAATTTTGTTTGCAAGATAGGTGTTGTCACTGGTTCACAGATATAAAATAAAAGAAAGAACAAAGTAAAGAAGCAGAAGAAAACGACAGAGAAATGCAATGTAAGATTTCAATTAAATTAGAATACAACATAAGTAGGTTCGGTAGTGGTTCCGCAAGTGTTGTCTTTGGCTGCGATCAGCATGTATCCGTCGATACCCCAGTTCGGTCCCCAGGAGTTCTTCAGGACCCAGAACAGTTCACCGTCTCTATGGCCGTATCCAACCATGGTCACTTCATGGTTCAAAAGCAGAGGGTTGCTGGAAGTTAAATTGTGTAAATGGCATATAAATGTTAACAAAACAGCATGATACCTACTGTCTTTGTTTTGAGTTATGCAGTGATTTCCTTGTTGGGGTAAATTAAATTTAAACATAATCGAATTACTTATATCAAGTAAAATGTGTTAACAATTTTTCGAAAAATGTATGAAAATAAGTAAATTTTGGGAAAAAGTTGCAAGTATACAATATGATAAAACGAATCCTTTTCTACACAATTTTTTTAAAGTTTGCGAGTTTGTAGGGTGTAACCTCTGATTCTAAAGAAGCGATTTAAAAAAATATAGTAGTAAAAAAAGCCACATTATTTGTAACTGTCTTAGGCCAAATTCAATCATTCAAATTACGACGAATAGTTAAGGAGATAATACGACATGTGGGCACGGACCAGCTAGTTTTATATTGAAAATATACAACATATTTCATGGCGATTAAGGCAGCTGTGCTGTTATGGGCAGGCATGTAGCTTACCATCAGGCAAATGTCCTGCTCGTTTTGTCTGTACTATAAAAATAAAAATAATAAATAGCTGCCCAATTTCTATGAAACAAGGTTTGTTGAGCTCCGGCTTGTAGGTATGTGTTGTATGAACAATGCCCAGTGCTGACTAATATTAATTTGTTCAAAATTTTTTCAAAATCTTACCAATCTCTCTGGTAGAAAATTCCGCTAGAGTAGTGACCGAATTCCTGTGTGACGTGGACAGATACCGACAATGGCCCATGGTTGATTAAAGCAACCTGAAATATTTATTAAACAAATGTTTTTTCTCTGACATTACGAAATCTTATAATATGAAGTAATTACTCAGTGTATCCCGTGACTATGACCAAGTAGTATGCAACCGGAATAAAAAGAAACTTAAACTATGTAGGTACTACAATTTAAAATTTATATTTTAACCTTAAATATATTTCCTAAATTCAATGTATTCAGCCAACTCAATCCTAATATTATACAAATTGTGTTGTATAATTTGAACTTAAATTAAGAGTAAGACAATTTTGTACAATATCTAGATATAATATTATTAAAATGAAAAATCTGTCTTTGGCACTATATCATAACACAGTTTCATATTTCTCTTCTCAACGGTTATCGATTGACTCACTTTGACTTTGTGAGAAATGCCCACCTCTAGTCTTTAAATACCCAAATATATTAAGACGATAACTAAAGACCTATTGGGGGAAACGTTGGACGTATCACAAGCCAACTTTGAATCCTTCTTGCATATTTAAGTATTTATCTAAGTGTATATGTGTAAAGTCGGACCACTCAATTTAACCATGAAGGAAAACAGCACGAAAAAACTGGTCGGTTCTAAGATAGACATCTTTCGCTGACAAGTGTTATCCACCAAACCTTGATCAGCGTGTTGGATTACGGTCATGAAGCTCTTGAATGGCCTCGTCTTCTGAGAGAAAGCCGCAGATCCCAGCAAAGACAACTAAAATTGGGCTTCTACTGCATTTGTCCTAATAGTTTACTAATCTGAAATACTTTTTCTATGAGTCCATCTAAAGTTTTGAAAGAAGGGACAAATAAAATATCAAATCAATGATTACCTTAGTAGCTTCGTCGCTGAAAGGTGTTACGTCTGTGAATCCTCGGATCGGGTATATCTTTGTCATGTTCATAATGCGACAGTAATCGTCCTGTAGGAATTAAGAAAATAATAAATTCCCTATTTTCCGTACAAAAGTTTGGTCAAACTTAATTTTAAATTGACTTAATATATTTAGATATCAAAATCAAGTTCATCTTACGTTATCATATATGTATACTCTCTTCACTGGTAAAGTTAGAAGTAGGACTCTTTGCAGAGCCCACCAACGGAAATACCACATCTTTGTCAGTTATTCCGCCATCAAGCTATGTAACCACCAAGTAATGTGCTGTGGTATGAATTGCAATGTTTCCAGATAAATTACGGGGTATAGAGATAAAAAAATGTCTTAAATATCTAGACAACGAGGGTAGTGCATTGCAATTAATTGGACTCTTCGTGTTCCAATAGCTGCACGAAACTATGTTGTTTACCATCAGACACTTGCCCTGCGCGTCCCTTCAGTCTATAGATAGGTACAATTAAAGATACGTGGTTATTATGATAGAACGATCCTTGAAGAGATCCTTGATATTTAAAGTGCCTGAGTGCTGAGTATTTATCCATTCCTAGGTATAAGTTTGTTTCTGTAACTTGAGAAATATGGTTTTAAAGACATAGTGAGGAAAGAAACACTAAAATTATGTCATTTAAATGAATACATTTTGCATAGATACTCGATCTCCTCTAATTACACTAGCATATTGAATGATGGTTTTACTCTCTTTTTTCAGAAAAGACCTAGAATCCTAGCAGTGTTCTCATATAGTGGGCTCATTATGCTTAAATAATAGTAGTGTACATTTCTTTTGTACAATTAGTAGTCGTTTTCGTAGTGGCTTTTGATACGTAAAGAGTTTTCGTATATTTTAGAAATATTATAAAGCCAGTATTTATATTATGCACTATATAAGAACTACGTTGTAATTGACCTTGTTCATGTAAGGTCCATATTCTTCTTCTGTGGGCAGCCCATAATCCATCATCCACTCATAAGCGGCATTATCAGTACCACCTTCGCAGCCAGCTGCTCCATATCTACAGATAAACAGATGTACTCGTAGTTTAATTATAAGTAACCAGTAAGTTAATTTGTTTAAGATGGTTATTGGTTTTCTAAGCCAATTAAGGCAATCTGTGGGGGTAAGGTACCTTGTTTGACAATTCACGTCACTCTCTAGTGATAATACAGACCTGCGATAAATTTAAAAGCAATTGTCGCTCAACAGTCAAAAACAGTTGACAAGAACTCAAGAACCACCGCTATGCACAAAATATCTTTATTTTGTAGTGGTAATACACTTAGCAGAGTCTACCTGGGGAAGTAGCACACCTTTGCCAGTTATTCT
The DNA here is from genome assembly GCA_017562165.1 of Ectropis grisescens. Taxonomy (NCBI): domain Eukaryota; kingdom Metazoa; phylum Arthropoda; class Insecta; order Lepidoptera; family Geometridae; genus Ectropis; species Ectropis grisescens. The sequence continues at coordinate 8,041,841 of CM029776.1, read as the reverse complement.
GCCGCCAAGCAGTAATGTGCAATTACTACTGTGTTCCGGTTTGAAGGGCAATATTTCCAGAGAAATTACGGGGCTGAGAGATATAACATCTTAGATCTCTGGGTGACGAGCGCAGTGCATTGGTAGGTAATGATTTGGACTCTTCACGATCCAATAGCTGCGTGTCACTGTGTTGTTATGTGGCAGGCATGTTGCTTACTATCAAGCACATGTCCTGCTGGTCCAGTCACTCTTTATTTAAAAAAAATGAGACGATGTCACTTTTTTGAGATACAAGCAATTCGATAGTAAAAATGGCAGAATGGTATTAGCCATGCAGATCTGTTGAACGCTTTCGGATATGGTGTTGAGATAAGCTTTACTGTTCTTACTTTTCCGTTCCGCTTTATATTCTAAACTTATCATAGCGTCATCAGATAGCTCACCCTTTATGTTGTCCGTTTAAACTACAGCCTTCCATCTTATTCTGAATTGACCTATGGATCTTTGACGAGGAATGGAGAGATACAGCGCCAAAGAGAAATTAAAATGTTCAAATCAAAAACTTACGGCCATACGCAATCGACTAAGGCTTGGTTAGCGAGACTCAAAAGTCTGCCTCCGTTAACCCTCGCAAGAGCTCCTTCTACGGCGGATGTGGTACCAAACGTCCAACAAGATCCACAATCATCCTGGTCTGAAAAAATTCAAGTAATAATATGCTTTTTACCAATCATGTTTGGTCATATTTCTCTAGTTTTTTCATATACTTTGTTCCACATTAATATTTTGTTAATTAATTTGACTTATAAGTGGACGAAATAAATTTTTATTTGATGCTTAGTTCAAAATCCCAGACGGAAAGTAAAAGAAAACTTTTAACCAAACATTTTGTTGCGGTCATTATTGTCGTTTCACGTATTTATAACTTCGTTGGTAATAAGTTTAACCTTGGTCTAGGTCTAGGTAAATCACGATAGACTGCACGTTTACCTAGAAGAAACCAATTTATCCTCGACTTTGGCCACAAATTGTTTTTCTGTTATTGCCCTAGTATTTTTGACATTTAGACTTACTTTTAACGGGGGTGACGAGATCTAATAGCCTCAGATCATACTCATCAGGAAGTTCATCTGCAATTTCTTTCAACTTAGCTTCATTGTAAGGGAAAGCAATGTTGCCGGTTTTTCCGGGAGCTCGCATTTTCAGACCCCTGCTTCTTTCTAATTCTTCTGGAGTACGGTCAGAAAATTGGTTTATAGCGAGTTTGTAACCAGCGTTCTGCCTGTTTACGGCTGTTACCATCCTACAAATATATAAGCATGCGTTTTAATACTAACGATAGGTTTTACAAAATATTTTAGAATTTACCATCAATATCAATTACTAGCCCATAATCGGAAATAATTTAGTCAAATATATTCTAGATTTTACTGATAGAAATCATTATTTTTATGATCATGGTGTACTGAAATATTACTGACTTCATGTTTTCCCTGAAGATATCCTTCCTCATAGAGTGCTCCAACTCATGAGCATACATGCGCGCGAAGTTCACAGTATACCTGAAATTTAAAATAATTTTGATTTCTCACACGAAACTAGCTGCTAAGAATTTCGCCATGAAAACTAAAGTGCATGCATTGAATAATTGATTTACTAACGTGTGATACGATCAGTACAGTGCGATTTAAGTTTTTGCCACATAGCGGGTTTTTTCAAGGAAAATGCACGCACCCAAGTGCTTCCATTGATAGTAGTAGTAAGCGAGAAGATACTACACGCGTGCACTCTACTTGAAAAAGGCTGCTTAATGCAAGTGAAACTTATTTAAGACTGTATCGGCCAGATCAAACTCAAGTAAGCCATGGACGAATTGAAAGTTTAGCTGCTAAGAAGTTTTGAAAATCTGTCATAAGATCTTGTACAGAATCTCATAGAACACTTTTAGTTAGCTGAAAGGATCAACTTATTTTAAGAACAACTTTTTATATTAGTATCTATAACGGTAAGCTGCTCACTTCATATTCCCACCGCTGGGACTCAACACTTTCTCCAACAAGGAGAAAATAAAGTTTATAATCCTCCACGCGTGTTGAAATAATAGTTAATTAGAAAGTTTAGGTTAGTGGGGCTTTGCTACTTCTACGCTTGTACAGAGATAGCGGTAGGCAGAGAAGCCCACCAGAGCCAAATCGCCATAAGTCACTGTTTCATAAAATTAATATTTTAGCTCAGATTCAAAGCATATCAGATAAATGCACATAATCGCTAAGACATTTATTTGAATTTAAGATTTTTGAAGAATTCGTCTGGTGACAGAAGAGTCTTGACTTCAAATATTTTGACCGATAGTTTTGATATACCTAGTTGTGGAATACTTACTTATTGAAGACATGGTCAACGTGTTTTGGATTATGAGGGTCGATGAACATCAATTCTTTGAGAACTTTGTCGCTGTCAGGATGATGTTTAACCACTTTCGATTCATCGCAGTTGTCTGCAAATTTAAACAAAAGTATATAGTTAATGGGAAATATCGCGTTCAAAACAACAATTGTTGTATTATTTAGACAAAGTACATACACTCATCGACGTTGAATACGTCATTATCGAAGTCAACAACAAAATCGGAGTAATCCCAGATTTCATGCGTGAGCAGAGATCCCAAAATAGCGTTATATTCTTTATTCTCGTACCTGTGAATTAAACAAGTTCTAAATCAGCTTATCCGTCACATCAGTTTTTAGATATTTACACATAACATAACTCCTAGCCAGGTCTAAACTTTAATTGATTGATAGCGCCTCACCGTTTTTCAGCATACTTTTAGTTCTTATACCTGTATCGCAATAAATATTAGTTTATATATTATTATACAAGTATACTATATCTATCGTAGTACGAAATTTCATTTAGATCAGTGGAGTAGTTTTTGCATGAAAAAGCAATAAGCTTGTTTATATACCTACAAACAACCATCCATGCAAACAATTTTTCGCGATTATAATATTTTTATGAGCAAATCATTGCTCTGAATCTCCTCGATCTCAGATTCAAATTCATTTAGATGTAATGGTTCAGAGTAATAACAAAAACACAAACTCAGTTATACATTTACGCCTTTTGTAATGTTACAACGGTGCTATAGCAACTATTTTCATCTCTAAGAAGTACCCTCTTATTTTAACGAGATAAAAAACAGTGGTGGTATTATAATATTCAATAAGATAAATAATAAATATAATTATACCTGTAACATACGCAAATAATTTCATACAAATCCGTTCAACTGTTACGTAAATACGCGCGCACAAACTTTTTTTTTTTTTTTTTTATCTTTTATAGGTTTACACTTGACCGCCATCTCGCCTGATGTTAAACGACAATGCGGTCTACGATGGAGCGTTTTTACCTAGAAATAACCGATTCACTCTCGATTTGAAGACACAAAGATTGTAATCATCGGGGAAAACCCACTCAGGCAACGTATTCAACAAAATTAGAGTCAAATCTCTTCGTTCGTGTCTTTGGAACATCAACCATGAAACGATGTCGCTTTTTCGAGCTACGAGCATTCCGATAAAAAAAGGGCAAGGTGGTATCAGATCATGCAAATCAATCGCACACTCTCCGAAGTGTATCCGATAAAAAACCGATAGGCTAGCAATTTTTCGGCGATGTTCAAGACTTTGAAGTCTTTTTCGCACAAGAGTATCATTGCCTATGAACCTTTTGGCACGTCTCTCGATCGATTCCAGTGCCTCCAGCTGATACTTAGCTGATCCATCCCAAAGGTGCGAACAGTACTCCATACAGGAGCGAATCTGTGCTTGACAATAACTCATTTACAAACACCCAACCTTGTATTTTTTTTACAGTAAAGAGTGATGAGACGAGCAGGACATGCGCCTGATGATGAGCAACGTGCCTGCCATATAACAGCACAGTCACACGCACCTATTGGAACATGAAGAGTCATTCTAAAATCATTACCTGTAGCACTGTACTCCGCTCGTCACCCAGAGATTATTGTGATTATTAATAATTAATAGTGTAAATTATGATTTGTTACTTTTGTTTGGGTTATTGGACTGTGAGGTCTAAGGCGCCAGTTACTCGTAGCATAGGTATCAAAAAAATAACAAGAATGTGAATAGGAATATGCACTAAGGATATAAATAAATATATGTTTTAATTACCTGACCGGTATCCAAATACCTTCTTCATCATACACAGCATATTCTGCCCAGATAGTTTTTCGAGATTCTTTTTCTTTAGTAACACTAATGTACTCGAATTTGACAGTTTCTCTTTCAACGATGGTTTCGTTACCTTAAAAAGTAATTACCACCAATGTTATGTTATAAGAATAAAATTAAAAATTTTGACTAACTCCCGACTACCTCAGATTTGTTGTCTGTACAACATTCTACTAGTCAAGCCCTTTCATTTGATAACCGTATTAAGGGAGTTGTGAAAAAATAAATGTATTTCGCCATTTTGTGGAAGCGGCCATCTTGGATTTGATTTTTTTTATAGTGTATAGTATTTTACTAGTCAACCCCTTTCATTTGATACCCATATTGAGGTACGTTGTGAAGAAATATTTTGTCCGCCATTTTGTGGCGGCGGCCGTCTTGAATCGGTATTAACCAAACATAGCTAAGAACATCCGCACGAATATTAACTTTCAAAAAAAAAAACCGCATCAAAACCGGCCCATTCGTTTGAGCTCTACGGTGCCACAAACAGACACACACACAGACAGACAGACAGACAGACAGACATCGACGTCAAACTTATAACACCCTTTTTTGGTCGGGGTTTAAAAAATGCATTGAAGAACCTCACGTAGTAAAACAGAAACATTTCACTAATAAGGGAACGTAAAAACACAACAAACTCAGAACCTCCTCTTTTTTTGAAATCGCTGAAAAACACTTAACTGAAACAAAAAACTGAAGAACAAAAATTGATTCTAATCAAATAGAATTTTTAGTCGAACACAAAAGTTACGGCTCGTCTAGTCGGGAGAACGGCGACTGCCAATCCGGAGCCCCGCGTTGAAATCCCACGCGCACCGCTGTCTTTTCAAAGTCATGTGCGTAATGTCGCAAACTTAAAAAACCGAAAAACGTGAAGAAAAACATCGTGAGGAAACCGACATGCACCTAGAATCTTTCGAGGTCATGTGTCTTCCACCGACCCGCACTTGGCCAGCGTGGTGAATTTTGACCTAGACTCTCTCCTTGCGAGAGAAGGCCCCGAGTCCCTGCAGTGAATAAATTTAATGGGCTGCTTTTGCTATGCTATGAATATAATTTTTACGTTTACTAACTTAGTTCTATTCTGAAATATAAATTTAAAAATATGTCTAAACAGATGAGGCGTCATCTTACCAATTGCTTCAAATTCGTCCTCTTCGTCAATAGGCGGTAGAATCGAATGGAGTTGCACTCCAATGTATTTTTCGGATAAAGCGTTGCAGACAATGATGTTTTCAGTGCCATCACTTGTTTCAGGGTGAATCTGGAAAACAAAACCAATGTGAAAATAGTTTTGATAAAATACCTATCTAATTCAAAATTACGTCTTTTAAATCACACTAGATGTACGCCCCGGCGTCGCCCGTGGTACATTATATAGCACTCATCAGGATCCCGTACATAGACAACGGTGAAAGAATGAATGAAATCGGTTCAGCCATTCCTGAGAATATCGCTTTCAAACAAAACACCTCTTCAGCTACCTGCTGCGCCACCTATCGGAAATTGGTCGTACCAACAAATTTGATTAGCAAAGGTTTATATTCAAGATGTATGTAATCTGTGATATTCAATGACGCAATCTTAGACACATGTTGTCATGTGTCATGTCAAAGCACGAAACGTACGAAAACTCTCAAAAAGGATAATTTTTTCCCGATTTTGTTACATTCTTGATTCATGCTCCGCTTCTGTTAATACTCGTAGTAGCGTTATTTTCTATAGCCTATAGCCTTCCTGGATAAATGTACTATCTAATAGAAAAATAATCTTTCAATTGGGACCAGTACTTTCCGAGATTCTAGAGTTCAAACAAACAAACAAACAAGCAAACTCTTTATAATATTAGTATAGATGGTATAGATATAGATTAGTATAGATTTTAATATATAGGTATGTAAGTGGCGCTCAAATTAAAATCAAATTAGTTCTCTTAAAAGTTAGAAACTCCGTAATAATAGAGGTAGATTTTCAAAGGAAGGAGGCGGAGACGGTGATCTCCTAATGCGAGACAGTCATGTCGCGGAGGAAGGCCGAGGAGCGAGAGAGGGAGAGATGAATCTTCTTGTTCCTCCCCGGAGAAGGACGCGGGGGCGAGCCACTCGGGCTCCCAGCCTGTCTCAACTTGGAGGGCCTGGGGCGTCGGGTTTAGGACCGCCCGACGCCCCACCTAGGTATAGGCCCTCCCGAAGCGGTGACGCGCCGCTGGTTTCTGGTGCGTCACTGGAGCCAAGTGCGAGGAGTGCGAGGTGCCCATGCCCCCGCGAGGCGGGCCTGCAAAGACTGCAAAGGCGGCGTTGGGCCAGCGTCGTCGAAGGGAGTACGAAGAGTGACCCCGCGACTTTGACCCACTGCCATGCCGGAGAAACGAGAAACCTGTGAGGGTTTAGTCGGTAGGGGCACCACTTTTAGTGGTGTCGAGCCAAACCCACCTGCCGAGTCCCTACATGGTGGACGGCGCGTCAATGCATTTCCTCCGCACAAAAAAAAAAAGATTTTCAAAGGAAAGTGATCGGTAATCGTTCACTGGACAGGAATAGATTACGTACAATTTTGCTGGAGTATTATAGTGATGGACGATAGCGTCACCTTTGCTCAAGGAAATTTGTAGAAATCATTGATGAAATTTGAGTAAAACAATTGTGAAAGATATAAATTTTTTAGTAATAAATAACAACTTGGAGTTCAAAATACCCCAATGTCTAAAAACGAAAGTCTTTAACCAGTGAGTATTGCTAGTGATGGCTTATGGAACTGAGACGTGGTCCTTAACTGTGGGTCTCATAACGAAGCTCAAAGTCGCACAGCGACCTATGGAAAGAGCTATGCTCGGAGTCTCTTTGCGTGACAGAACCCGTAATGAGAATATTCGCGAGCTGAATTGGCAATGGGCAGGCTACATCGCTCGCAGAACTGACAATGGATTGGGAAGAAAGGTTCTTGAGTGGCGACCACGAACTGGATGGCGCGGTGTTGGACAGCCTCCCACTAGATAAACAGATGACCTCGTAATGGTCGCTGAAAACCGCTGGTTGTAGGTTGCGCAGGACCGTGGAAATCTAGGGGGGGGAGGCCCATGTTCAGCAGTGGACGTTTTGCGGGTTATGATGATGATGATTATGTACCTTATTTTTACTTACCGTGTATTTAAATCCATCTGAGTCATCCTCAGGATCACCAATAATGCTAACTTCTATCATAGAGCCATAATTATAATTGATCCTCGATGCATTTTCATTTGTCCTGGCAAATAACATGGAAAACTTAAAAACTGTAAGTAGAGTGTATACAATGTAGGTGGTGGCTTTAGGGTGAGTCTTTTGACGTCTGCATAGGGCGATGGATCAAGGTGGCGTAACAAAACAATCGGGATGATGATTGCCCCAAAAATATACCACTCTAATTAGTCCACCAGGTAGATTACGGGTTTTTTTGTCATCATGTATATTAGTGATTTTCGTGGCCGTGTGGTCCAACCGCTAAAGACTTTTTTAATCGTCTCTTTGGATTTGAAGCTATAGCAAATTAACATTCAATCATTTTAGTGCAAACAGTATTTATTATACATACGTATTTATAGAGATCTAGTTTAACACTTTTCAGCAGTTTTCCATAATTTCGCTGCTAGGTGCGGCAATATGAATAGGTACATGTACCTTCATGTAAAGTGGAATGGATTGCTCCCATTTCTTGATTGATTTGTCGGCAGTTTTCGTCGAGAGAATATAGCATTTTGAATACAATTTTTTTGTTGGAGTTATACTTCTTTTGACGCGTTAGGGAAAAATGACGAAAATAAAGATGCGTGAGGATATCGTCAAAAACCGACGCCCTGGACTTAGCTACTTAGTTAATATTTTAGTAATCGCGTTAAAGATCTGTTAAGTATATATTGTTCGGTTGAAGTTAGACTTCTAAGCACGAGGAATATAGAGAATAAGTATTAGTTTCTTGCGTGCACAATAAGTACGCAAACTTTTTTCACTTTGATTCACTAAAAAAAAGTTATAGGTTAGATTTTATCACAATATTTAATACAAGAGAGGCGGTCGGAAGCGTAACACATTAGATTTACGTTATCACGTTCCGTTTTTATTATGAGGATTTCAAAAAACTATCATGAAACTACTAATAACCTACTATGATCGTCATTTGGATATTTAAAATGTGTTATCTACTCGATGTGTGATTACACCTGAAATATTCCATTCAAACCAAAACATTTAGACGCTATATTTGTTAGTGGTAGGATGACTTGTGCCCAAAGACATGGTGCTTCTTAAGGCAGGCTCTATACAAAATAAATAAATATTGTCGGACAATTTACACACATCATCTAACCCAAACTAAGCAAAACTTGTACTATGGAAGCCAGATAGCTGATATAATGCTCATTTATTTTTAAATGCCTACTTACGAAACGTATAAAATAAATACCCAAAAATATATTTACTATTACAAAAACGTATATTAGTAATATTCTTAATGCACTTACCATTCTTCGTAGTTTTCTATCAAGTTCGATGACAGGGACAGTTTTGTCGCTTTTACACTGTATACTGCAGGCCAAGACAGCGCATCTGATTCGTCTTTGACTTGGTATTCACTATCAACTACTGTAAAAAGAAATACAAGCATTATATTATTAGAATAATAAAATTTCACCTTTAAGCTTTTAGAGCTAAACAATGAATATGTATTATTTACTACATTTTTAGGGAATTTCTGTAGAAATTGCGTGTAAGTATGCACGAATGGTCACACTTGGGCTCGTAAAAATTTACCTTCTCGCGGCGGCGTGAGTCGGGGTAGCCCTCTTCATTAACAGGTTGTTGTGGCAGGACTCTTGCCAGAGTCCGCCTGGCGAAGTACCACACCTTTGCCAGTTATTCTACCGCCAAGCAGTATTATGCTTTACCGTGTTCCGGTTTGAAGGGCAATGTTTCCAGATAAATAACAGGGCTTAGAGATATAACATCTTAGATCTCTGGGTGACGAGCGCAATACAGTGCTAGGTATTGATTTAGACTATTCGTGTTCTTCTAGCTGCGTGTCACTGTGCTGTTACGTAGCAGGGATGTTGCTTCCCATCAGGCACATGTCCAGCTCGTTTTTCTAAAATATTTATCAACCTAAACACATCTTTTGTTCATATTATTCGAAAAATACAAACTAAACAAAGTTCTGAAGACAATCGACCCGAACGAAAACGGGAAAAGCAGGTCGTCTTTCTACGAAAAACGTAATTTCTAAATAAACCATTTTAGTACAAAAAATTAAACCTACTACAAAACCACAAATCAGCTCTCTAAAACGAAAACTGAATTAATATCATTATAACAAGTGCTACTCACTCATGTATTTGAAGTCGGTGCCAGTCAGGCCAAAAAGCTAGTAGATTGATACTATGTAGGCACGTGGTAAGAGGGCATATCCACTACCTGTTAGACTTGGCTACGAGTAGCACCGACTTCAAATAGATGAGTGAGTAGCACTTGTCATAAAATGATATTAATTATTTTTTTTTCGTATTGACAGGTTCGAGTTTCATAACTTTTGTAAAATCTACATTAGGCATGACTACTTATTTTTTATTTAATGGACATCAAAAGGCTACTCAATAACTGAAACATAATGACATAACATAAACATAAACATACTGTAAATAAAATGACAGTACTCACCAAAACCCGAAGTCAGGGTGACACAAATCGTTGCAATTAAATACAGCAACATTTCGACGAGATTTGTTCGTTCCCTCGCCGAAGTTTAACACTGTCTAATTAACTCCAAAATACATATTTTATACGAAAACATTATCAATTTACATGTGGTTATATATTATTTAAAAATATTTAATTAATAGCGACCAGATAAGCTTTCAATTTGTTCATTACTTAGTACAACATGAATACTCATGGTTTGCTTGCTGTTGTATTGAGAGATAAAATTGTGAAACGATAAAGATTTTACCCATGCCTAGGATTCCGAATAGTATGTTCTATGATACTGACCATTATGGGCAAATATACTAAGGAACAGTCTGATATTCAAAGAAAATATTGAAACATTTTCAGAATGTTGAATTAATGCAAACAAATTGCGAAAATAATTATCGATTGCGCCACTAAGAAGTTTGATAAGCATAAGTACATGTTACTAGTATGATTATTTTTTGTCCAGCGTCACTTATATCTAGCATTACGTAAACGTCTCATTCATCTCTTCCATATAATTATTATATTTTCTCAAATCAAAGGAACATTCTATAAGGCACGCCTGAATTTCATTAGACAAGTTAATGTGTAGAGTATGTAAGAGTAATACTGAAATCTCCATGAAATTCAGGCGTGCCTTATAGAATGTTCCTTTGATTTGAGAAAATATAATAATTATATGGAAGAGATGAATGAGACGTTTACGTAATGCTAGATATAAGTGACGCTGGACAAAAAACAGTCATACTAGTAACATGTACTTATGCTTATCAAACTTCTTAGTATGGTAGACTAATGTAGATAGTAAGTTCTCACATGTAGTAGCATGGCAAATAAACATGAACTATGTTCTCATTACCGGAGAGTGTAAAATGATATTCTACATTTATGTAAGGTATTTTTGGGGCACTTAATATATTTATTTTCGTTGCTACCTTTTACATTTGTGTCGTACAGAGATGTGTACTCACACGTGTGTAGAGGAGCGACGCCAGAGTGTTGTAGCCGGTGGTTGGAAAGCCTTGTTCATCTGAAATTCTCACCGAGTGTTGCGGTTGTGACTATTATATTTATCGAAAACTGTTAATTTTACTAATCTACAACTTTCCTGTATATAGTTAAACTCACAATACCTATCTTTGAAACTACTAAGGAACATTCAAACATTTGAAAATATTTGATATAGGTACGTTTAAACGATCTACAATGTATATGGAATCATTAATTTGTATAGTTATCAGATTATTTTAATAGGTTTAGTGAAACATTTGCTACATTATATTGTTATCCTCTATAATCAATAAAGGCCATTTATGGTGTATGTCAAATTAATAAAGCGACACAATGAAACAGTATTATAAAAGGTATTATATCCTAATTACGGTCTTATTCATAATAAATGCTTATAGAAGACTTAAAACAGTCATTAGTTAAAACGCTCGATAAACTTATAAAACGTTCTATAAAATTCCGTATTCATAAACGCTCTATAAGCCTTCTATAACTAAAGCATTACTAATATCAGTTTTAGGATTAAAATGTTGCCATTATAATGAAATCGATCGATTTTATAGACAAACTGACAGAATCGTCCACAGATAAAACGAGTTTGATGGTGGAGCCATAGACAATGTTACAGAATAAAAAAAAAGACATACACTGTGAAGTTATGAAGCGGGAAAATTTAAAGTTATATTACTAAAACGTAGTGGTGTTCGTTCGTTCTCTCATTAATTTCTTGTATTTAATAAGAAAAATTGCTAAAGAAATAAATTAGATATAAATTCCGAAAGTAAAAGGATCACTCCTACACCTTTCGTCGATGTGGATTACCTTCATGTCAACATGTTTTATTCTTTCACCATCAACACCAAACATTACATTGGTTTTTATACACTACATAATATATACTCGCTAAATAACATACATTCAAACGTTTGGAATATTTGAAGCAAGAATTCTGGTACCTCGATTTCATGTGTTTTCCTACAACCAAGCTCATAATTCTCAGAAGCTATGAAGAAGATGGAAGAATTAAGAACATAATACATGTAACAAAGATACTCCCAACGCTCAAATGCTGGGCATTGGCGAAATTACGGTGACATTACCGAATGGAAACCAAAAAAAAAGTTGAATACAATATGGCACAACACTATTTTGACACTAATCAGCTGTTAAGAGTCGGCCATATTTGTCTTAAAACAGCGCTAAAGTAGGGTTCTCGGCTCTATATCTTTATAGAAGGCTTATAGCACGTTTTAGCGCTAAAATGCTGTTATGAATACCATTTTTCCTGAGACGTACTATAGCAACGGTCTTATTCATAATAAATGCTTATAGAAGACTTAAAACACTCATTAGTTAAAACGCTCGATAAGCTTATGAAACCTTCTATAAATTTCCGTATTCATAAACGCTCTATAAGTCTTCTATAACTAAAGCATTACTAATATCAGTTTTATAATCAAAATGTTGCCATTATAATGAAATCGATGTGAAATCCATCGACTTTGTAGAAAAACTGATAGAATCATCCACAGATAAAACGACTTTGATGGTGGAACTATAGACAATGTTACAGAATTAAAAAAATGACATACACTGTGAAATTATGAAGCGGGGAAATTTAAAGTTATATTACTAAAACGTAGTGGTGTTCGTTCGTTCTCTCGTTAATTTCTTGTATTTTGTAAGAGAAATTGCTAAAGAAATAAATTCTAATTTAAAATAAATACTCCCAACGCTCAAACGCTGGACATTGGCGAAATTACGGTGACATTACCGAATGGAAACCAAAAAATAAGTTGAATCTGAATATGTCTCAACGCCATTTTGACACTAATCAGCTGTTAAGAGTCGGCCATATTTGCTTTAAAACACCGCTAAAGTAGGGTTCTCGGCTCTATAACTTTATAGAAGGCTTATAGCACGTTTTAGCGCTAAAATGCTGTTATGAATACCATTTTTCCTAAGACGTACAAGACTTTAGACATGCTATAACTTTTTATGAATAAGACCGTTATAATAAGTTAGCTTACTTAAAATCAACGAAACTTTACAAAAGAAAATTATTTATATTTTATCACAAAGAGCTAGATTAGAAACAACCACTCAAAACAGTATTTGTAGATGTACTCTTCGTGTTCCAATAAATGCGTGTCACTACGCTATTATGTGCATATTGTTTACCATCAGGCAAATGTCCTGCTCGTCTCGTCACTGTATACTATAAAAAAAGATGTACTATGATATCTGTGAGTTTTAACCTCAACACTACAATGAACCACGCTGTTTTACACTGCACAAGCAAATAGAGGGTAACTAACTAGCTTGAATCAAAGATCCGTACTACACATAAGCGTAGACACTAGGAACCGTACTTTTAGGGACTTTTGGACTCTACTGTCTATATTTGGGCTAGGGCCGAAATCACAGGGCTAATTTAAACTTATTAACTGAACATAAAATCATGCTCGAAGCACACCCAAAACATTATAGATAGATAAACTCTATATTGCGCTTAAATAGTCAAAATATAATACAGAAACACCATAGCACAAAGAAGGAATTAGCGACCTTAAATTAAGATTTCTTCCAGGTAACCAGGTAGTTCTTCAGGTAGGATGGTGAAGACGATATTTATGAGTAATGGACGAGGAAAACATACTTACCTTCCTCAATGTTAAATGGCACATAATGATAGTAAGAGTTGTTACAAAATTGAACTTAGGTCGTTCAATTTTGTAACAACTCTTACTATCATTATGTGCCATTTAAATTTTGAAATATTTTTTTTTGATGATATAATATGATGCTGAAATGTTTTTTTTTTACAGTAAGTACATAGTGACGGGACGAGCAGGACATGTGACTGATGGTAAGCAACATGCTGGCAACACGAAGAGCTCAAATCATTATCTAGCACTGTACTGCGCTCATCATCCATAAATATAAAATATTAAATTTTATAATTTGTTCTTAAAACCAAAACAAAATCGGTTGTAGGAACCCGTGAATATATTAAAGCGGCAGCAACAAAGGTATCTAGTATCTGGTCTGCACACTCCATGCATAATTCGGGCCAGGGAGTGTCTGTCCGGGAATTCAATTACCATTAGAAAGTGCCTCGGTTCGGTAGTACATAGTCAGTTTACAAGCTATGTATGCTAAGCTCTATTCTGGAAGTATGTTCTACAAAAATGTATACATAATTGGCAAAGCTTTCGCGTAGTATACGAGTACATACATAAAATTTTTAATTTTTTTTGTATTTTATTTTATTGTACTTCTAAAAAGGAAGAGGTTCTCATAAATGAGAAGTCTGTTGAAATTACTAATTCAGAAAAAAATATTAGCTTCAGATTTTAGTAGATCTTAGACAAATGGTATTTATGACAGTAAATTTGCCACGAATCCATTTATTTATATGAAGTAGGTAGAAGTCGTAATCGAAGTAATCTGCGACCTTACTTCTTATCCTATCGGGTTGAAATTTTAAACGCAGATTGTACCTTAGAAGAACATAATTATAGGCTACTTTTTGTCCCGGGAAAACAACGGGAATGGAAACTCCGTGGATAAAACAACGGGACGCCGCTAGTTTATTACATATAATATGACACGAAAATTTTATAAATAAACGATTATGATACATGTGGCAGCTTTCAGTCATCTAGACAGATGTGTAAAGGAAATCGAATTACAATAGAAAAACATAGGAGTATGTACTTACATTAACAGTACATAAGTAGGAACCTAGTTACTGTACTTTTTTTGGTACGAGTAAATAAAGTATAAAAAAAGTTAGTACGTAACAATTGACTGAAGTATTTATCGTAAACACAAAATCTAATTATAATATCTACATTCAAAAGAAGAAGTTAGTCAGGGTCACCAAATGTACGAAAAATACGAGATTTTTGAGGTCTATTATAATTTTTTATGTTTATATTTATGTAATAAACTCAGATATTACGAAAATTGATAAATACGTGAATAATACATGGATATAACACCGTTATGACACTAAAAACTGAAACTAGAATAGAATCTTCTGTGGTGATTACCTATTTATTATTACAGGAAAGTTTATAACTTTTAATTAGGATAATTATGAAAAAGTTAGTCGGGACCTATCATGAAGTCCGCTAATAAGCTGGTAATAAATATATTCGTACCACATAGGGAGTATACCCTACCTATTCATTTATGTTATATGTTCTATGCTGAGATTTTCAGTGTGCAAGCTTAATACGTATCTATTTATGTACAATTATATACATTAAATTTATATGTATTATATCTTCCTTAGTATCTGGCTTAATTTTCCGTAAACGAAATTCACCCACGCCACAAAAAAAAGGTTACGTTATCCCTTTGTTATTTCTTGCTGAGAAGGGATTTATTTTAATTTAATTTTTATTACTTATTTTAAAGCCTAAAATAAGTTCAAATTTTAAATTGTTTAAATTTACATTTGAGTTGGGTGTTACAGAATGCATTTAAAAAGCAAACAAAGTAACGTTATTCTCACGCTAAATTCATACCAAAATGTTATTAAACTCGTCAAATATTGAAATGTTCCGATTACCACAGCGGGGAGTGTCTTTAAAAAACCACTTGAAATGCAGATGGCTCCATTCAATCTAAGTTTATCACAGCGATTATTTTAAAATGTTCGAAATTACTTTACCCAATCTGTAATTCAAATAAAGTGCCTTTATTAACTGTAGGAGAAAACAATGTGGATTAAACTGTAACATCTTTATAACTGTTTACAAAATACTAGTGTCGCTAAGAGGGCGAAAACCGAACATAAAGAAATATTTATTTACTCTCAATAGGCCCACAGACTTTAACAAATAAATAAGAGAGCATTTAAATAAAAATATGTGTCTGTGTCAAATACGTGGTAGGGTAGCATCGATATAATTCAAAACATATGCCCTGAGCACCTTGAAATTGTTAATAAACTGTATGTAGCTTGAGTGGGTTACAACTACCAATCTACTCGACCCCTAGAATCGCTAGCGGCGAGGTATGTAGCGGTTCTAATTATTTTGGATGTTGACAACGAATAGCGATACGTATAAACGTCCGGTGTTCACCGCTTCCTACAATCCACTAAAATGGAAAGAGTGAGCTCACTCTTCTCAACGATGACATAATTCCGTGTGTCTGAAGTTTGGGAGGGCACATCCAGTGATTTATATCGATGGTACCATCGATAATCGTGTAATGTTTTTTATGCATGGTAAAAATGTTAGCATTTCATGCTCTTTGTTTAAATAAGCGTCCGAAAATTAATACTCCTCTGTCCGTGCAATTATCAAAAAACAAAACGGGAACTAAGTTTTTGCTTCACGTATAGATGCACGTTTAGGTAGATGGTGTATGTCTGTCTATATATGTTAATGTATATAATAATGTCGAAATTACAGGGCTTAGAGATATAACATCTTAGGTATCTGGATGACGAGCGCAGTGCAGTGCTAGGTAATGATTTGGACACTTCATGTTCCATTAGCTGCGTGTCACTATACTGTTATGGGACAGGTATGTTGCTTACCATCAGGCACATGTCCTGCTCGTTTCGTCACTGTTTGTTAAAAAAAGGGCAATTCAGTGTTTCCAGACGAGACAAAATTGATTGAAGAAAATTGTGATGGATGGCATCTCTCTGACGTCTAACACGACTTATACATATTTTGCCCCACAGTTTTGCCCGACTTTAAGGTGTTGTCAAGATCTGTTGAGGTGATTGACGTATATTTTGACAAATTACATTCGCAAAACTGATTATTTTTGCCGTAGCTGCGTTTTAGATTCTCCATTTACTTTTATAAACCATCACAACTAAACTCAAAAGTTAAAGCCGTGGAACAACCTTAACATAAAAAAATACTGATTGCGATGACAGTGACTTAGTTAAAACCACTACCGCCCAATCATTGATTACGCCCAATAGTCTGTAATTTGGAATTTTATTTCTAGACTGCAGGCCCGTGAACAAAATTTATGGGTCATCTGATACAGCAGGAGACCTATGTAGGATGATAGAAGGGTATAAAGTAATAAGATTGAGCACTATGCCGTCACTTGTAAGCTCAAGTCAAATGACCAAACTTACTCTGTAAATCGTCGGAAAATCATGATTTTTTTCACAAACTAACAATTAGAATGTTAAAATTTGTAAGTTTTATTGTTTCAATACCTCTTCTAATCTATTATTCCGCAACGCCGTACAAAAATCATGCGACAAGGAGAAATTATCGAGGCTTAGAACCCCCCCTCTTCGACTGCACTCAGTTGGACAGCTTACAAGTGACGGCATAGTGCTCAATCTTATTACTTTATACCCTTCTATCATCCTACATAGGTCTCCTGCTGTATCAGATGACCCATACATTTTGTTCACGAGCCTGCAGTCTATTCAGCTGAAAACGGATAAATAAATTAAACCACGAGGATAATAAAGAGGACATAAATCTACTACAATCGAGGAGAATGACCAGTATGAGCATGCTGAGATATTACTACCGCGAATGAGAATGAGGCGTTTCCTGGAATGCAAAAATACTTGTCATACTTTGTACCAACTAAGTTACGAGGCCAGTCACATTGCAGTGGCTTAGCTCAAAACAGAACCTACTCTTACAAACACTTTTTAAGTCACGTTCTACCCAACATTAATTCCGTCTCCCTTGAGTTTGACACCATTAGAATATCTCAACTAGTTATCAAATCTATATAAAGAGGAAAGATTTGTATTTTTGTATGGCACGAATAAACTCAAAAACTACTGGACCGATTTCAAAAATTCTTTTGCCAATAGAAAGCTACATTATCACTGAGTAACATAGGCTATGTTTATCACGAAAAAAAAGAGATATCTACGTAAATTTTACTAAAACCAACGCAAGGTATAAAAAACAGTCATAAATGGCTTTCATCGCATACGCTGCGGAAAGTACTAATGATAGACCAAAACAATGTTCTACAATATTATAGAGCGTATTGAAATCTACAAAAAACCTCGCAAGACCATATGTCTAACTTCAGTAATTACCTCGCAACAACTACTTTTTTACATTTTAAAAGTAAGTAAAAATGCCTATCAAATTCAGACCATGTTATCAACACATTTGTATTAATTCTTATCCAAATAAATTATTTCTTATTCAAGACTCTTTTAATACCTATTGATTACTTTTTGAATTATTGAAGTCGGACATTCCATTCAAATATATTTAACGAAATTAAAAATATCAATCCTATCAAAATGCGAGCGCGCGCGGCGCAACACCGATAGAGGGACACCGAGGCACGGGGAGAGGTGTTCGCAGCTATGAAATAGGTAAGTACGAGTAGCCGCGCGCGCGTCTACTAATTCGCGTGGTCGCCTCGCTACGTAGGTAGTGGACGCAAATGATATTAAATATTAAACATTTTTTCGTAACACTTTTTTATGTTCCTATCAAAATGTTCTTTTCAGAACTACTTTTGTTTAAGTTTATTCTACCTTTACTGTTATTGTTCAGGTTTTCTCGCACTTTCTACACAGTATTACATTAAATTTATTCCATTTCGGTTTCCTCACGATGTTTTCTTTTGCCGTTTTAAATTGGAGGCATTACGGACATGCCTTCGAAAAAATAGTGATGCGCGTGTAATTTGAGCTGAGGGATAGGATACGATATAGGTCATCCCCAAAGGTCCCCTTTATTCTATCTACTAAAGTAGAATAAAACGGAGCATTAAGGACTACGATGATGAGACGATCAGAAATCTAGCTGTGTCAATAGATTCAATAAGCAGCCCACTAAATATTCCTACTACTGGGACTCGGGGCCCTCTCGCAAGGAGAGTCAAGTCCATAATCCACCACGCTGGCCCAGTGCGGGTTGGTGGATGACACATGACCTCAAAAGATTCTAAGTACATGGCGATTTCTTCACATGTTTTTCTTCACCGTTTTAAGTTAGCGGTATTACGCATATTACTCCGAAAAGACAGTGGTGCCTGGTGTACGTGGGATTTAAAACCGGGGCTCCAGATCGGCCGCCGCCGTTCTCCCGACTAGACCAGCCGTAACTATTTAGTACGTATTTAGAACTAATAGACTTTAGTACCTACATAAAACATTGCACAACCATAAACTACGTCGTAGGTGGCATTAGCAGATTTTTAACACTAAATTACAACAATTAAATATTTACTGATTTAATTTTTGATTTGATGCGTAAAAGTAAAAGGGAATAACAACGACGCCAGACACGCCTAAAGTTTTAGGACTAATGATAATATACCATAACAACTAACGCATAACAGTTTTCGCATAATTTTTGCTACCGTATATAGCATAAACATAACTTACGAGGCTCCTGGAACCAGAAGCTCTATGTCCTTGAGTGTAACCTCTCGCTACGGCGACGACCTCGCTTGGCTCGCTCCTCTCAGGACCTCCCTTGAGCTTCTGGCTCCCGCATTTTTTTTATAAAGTAAAATAGGCAAAAAAGCATGCGTTTTAAATGATAAACAGATGATTGGGATTGTTTGTTTTGTCTTATGTCCTAAGCATGGCAATTCTGCCAAGAGTGTGTTAAAATTTATAAGTCTAATAATTTTGTTTTATACTTATTTTCCATAACACCCGTGCGAAGCCAGGGCGGGCTGCTAGTATTTTATAATTTGCTGTAGAATATATCAGTGGTGTATTTATAATTGAAGCGCAGAGGAAACTATCTATCTTACGCGCAGATATGATTTGCGAAACGAATCCGGCAGCTCAAGTTATTGCATCGATTACACCGTGATTCATCGTAACGGGATTGGTTAATTAAGCAGCTAGAAGTGCATTATAAGCTATTACCTCGACGGGCTACCTAGCCCACTTGGATGACTCGAAGTAGCTTGTCGTTCAACTAATCTTTGTAGACGTTACCACCAGTTACATCCTTTTAAGGTAAAACTCAGATGCCTCCTTTTATGACTATGATACGATGAGACTGAAGACCTTATCCACAGTGTCTATAAAGAGTCGGTTGAAATTTGAAATAGAAATATTTCGTTGTAATTATCTGGGAATTATCCTTTCTTGTAATTTTTTTCTTGTCATTTGAGCCCCAAAAGACAGGCTTTGCTTAGTTTGGATCTGGATGGTGTTGTGTATGAATCGTCCACCAATTTTATACCTTTTTTTACTTGAGTTTTTTTGTTTTAAATAAAGAGTGACGAGACGAGCCGGACATGTGCCTGATAGTAAGCAACATGTCTGCTACATAACAGCACAGTAACACGCAGCTATTGGAACATAAAACGTCTAAATCATTACCTAGCACTGCACTGCGCTCGTCACCCACAGATCAAATATGTTATATCTCTAAGCCCTGTAATTTCTCTGGAAACATTGCCCTTTAAACCGAAACACAGTAATATTTGTATATTACTGCTTGGCGGTACTATAACAGGCAAAGGTTTGGTACTTTCCCAGGCGGAGTCTGCTAGGAGTCCTACCACTACGTAAACTACGGAGTTTCCCAACTATACTAATATATATCTAAAAGACAGAAACAGAAGAAATCTAATGTAATAAAGAGGTCGTCTGATTTGTCAATTATCCTGTCCGCACGGAAATAGCGCAACAAAGGTAATTCCTATGCGCACTCCATGTATAATTCTGTCCCAGTACGGTCTGAGAATTCTACTCGTATTAGCATTAGAAGGCTATACCGTGGTCTGATAGCAGAGTTAGGGCCTTTTCTCACGAGGAGAGGCTTAAGGCAACAATCTGTCATATATACCATACCTATTCAAGTAACCGTTGTTAAAATTGGTTCAAATAATAGATTGTCGGCGAATAAGTAAAATTTATGCTATTGTGAAGTTTATACTTATTAAAAACATTATTATTATTTGATGTGACTAAAAATTTACGGTTTTCGCAATTTTTTTATTTATCTGTGCTAGGTAGGTATAGGTAAAACATTGCTTCGTACCAAATTTCAAGATTCTGAATTCAGGGGATACTTCCCGTGAACTCGGAATAGGTTTAGGAATAGGCCTCTTGCGAGTGTCAAAAATTTGCGACATAAAGCGCCGTATCTTTTTATTTTGATACCTCGTCCTCTGTAGTTGGCGACGTGCTCGATTCTTATCGTGGATGAGGCCTGTGGTCCCAGGCCTCATTCGTTGCAAGTTACCACAAGGTTCCTAGGGTGTCCAGACACGGGGGTGCCTAGTGGACTACGTACAGGTTGGTTACAGTGGGAGAGTGGGAGTACTTGAACTCTTGGGTTCAAGAGCTCCAAGGGCCAGAAAAACGGCGGTGAAGACGCTGCGGGTTTGCGGAAACATACAAAAGCGTTTTCGTCATTCTACCGTAAGCGGCCAAGATAGAACCTTGGCGGAGGCTTCGCGGAGGCTTTAGTCGGTAGGGCACCGTGTCCGTCCATGGTGTCGAATACAATACAACCCGCCCTACTCCCCTAGGCGGAAGGGTATGTATAAATACATTTTTTCCACATACAAAAAAAAAAATGGCCTCTACTACTGTCTGCTTTCTCCATGAGAAAAGTTGCAAGTGCGTTTTGGTGGAAGTCACATGTCTTTGAGAGATGTATTTGTTGAAATATGTAAGTTAATTTACGATGTTTTTTCGTCAGTCAATCAGTGATAATGCAAACTTGGACATTTGCACAAGGAAAATATTTACAGGTAGAGAACATAAAATCCAACGTTTTCGCCACAAGCTACCACAGTATCTAGGTCATTATCGCGTAGCAACGTTCAGAATATTATTTAATTATTACAAAAATATAGTAGCCGATAGCTACTAGCCTAATGAACTGATTTAATTAACTGATATTGGTAAACGATTACATTTAACAGTGTAAATGTTTAGCAAAATGTATTTGCTGATGTAACACAGTACGACTTTTTGCTGTAAAATCTAATTTGCTGCTGTAAAACTAACTATTGACATATAAAAAACGCGGTAGGAAAGAAAAATTCAAGCTTTAGAAGGACAAAGTCTTATGTGTATCTAAGTATATAAATCTTTCTAAAACTGTAAACAAGAAATTTTGTAAATATGTATGGATGTGTGGAATTATGGATGTTTGTTCCTATCGGGTTATACCTACTATTACTATCTGGAATAACGTAGGTATAGACTACTTTTTATCGCAAGAAAATAACGGGAACAGGATCTAAACAGGTAAAATCATAGGACGCTACTGGTATTTGAAAACAAATTTTGGTTAGCTTGCCATCATTATTAAATATATTAAAAAATCTGTAGTTTTCTCTCCGATTAGATAAGTGTAATATGAAGTAACTAAGAATAATAATTTAAGCACATGAAATCATTCCGTACTGCGGTTTTCCTTGAGTTATAACAAAGTATTTTATCTTGGACATAAATCTTTCCCATTATGCCAGAAGCATATCAAAAGATGAATGAAAAATGTCCCCGAATAAGAGCTCGGTAATAAGGAATAAAGACATTTTCTCCGTTGTTATTCAAACGCCGTCGCAGACTCTCGTATTCTATGGTAAATTTCAACCTCAAGCTCATTCAATCCTTGTTTCCATAAAAAACAACTGTTTTTGTGTTAATACTTTTTAACGTTACAGAAGCATACATTTAAGAATCTTTATTAAAGTTCTCGTCGTTAAATGGGCTTACTTGATTTATTTGACCGAGGTATACAATGTACTATGAGTTTTTTTCTTTATATTATTAGAACCTTTTAAGGATGCAGGTTTCATTGTTTACCGCTGTCTTACCTGATGTTGAGACGATGCCTGTAGTGTCAGTGTAATTGTTTAACACATATTTTGCAGATAATTATTTTTAAAATCTAATTCAAATCTGTGTTCAAACCTCAAACAATTTAAAAGAAACATTTTGTGAATTCAGGATAGCAAGCAAGCCTTTATAAAGGCTAACACAATTCTAAATTAACTTAAAACTTCGTGTGTTTTATGATTGGCACACAATAAACAGATTTACCATCTTCAAGAGACGATCTTCTTAGCATTCCATGAATTCACCGTGCGGGTGCCGGGTCAACGTTGACTTACGCCGTATATTAAAGTGGAGCATTTCTTTTGGCTTGAAGGTGAACCCCACAAAGACACAAGTTATTGTTATGGGCAGTTCTCGCTTCATTGATCAGGTGATATTCTATGGGGTTACAATACCTTTCAGTAACACTGTTCGTAACTTGGGTGTAATATTTGACCGAAATTTATCTTGGGGTCCTGAAATTGCTGAAACAAGCCGTAGAATATTTGCGTCCGGTGGATCCTTACGTAGGTTGCGTAATTTTCTTTCAACCACTACTAAGACTGCGCTTGCTTAATCACTCTTGCTCCCTATTCTCGATTATGCTGATGTCTGGTATCTTGATCTCACAAAAAATCAGCTATCTAAGCTTGAGCGCCTTCAAAATTTCTGCATCAGGTTCATATTTGGCTTGCAAGTATGACCATGTTTCAAACTACTGCGCTAAGCTCAATTGGCTGCCTGTCCGTCGTCGCCGGGATGCACACATACTTTCTCTGCTGTATAATATTCTTTTTCTTCCCTCTTGTCCCTGTTATCTTCGTGAACGCATTCAGTTCCGCCAATCTCTTCTTCCCAGGTTACTGAGAGAATCGTATAAACTCACGCTTGATATCCCTCGATACGCGACAACTTTCTACTCTTCCTCTTTTACTGTGAGGACTGTTAAATTGTGGAACGAGTTGCCATTAGAAATAAGGCGTGGCCAGTCCCTAGCTGTTTTTAAATGTCGGGTTTAAGACTTTTTTTCTTGAGTCATAGTTGCAAACTGTCTTCTAGTAAGCATTAATTTGATACATTTATGATTTTTATTTCATGTATGTATTTGTAGTATATTATTCTATAACATATTAGGTTAATTTGTATTTTTATTGTATTTTAATTAGTATGTGTAAGCTTATTAATGTTGTAAATAGTATGTTATTATTTATATTCTGTTGTGATTAGTACTCATAATGTTGTTGATAAATGAAATGTATTAATTAAGCGGGCCATGTTAGCTTTTGTATCTAATCCGTGCACGGTTGCCTGGAAGAGATTGCTCGAAGCAATAAGGCCGCCAATGGAAATATCATTTTTTTATATTACTTGTTTTTTCTTGTGTATTATGGCTTTTAATAGATAATTTTGTTATCCTATCTTATACATCGTGTGGGAGAAAGAGAAATCCCGAGTAGGTCCAGAGACTTGTATCACTGGTGTAGTTTAGGGGCCCTTTCTGACGTACATCAACACTCACCTTCACTACTCGTGTCTCTCCCTGCCCAGCCAAATCTGATATGAACCTACTACTGCAGCTTTAGATACCCATATCTCGAAGAAATGGCCGTAATTTGTTCTAAGGCATTTAGTTTTGAACTCATTTTCATAATATGGCATGATGTTGTGCTATTATAAGCAAGCAAATTGCTATAGATCAGAAAAAATAAATTTTCGTTTATATTGTCTGCAATAGCACAAAGCAGAGATTCTTAGCAAATGCCCTTTTTAACCCCCGAACAAAAAAAGGGGTGTTATAAGTTTAACGTCGATGTCTGTCTGTTTGTTTGTCTGTCTGTCTGTGTGTGTGTCTGTCTGTGGCACCGTAGAGCTCAAACGGATAGGCCGATTTCGATGCGGTTTTTTTATTGGAAAGTTAATATCCGTGCGGATGTTCTTAGCTATGTTTGGTTAATATCGATTCAAGATGGCCGCCTCGACGAAATGGCGGACAAAATGTTTCTTCACAACATACATCAATATGGGTATCAAATGAAAGGGCTTGACTATAGAATACTATAACATTATAAAAAAATTAAAAACCAAAATGGCTGCCACCACAAAATGGCGAATTATAAAATTGTTTTGACCACTACCTCAATATGGGTATCAAATAAAAGGGCTAGACTAGTAAAATACTATACACTAAAAAAAACAAATCCAAAATGGCCGCCACCACGAATTATATTATTTTTTCACAACTTCCTTAACATGGGTATCAAATGAAAGGGCTTGACTAGTAGAATGTTGTAGGTACAGATAACAAATCCGAGGCAGTCGGGGGTTGAATCAATCAAAATGTTTAAATTTGTTCTTGTTAAGATTATATGCGCTTTAGTAGCGAGCAAATATTTAATGTAAATACTATAATATACAGGACTTAGTCACGATCAAAATTATTGTTAGTTAGTAATATATTATCTTTGAGGACTGATTATACCTATTATGTGCTCAAATCGCGAAAGTCCGAAAGTAATACGGGCAAACACTATTTCACAAACAATATAACCAACTGTAATGGTTTAGTAAAATAACTTAAGTAAATTTTATCCTGAGAGTTTTTTGAGGAAGAGTCGAGGTTGAGGTAGTTGAAAGCAAAGAATGAGCGGTTCAAAATATTTCGTCTGCGCGTGCAGCTCATGTTTTATCATTGCCACCTCAATTACCGTTTTTCTATTCAATTTACTCTAAATGGCAATCGGATCAAACACCCACCTCGATTTTCATTTAAGAAATATTTGATCGATGAACGCCATGAGATTTTCAATTAAATAATAATTGATAAAGTTATGCCCCAGCGCGTATAATACGATTAAGGTAGGTTAAACGCATTTAGAGGAATTTAAATCAGGTAATTTTCGATACTTAAATTTTATTTAGTTTACATATAATTTGCATGTGAAATGTAAGTAATTATTAGTTTTAGATATTTAATTGTGTTCAGGGTCACACAATACGAAGTCGTGGTGATATAGCGGAGATACCAGCTGATTTTACATGTCGAATATATTTACTGCCTTTACCTTTAAGTATTTTTCCAAGTGTAGATCACAGATTTCTAAAAAGAAATCTGTGGTGTAGATATACAAATTTGTCGTCATCACAATTTAAACGCTAATGCATCTAAAGTGAAGTTATACTAAGTGTTGACTGTAATAGACTAAATATAATAACTATAACTAGACGTGTTGATAAAAGGTGGGACAGAGTAGTGACCGATTGGTATCCGAGGCAAGGTAAGGGGAGTGTAGGACTTGCAGCAAGATAGGTCGACGACATCGCTTCATCACCGGTCTATTCTGGACTCTATTGGCACAGGACTGAAGAAGATGACATGATAAAACAGATTAGCAAATACAGTGTGCAGTGCAGTGATAGGTAATGATTTGGACTCTTCATGTTCCAATAGCTGCGTGTCGCTGTGCTGTTATATGTCAGGCATGTTGCTTACCATTAGGCACGGGTCAAGCTCGTCTCGTCACTCATTATTAAAAAAAACCCTGTCGGATCAAGAAGGCTGTGAATGATGGTTATGACTGATTTTAATATCGACGATTGATTTTAATCGACTGCCCTAGTGACTTAGTTGGTAGTAGCTCTGCCTGCGAAGCCGAGGGTCGTGGGTTCGATCCCCACCCAGTGCAAATATTTGTGTGATGAATTCAAATGTTTGCACTGTGTCTGGGTGTTTCTATGTATAATATGTATGTATTTAAAACTATATAAGTATTATATCAGCTATCTGGCTGCCATCACACAAGCTTTGCTTAGTTTGGGGTCAGATAGTGTTGTGTGTGAATTGTCCACCAATATTTATTTATTTAATAGTGAAGAAAAACTTCGCAAGTAAACCAGCAAATACAAAAGCAAAATAAATACAAAGTTTAAGTACAAAGGCATCTTTAGAAGACATAATGTCATCATCCGACAACCTACACTAGACTTGTGCAGTGGATTATGACCCGATATCCGTGATTATGACCTAAATTCACTTGAACAAAAGCCCCCAGGCTCTCTTGTACTTAATTCTACACAATATTTTCAACTTAGACAAAAGAGATTCAGAGTATTTATCTTAGCTGAACATTTTTTTGTGTAGTTTCTTTAAAATTCAATCAATGTCTAACTAAAAATCATTAACGCCAATTATATGTACACTATTTTGATTAATAAATTGTACTGAAAGTTTTTGAAAACATTACCCAATATCATGTCGTTGAAATTTGGCTTGCATTTACCTCGCAGGCTAGAATGTTAGCAATGAAGCTTGGAATTGCATTTGTAAAATCTAATGATGCAAAGCACAGTTACTTCCTTTATGTTCTTACCG
This sequence comes from Ectropis grisescens, assembly GCA_017562165.1. NCBI lineage: Eukaryota > Metazoa > Arthropoda > Insecta > Lepidoptera > Geometridae > Ectropis > Ectropis grisescens. The sequence goes on along the minus strand of CM029776.1, from coordinate 8,014,715 downwards.
GTGTATAAGGATTTCATTCCCCGAATGCCATCACAACAATGGTAAAATTGTGAGTGTAACGGCCTCAGTAAACGGAACTGTAAAAAACGCACCGGGACATCTTAGCGCATTGTGCATGCTGCTACGTGATTTCAACAAAGTCAAAAAACGCATCAACAAAACCCTTCCACCTTTTTGGACAAAACAAAAATCGTGGCACGAGACACATTGACCGTTCTATTGTATCGTTTTAGTGTCGAAATATCATTAATCTAACTTCAACTTTATTTGAACCGACTAAAGTTGAATTTTGACTAACTATACGAAATTTAACTTTTAAGTTTTCTTCCCAGGAAATTCAAGTGAAATTGATCTTAAAAGATGAATGGTTTAAAGTTGTTATTTGGTTGAGATTTATTGGTGATTGAAGCGAAGCGCACCCACGGGTTGTCACGCGCCGTATTGTCGGTAGGTACATTGGAGGCTGGTCGGCAAAAACCGATGCATCGGTAAAAAGTCGTCCCGCGGCATCGACGTCAGATGACCGGAGTTTAATAAATCGTTCGGTACAATCAGATTGGAATAAAGTAGAAGGAATGTCGCTTGCTGTTATTTTGATCTAAGATTGAAAGTTTAGAATGCTTCCTAGCGGCTTAAGGTGGAAGATATGAAGTTAAGATTAGGCGTTTTCACTTCCCTAACATGAATAAACCTCATAACAAAATAATAATTATGTAAAATGTATTCGTGACGGAAGCATATATCTGTAAATGAATATGTCGTATGTATGAGTGTAGGCGGAACGATCCTATGTTGCTGTGAAAACATTGAGACACGTACAAAATTAGATATCCGATAAAATTAAAGTTCTGATTTAAAAGTTAGATCGGTGTTCACTGCAAACTACATAGATCATTAGCAGTACTAACACTACATCTAGTTTTAAAAATAAATAGTTTTCGTCGAAACTACCAAATAGTCGACATCCATCAAAAATAAAATTCTAGAGGGTTTTCCTATCCTCCAAAACTCATACATAATGGAAACTCCAAAACTTATACAAAAACATGTCATAGTAAACATATAATAAACCACCGTACCTACGAGTATCTCGATATCTGTAAATTAGCTTGTAGCTGGCAAATTGCGAACTTCTTTCTTTTTCAAGGCGGGTAAAAAGCTTTTTTTAATTACCATTAAAAAAAAAGCTTTTTACCCTCCCTAACAAAAACCTTTCCATTCAGTTCGAATTGTTCATTTTATTTGTTAAAAACATGTTAGGTATGCAATTTTGGAGTAAATTAGCGAAAATAAGGAGCGAAAAATATGTATTTTTAAGAACATGTCGGTTTCTTCACGATATTTTCCTTCATAATCAACTTCATGTGGTAGCTCAGGCTTTAACGCCATCAACTTGTAGGTTAACTTTCACTGGAAAAATCAATAACCAATGGTGCAGGCGAGATTGGAAGCTGTAAACTTTAATGAGATAAGAAAATATCGATGGGCTATTTTCTTATCTCATTAAAGTTTACAGCTATTTACAAATATTTTAATAATATTGCTTCGCTAGTATCAATTTACAAAACAAGTAGATAGAATACAGCAAGTACTATCTTCAGCTTTGCAATAAATTAATTCCGGACCTATTGTTCGAGAAAAAGGAACATTCGGAGCGTGAGAGGTCTTCCATTTAGAATACCCGAGGGTACAAGAGAGCTTGAATTGAATCAACGCATTAAATAATCTACTGGAATCCCGCTGCAGAAGTTCCTGTGAATATAGTTATGTGCGCTGGGAGAATTCTGCCGGATTTCATGAATATTCAGAGCGGGAGTTGCTGGATAGTTTAAGTCTTTCCAATCAGTTATTGACAAACCTAAACTAAATTGACCTCACTATTGAGATCTTAAAATACATTTATACAATACCTTAATCTGGTGAAATATTGACTCTTCACATCAATATTTATAAACTCTTTTTGTACAAAAAATTAAACCGTCTTCAAAACCACAAAAAGGCACATACTTAATCCCAAGTTTTCTTAGTCCGAGTTAATTGTGCCTGTGACTATACTTCGATTAATCGAACCAGATGAACTTGTCATAGTGGTTCGACAATGGAGTCGAACCACGAGGTCCCAAGAATTAGTAGTTCACGTGGTACGATTCTAAAATCGAATCAACTGGTAAAAAAAAGTTCACGTGGTCCGATTGATCGAACTACGCAGTCGAACCACGTGGCCTGGAGGCTCAAATAAGCCTTAACCAAATATTTTTTATTATTTATATATATTTTTTCTTAATAATGTAGAGGGACGGGATGGATAAGAATACACCTGATGGTAAGTAAAAAGCTGTTCATAACAGCACACAGATATGTGAACTTGAATAAGTCCAATTCACTACCTACCACACTGCACTGTCTATTTGCACTCGTCACCTGGAGATATATACTCGTATGTATGATGATTTATATATAATTCCTGAAATTTATCTGTAAACATTGCCCTTCAAAACATACAACATGGTAATAACATTAACTGCTTGGCGGCAGAATAACAGGCAAACAAATTCAGTCGACTTTAAATATGTTACTAATACAATTTTGTCAGTATCTTTACACTGGTGTGACAGTCTCTGGTAACGTACTTCCCAATAGTGACGTTTAAGTCTGAATAAGGTATTATTTAAATTAAGAATGTACACACATCCATTCTGAGCTTCCTGAATCAAGGTCCATCATCTATTACGTCCTTTCCGTCCGTTAATCCGGGGACCCCGTGTTCAAAACTCACACGCACCACTGCCTTTTCGAAGTCATGTGCATAATGCTGCTAACGGTTTCCTCACGATGTTTTCCTTTATCATTACAGTATATGACAATGACAACCATGAACATTATGTACTTGGAAAAAAGCTGCAAAGTATAGGCGAGGTTTGAACCTATGACCCCAGGCTTGTAAAACTGAATGCTCTTGTTACTGGGCCAGACCGCCAGAACGTCTGGCCCGTGAAATGCGTTGCATGAGTGGGTTTTTTCCAATGATTACAATCTTGGTGACTTCAAGTCGAGAGAGAATTGAACTCGTCTATTGAAGCAAACTTCATCGTAGACAGCATCGTCACTTAAATGAGGCAAGATAGCCGTCAAGCATAAACCTTTTTTTTTTAAATAAGAAGTAACGAGACGAGCAGGACATGTGCCTGATGGTAAGCAACATGCCTGCCACATAACAGCACAGTGACACGCAACTATTGGAACATGAAGAGTCCGAATCATTACCTAGCACTGCGCTCGTCACCCAGAGATCTCAGATGTTATATCTCTAAGCCCTGTAATTTCTCCGTAGACATTGACCTTTAATACCTAAATTTTATTATATGGATAAAACATAAATTTACCTAAAATGACAATTAGATAAATTATTTTATTTTGCGAAACACGTTATTAGAATTAAGTGTAAACCTGTTACATTAAAAACACCATCACGGCATTTCAAATTCAGGATGTAATCAGGTGTAAATAGACCTAATATAAAACATAAATTACGCTAAAATGAAAATCAATTTCGTATCGCGAAATGAAATAATTTAAATTGCCAAGATAGGAAGTCATAACCAAGAGATAATTAGATTTATTGGTTGTAGATAGTTGACAAATTACTTCCTCGGTATAAAATTCAACTTTCACTATCGACTTAGATTTATAGAGATGTTCTATTTTACGAGTACGATTTTGCTTTTTTTTTTGGAATTGGTCCTACTTAGCACGTGTAATCGTGTTCGACGTTATATAAATTATCTTGACGATCTAATTTGTTTCGTTGACATTATTTTAGGTAAACTATATGTATGATTGATATTTAGCATTAATAGGTTTTGAAGATTTGTACTTGACACTAAGCGAAAATTAAGAGGTCCACGACAGAGGGCTCATTCGAAGAAATTGATTGAAGAACTGATTCTCGACCGACCGAATTACCGACATCAAGATTGAAGACGTTTTGATTAAAAAGTTGAGTTAAACTTAGCCTTTGGAATGACAATCGCGAAATGATGTCACTATTTTGCGCTACGAGATTTCAATAAATAAAAAAAAAATCATAGTGGCATTAAGTCTATGCAGATCAGCTGCATACACTATGAAACGTATAAAAAAATATCGGTAAACTTGCAAGTTTAGAATGATTTTTGAAACTTTTATAGCATTTTCTGTGTGCTTATTCTCTCTTGCGTAACTCGCTATTTTTGAGAATTTTGACCTCATTCTGATCATTTAGTAACATGTAATAAGAGAAACGAACAAAAATTACGAAAGACCGACAGATCTATAAGTTTTCACATTTATAATATTAGTGGGATGATATTTCACAGGACACAGCGCCAGAACTTTAAATATCACAACATTATTTATTTATTACATCTACCTAATTTCCCATCACTTCATCACTACATACTCGTAGTACAAAGTAGTACAAAACAAAGTCACTTACCGCGCCTGTCCGTCCCTATGTATGCGTGGGTCTTTAAAACTACCAAACAGATTTTGATGCGGGTTAATATATAGCCTGATTCAAGAATTAGATTTCTTTCTATAATATATGCGTATAATATTAGAGAAACACTGATAATTTTAAAGGTTTCTAAATTGATGTCATAAATAAACACATTTTTTGCGCTTACATTGTAAACGTTAGCTGAATCCTGCGAGATGTATCAAACTAATGTACCACAGTATTCTACTCCTTAAGAAGGTCTACAAAAAAGTCCTGAATGGTATATCTCTATCTCTTCGTGACAACCCACAATAACCATTTTTTATTTGTATTTTTGTATCAGCATTGCGCCCGTGCGAAGCCGGGGCGGATCGCTTGTCAATAATAATAAAATAACATCCACTCAAAATATAACGAGTTGGTAAAAAGTTGAAAAAACTGATATTTTCTTGAATAAGGCTTTTTAAAGCAATGCGTTTCTTTAAATTATTTTCCCAAAATGTTTTTTTTTCAACAAAACGTTTTCATTAAATCCTCAAAAAATCTACAAAATACGGTATTAAATGCTCAGTTGGTTGTATTTCATACATTAAAAGGACGGCTAAATTAAAATTCTTTGTTAAGCTTACATTAAAGGCACCAAATTGGAATGGTCCGTGGACTGGTTTCGTAGTTAATTAAGAAGGCAATTTTCTGGTTATTTATGGACTATAAAGTATTACGGAGGTGTATCCTGGACTTATCAGCTTAGTCAACGGAAATTGAATGCAAGGTCTTAAATTCTGCACTTTGTGTGGGAACTGGCTTAAGCACATATTTTTAAACGCGTGATCTCATTTAATTTAAAGCCTGATAACTGGATCGAGAATGCTTGAAAATTTTGTTTTGATGTTGTGAGTCACTTCATGAATATTACTTTGTTATACGTCTCTTTCTAAATAAATTCTTACAAATTTGTATAGATTATCACGTAGTATTCAAACGAACAATAGTGAAGACAATGAGTTACGGTGCGCGGGATGGGTGTGGAAAAGACAATAGTATTATAAGAACCGTGTACACAGTAAGGAAAAGAAACTCGATATCAGATTTCTCAAAACCTGATAAGTATTTTTTTTAGACTAAAATATGATTTAAATAATTACCAATATCATCATTACAGCGTATAATAAGCCTTACTTGTGTGTGTTTAGCTATCATGGCACTATAACCATTTGCCAATAATAACTCCCAATTTCTGAGAATATTCCCACAAGAAAAGAGTCATGGGAACACTCCACTACGCTGACCAAGTGTGGGTTGACGAATGATCTCGAAAGATTCTAGGAACATGCCGGTTTCCTAACAAGATTTTACTTCACCATTGAAGTTCGTGTTAAGACAAACATATTCATCTGCATTCAGAAAAATACTCAGTGCAGGTAAAATTTGGACCTACAGCTGGCTTGCAAATGCTCCTTCTAGTGATTGGGCCACCATGGCTTCCATAAGATGGCGTCATAAGACATAAATTTATATCTTTTTTATCTTTTTTTAGGTCTATTAACATCAGAAGAAATAAAACCATAATACTTATACTTTCTTTCAAACAAGTAATTATAAAATGCCCGGTGGCTAACGCTTATAAAGATAAAGGATTGTTTTGTAATAGGATCAGTTTGTTTTTTGTTTATCAATAAATCTTATGGTGGCTTTAGAAGAGTTTTGAGAATCTGTGGTTCTTTTTATGGTTACGTTATATTTATGAAGTTCAATTGAAATTATTGTACTATCTATGTATAGTGAGACATACAAACATAATAATATAAATATTTTTTTGAAAATAATATTTATATATCACCTAATTTCACAGACCAATAAAGATTATGATTATTATGAAATTGTGAGACAAACAAACATAATAATCTCGTATTTTTGAGAAAATCAAAGAGTCTTGTGTTGAAAGTGGATAGATTTTGTAAGTAAAACAATCAGTATCCCTCTATTTCCGAAAAGGCTTCTTGTCTTTAACTTTGTGTAGATCAAACTTTACCATACTAAGAGCATTAATTTAATTTTCCAAGATCCTTGCTAGAAAGAGAGAACAAATGCCCAAGCTTAACAATTTTTAAACTTTATTTTGTTCTCTTATTTGAGTGACGTACGGAAACGAAGGCTGCAATATTTCGATTTCAAAACTTTGGAAATCAATATTCCAAGTTTATACATTATTTAAGATCGTGTTTTAAATGATGGAAATATAATTGATGTTGCAACTATAACAGTTCGTTGGTATAATACACTTGCTAATGTTCTTGAAGTGTACAAGGGTTCTTAATGGAAAACAATGCGTGATTGTAAGATCGAGACCGATGTGGATGATATATCGATCTCTTTGATTACAATAAGTTGTTATCAGTGGCGGTGACTGTGATTGAATGTTTCGGTTATTTAATGGGGTTTGATGGGTTAGAATATTTGATTTGAGAATGTAGAGCATGGATGTTTGCATAGATATTGTTTGTTGTTACCCTTATTACTCATTCAAATCTCGTTTCGTAGCTTTATTTGGTATTTCACATACACTATTATAAAGGCACATGGCACCATTTTATATGATTTTTGAGACGCATAAACAAAAATTTCAGAATAGAAGGTAATTTGATTTCAATTATTTGGTATGCCTAATAAAAATTTTACAAATTGAAAAAAAAATAAACTGTATTTTACAGTTTCAACTCTGGTTCATAGATGAGCGCAATGTGAATAGATAGAGCTGGCTCCAAATTTTGGGTAGTTGTTTGATGGTGCCACGTGTACGGAATAAATAGAGTTATTTATTGCAATTAAAAAAAACAACGATATTTAATGTAAAGTAATGTTTTTAATATGTTTGTGAATAAATTAGCATCACAACTAGTATCATAACATAATTAACATATGATCATTAGAGTACAGTAATTGACATTTGTCGCAACAACGCATTTTTTTTTCTTGGATTAAACTTTTCAGTAGAGTATTCTGAGCTAGCTAAAACAAAGTTGCGGCTAACTGACAGAGGCTTCTTTGAAACTAAAATAACATTTTGATCTCTTACTGTGAGGTTGTGGCCGACATAGCTCAAAGAGTAAGCAAGCTGAAGTGGCAATGGGCAGGCCACATCGCTCGCAGAACTGACAACCGATGCGGAAGAAAGGTTCTCGAGTGGCGACCACGAACCGGAAGACGCAGTGTTGGACGGCCTCCCACTAGATGGACAGATTACCTCATTAAGGTCGCTGGAAACCGCTGGTTGCAGGTTGCGCAGGACCGTTCGTTGTGGAAATCTAGGGGGGCAGCCTTTGTTCAGCAGTGGACGTCTTGCGGCTGATGATGATGATGATGATGACTGTGAGGTTACGTTGTAGATATTGTCACACTTCTATAACTGGGTAATGCATAACAATGTATGTATTTGAAATGTGTATCTCGTAAAAATCTTTTTACATAATAATTTATGTAGGCACCAAAATTGTTTCAAAATGTTATGTTATAACTTTTTCAAGAGTCAGGATTTATGTAACTAATTACATTATCACTTAGATGTTGAATTTAATGTTAACTTAACTTAACTGTGGATCTCATAACGAAGCTCAAAGTCACACAGCGAGCTATGGAGAGGGCTATGCTTGAAGTCTCTTTGCGCGACAGAATCCGTAATGAGGATATTCGCAAAATAACGAAAGTGGCCGACATAGCTCAAAGAGTGAGCAAGCTGAAGTGGCAATGGGCAGGCCACATCGCTTGCTGAACTGACAACCGATGGGTAAGAAAAGTTCTCGAGCGGCGACCACGAACCGGAAGACGCAGTGTTGGACGGCCTCCCACTAGATGGACAGACCTCACAAAGGTCGCTGGAAGTCGCTGGTTGCTGGTTGTGGTCGTTGTGGAAATCTAGGGGAGGCCTCTGTTCAGCAGTGGACGTCTTGCGGCTGATGATGATGTTGAATTTATAGTATTATTTTATGACATTTTCTCTAAATAATATTAACATTAACCAAGTAGGTAGGAGTAAGGCAGTAGCCTATTCCCTTATGCAAATAAGGCGGTATACTAGTCTTAACTAACTTCTGGCCACAGTCAAAGAATGCCAACGATGGTATCAGAACGTGACAGTTTGGACGGCGGCGGCGGCAAGCGCCCGAGGAATGTCTTCTTAAGTCCGTGTTTCATGTTTTTTATTACCAGTAGCCTACTTATAAAGAGGCCGCGACTATCGATTTGGATATCGACTCAAGTATTTGTAATTGAATTCGAATGTTTGAAACTCTTTAGTCGAATTTCTTTGAAGTCTCCAACCTTCGTGTCCCAAGACATCACATCTTTGACACAATTTTTTTATCTTTTTCTGATTCCCAAAACTAAATTTACTAATTTTGTTATACAACGTGGTGGACCCCCAACAACATTTTAACAGTATATTCTATGTATAATAAGTATGTATTTATAATTTTAAATACATACTATCAGCTATAGCTATATAGTATTATATCAGCTATCTGGCCGCCATAGTACAAGCTTTGCTTGGGATCAGATGGTGTTGTGCGTGAATTGTCTACCAATATATTTTTTTTCTTCTATTACTACTGTTGGAAATATTTATTTATTACTGATATAGTCAAAATAAAATTACAAAGTCATCAAAAAAAAATTTTTAAACAAAAACACGTAAAAAAATATGTTACTGGTCAAATAAAAACTCCGCCTAAAATAAAAATAAAACGCGCCGTGCGAGTCAAAGGTCCCCATAATACTGGTCGCATTCCCATTTTATTACTTATTATTCTAACACTGATCTAGACTTCATCGCCCAAGGTCTCTTTCCCCTCAGCACGGTAGATCACGAGATAATTCGAGTCAAAGTTTGATGTAAAATTCCCACCAAATCACCAGCTTAAACTCTAACGCATGTACACCGACGCGACGCCGCGACGTCATACAAAAATCCGTGCCAAGATTTGGCCATTGAGGTATGTTTAATAAAAAAAAATATATATGCAAAAAAAAATTGAGCTTTCATGTCTAATTTTCACATAACTAAGTTTTTTAAGTTAGTTTTTTATTAAGGTTCAAAACTTACACGTAGATGAACTACCATAAATAAAATTGCACCTTTCTGCAACACCTTATAGTTGAAAACGTCGACTTTTCACACAAACATATTATCTGCAATTAAATGGCTTCATTTTTTTTAAAGGCTAAGCTTATTTCTTTAATTATAGTTCTTGAACTAAGATTTCATTGTACGATATTTACGAATATCTTTATGTAATAGATATAAATAATATGCGGATGATTATACACAATACATGATGATAAAATATACACATTCACTACTATATTCGAAAACATACATCACGACTATAGATACTGAAGTCTCTCTATTGGTATTTTTATCTGCAGATAGATCTAAAATCTTTATATTCGAAAGTTCTAAGAATCTGAGTTATACAGGGTTATGTGTAATTTTCCGATAACGCATGAATTGTATTACTAATTCCACTAATATTATAAATGTGAAAGTTCGGATGTTTGTTGCTCAATCATGTCGGAAAGTCTGAATGGATCAAATTGATCGGCTAATATTTATAACACAAATCTCATTACATATACACTATACATTTGTTACGTAATAACACAGTGTCACACTGTTTTTGTCAACACAACAAAAAAAATCAAGGCACAGTGTTACAGTTATAAAACCAAGTCAAACGAAATTGAATTGCACGAAAGATTATATATAACTTATATATAACTAGCTGCGCGCGTAGTTCATGTTTCCGTTATTTTGTCGGGGTAAAAAGTAGCCAATTTGTTCTTCCAGTTTAATCTACCTGCATTACAATCTCGATCCGGTCATACGCTACGACGTGATTGAGCAACAAACATCCATATATTGGCATATATTATAACATTAGTAGGATTTGTTGAGTTTATTTAATTTCAAGGTAGTACTTATGCCTGCTTGGTTTACTGCTGGGATTTAGGGAGAGTATGAGGCGTGACTTGATTTTATTTAACGTAGACTAAAAAATTGGCCGAAGCCACTGCTGAAGAACGAGATTACCGTTGGAGAAAAAATAATACAATTTGCTTAAAGCAACTATGATTCACAGCTTTCGATGCTGGCATCAATGGAGTTAAAACATATCCAGTGTTTTGAACGCATGCATGCCAATTATATTATATTAAATTACACTTAATGGATCAGTGAAAGATTTAACAACGCCAATGATGCCAGAGAAACATTTACCTAATGTAACCCTGTATACAGCAGCCGTCCAAGTCAAGTGAATTATCAAAACAATCAATTAGTTTTCCTATAGCTGTCCATTTGTTAAATGACTGGTCCACGGACCCAATAGCTAAACGTTATCAGTTGTCAATCTCTGAGTCAAGTAGCCGGCCTGACCGTTACCGTGTTAATATGTTACTAGTTTTATTACTCGGCATGCCTCGTGTGGAGTTTCAAAAAAACTTTTAAATTTATGTAATCCAGAAATTAGGAATTAACTGGCCTGGTCAATTGGTATCGGTTGTAAACATTATAAATAGTTTTATATAATCAAATAGTAAGTATGTAAATAACAGCCTCCCCAATCTCCTAGGCCGTGTCCAGGTTCCATAACGAATATTAGTGAAAAAAGTGGAAATCTAACTAATTATAAACGTTTCCAAGTTTGTAATCGGCTAGATTTTAACGTTGTATTTGTATTAAGATCGAATTAAAAAAGTAGTTTCGTACTTTTTTCTGACGTCAAAACTAAACAAATAAGTAGGTAGGGTATAGTTTGGGACAACGTTATCGTCACAGAGAGAACGTAAAAGCCATAGACTATATTAACTATTTTTTTTACAGAAACATGATAATGGAATCTAATAATTAATTTGATACTAATCATTTTAAAGAAAACGGATAATTTCTTTTACTACATTTACTGCAAAATAATTAATTATATATTCCATGTAATAGGCATGTCGACAGGTCCTGCAATTATATTAAATTATTTGATATAATGACAGTATTTAAATAGAATAAAATGTGTATCAATTTTAATTTTGATATTTTTTAGTTTAACTTACTTTATAATCATTCAAAGATGGATTGGGCAAGTCCATTTTAAAAGTACGAAATTATTAGAAAATGTATTTACCATTGGATAACCCATTCAATATCAAGTAACTTTTGTTATGAAACCAGTTTTCTAAACGCAATATATAATATAGCTACCATACAAACTTTACGCGCGACACATAGAAACTACGGCAATGTGACGTCACGTTTTTGTAGTGATTTGTATGAAGCGTTTTTGGGAGAGTCCGAAATTGTGATTTTAAAATCATGATATCACGGGAAGTTTTTAAGATAACAAAGTAATTATTTCACCTATGTTTTAGTTATTGAGCAGCCTTTTGATGGCACATTAAATCAAAAATGAGTCGACATGCCTAAAATGATCATTCAGAAATCTTAACAATATTTTTAAATGTCGTACTTTATGAATGAACATACAGACCTGCTCACTAAATCGTATATCTCAATCTGTTGAAATTATTTGTATATGGAATTTTGACAGAGAGATCTAGAGATACTTTTTGACTAATGCATTCATCGGAATAAATACTCTTTACATTTTTTGTTTGCGACGTTCAACTTACGAAATGAGCGGAAGCAATCAAAACGTAAAAGAAATAAAAGGATATGTAGCAGGTGGTTTTATGATCATTAGTTTTAATATGAGTTTTATGTGTTGCTTGCGGCTATAGACCTAGGTATCTACGTACAGAAACCTGATATGGTACCTTGTTGTTGTATAACCTGCGGTAATTATGGTAGCGTAACTTCAAAAATGAGTCGACATGCCTAAAATGATCATTCAGAAATCTTAACAATATTTTTAAATGTCGTACTTTATGAATGAACATACAGACCTGCTCACTAAATCGTATATCTCAATCTGTTGAAATTATTTGTATATGGAATTTTGACAGAGAGATCTAGAGATACTTTTTGACTAATGCATTCATCGGAATAAATACTCTTTACATTTTTTGTTTGCGACGTTCAACTTACGAAATGAGCGGAAGCAATCAAAACGTAAAAGAAATAAAAGGATATGTAGCAGGTGGTTTTATGATCATTAGTTTTAATATGAGTTTTATGTGTTGCTTGCGGCTATAGACCTAGGTATCTACGTACAGAAACCTGATATGGTACCTTGTTGTTGTATAACCTGCGGTAATTATGGTAGCGTAACTTCATATTCCAAAACATTTAAGCACTATTTTGTGGTTTCGAATTACTTCACAGTTACATTTTTTTATATGTCAAAATCGATGATTTACTCCTTTTTTAATTTTTAGGTTCGTGGGTAAATTTGTTAAATTTACGGATAACTTACATAAAACCTTGACCATTTTATTACAATATAGCAGTTTGTATATCTGATGATGATATTATGGTTGTATTTGTTTGTGAAATAATTGTAAAAGTATTGAGACAGAAATAAAAAAGAAAAACAAATGCTTGTACAATAATTGAAATTTTGTTTATATTGGATTTTCTTGGTTGAATTCATCGTAATCGTGTCGTAATTGTGGGTTTGTAGCAAAGTTCCGGTGGGAATATAATCATGGTACACATTTATTTCCAACACTTTCTGTATTTAAAAATAATAATGAAAAATATATTTCATTGCCATAACCAAATAAAATAAATTTATACTAAGTAATACATGAAAACAATATGGGTCCATTACTTAATTTATTACCTTATTCACAAATGCAAGCTTTTTTATCTTAAAGTTCTCAAAACTCGGCTTTTTGTCGTAAAACATTTAGATAATAATTAATTTATTACAAACAAAAAAAAAACATACATACGGTCGAATTGAGAAACCTCCTTTTTTGAAGTCGGTTAAAAATACTTCTATGACAGGTGCACAAAATTTAACAGAATATTTTAACGTAGTCGGTGATTCAACGAATCTTAACTAAATAAAGGTTTAGCTCTGAACAACTCAATCAAAAACAAGATAAGGGCTAAGAAAACAAGCTATAGGGTGGCCCAGACGGATCAGATGTTATTGACTCGTGGATCTTTTCTTAGCCAATCACCGACGAGGGTCACGACAGGTGCGCTTGCGCATCGAGCGAAGTGCAGGAGTGAAAAAAAAGCGAAACGTTTATAAATAGCGTCAACGATGCATGTTACCCTTTGAATATTCAACCTTGTCATGCAAGGTGGAGGATATTGTACGATAAATGTGTGGTTGTTATAAGTTACACACAGTACAGTACTCACTGTCTGCCAAATAACATCACAGTAATACGCAGCTATTGGAACATGAAAAGTTCAAATCATCATCTAGCACTGCACTGCGCTCGGCACCTAGAGATCTAAGATATTATGAGGTACCTTCTAGGTCAACGTGCGTCATCTTCGACCACACCGTCGCTTACCATCAGGCGAGTTGGTGGTCAAACGCGGACCTATACGCGATAAAAAAAAATCTAAGCCCTGTAATTTTTGTGAAAACATTGCCCTTCAAACCGGAACACAGGTAAACTGGTAAAAGTGTGGTACTTCCCGAGGGAATCTCTGCCAAGAGTCTTACTACTACAAAATTATGATATGACACATTGTTCTGACATTACTAAACGTACTTATTGTACCTATGTGTCCATGATAATGTAATGATTTATTTTGATGTTTTAGAATCAGCGCCAAATGAGCAGCAGCTACGTGCCTGCTCTCTCCTGCCTCCTTCTGCCTTTTGAACAAAGACGGATTGAACTGACACACAACCACGAGTTACCCGTGAATTAAATCAAAAAGTTTTAGATTCACTTTAGAGTTAAAACTAATTACTATCCCTTCCCTATTTTGAAGGAAGACTTTCTACCAAACTACTGATGTAGCATTTATGTTTCACTAGCGACCCGCCCCGGCTTCGCACGGGTGCAATGCTGAGAAATATAAGTACTAATACAAATTGTTACTGTGGGTTATTCCTAAGAGATAGACTCATACTATTTGAGACTTTTTGTAGACCGTTTAAATGGGTACAATATTGCTTTACATTATTTTGATCTAGCTTATAGGGTTAAGCCAGCGTTTGCAGTGTCAGTGCAAAAAATGTGTTTATTTATGACATCAGATTAGAAACCCTTAAAATTAGCCGTGTTCCTCTGCTATTTTATGCACGTATTATATGTATAAACTTTCCTCTTCTATCACTCTATCTAGTAAAAAAAACTCGCATCAAAATCTGTTTGGTGGTTTCAAATATCTAAGCATATACGTATAGGGACGGACATACGCGGGAAGTGGCTTTGTTTTATACTATGTAGTCATGATGACTTGACTATCACTTTCCACGCAAATTGTGTCACTGTCTAGCAAATATTTTCTCATCAGTGTATAGAGTCTAGGTACTCGTACTTAGTAAGACGCATTTCACACAGAATATTCTGAGGTAAATTCAATGTCACTTTCTAATAAAATTGAACTTTCATTCAAACAAAGATGATACATTTTTTGTGTGTACATACGAGTATGTAATTAGTCAAGATCTAATTTATCTCTGAACAATTTTAAGTTGTAGTGTTATTTCAACTGCTTCGCTGCGGATGTCGGTTCATCTAACGTGTGATTAGGGGTAATTATTGAGTATTAGCTTTTTGCGCTGAAGTGCCACTCTCGCAAATGTGGAGTACAGAAGCAGTGAACAGATTAAGGGCAATCTCTCTCGGGGGCTAAATAAAGACTTCAGATAATAAATTTGAGGTACAACCTCAAATTTATTGGTATCTTCTTGTATATTTATATACCGACTTATTTATTTATAAAATGATGTATGTGAGCTTAAAATTTTATTTTCATAGTGGTAGTCCTCTTTACAGAATCTGCCTGGTAAACTACCACATCATTGTTTCATTGTCAAGTATTCTCCGGTAAGCACCATTGTGCAAACATTACAGTTTTTCGGTTTGAAGGGTAGTGTTTTCAGTATAATTATAACAAATAGACGTAATATTTCCTAATTATATATTGTATGAAATGTTGTTAAAAATACATTTATACCTTTTAGTTAAGAATCTATACTCATAACTTTGTTTTACTCCTTCCCTAGTAATTTTATAGGTCTAACAATTTTATGTATAAATATGTCCCTATAGTGTTAAAAAATCAAGAATCTACGTGTACTAGATACTAGTATAATCATTGATACAAATTAGAAAAAGTTGAGTGTTTTTAAGTGTTCAATGAGTATGATGAAACTATTTAAACCGTTTTCTATCATTGGGATTGACGCATGAAAAAAAAACGATATAAGCTTCACCAAAGATGTTGGAAAATTAAAGTCTCACAGACATATAACAGAAACGCACGAACGTTGTGAGATAAACCCATTTATTTTATGCGAATAATGTACACTTACTGTACCTACCAATAATACTTTTGAAATAAATTAGTGTTGTTATGCATAACAAAATGGTATACAATAAATAAATAAATATTGGTGGACAATTCACACACAACACCATCTGACCCCAAACTAAGCAAAGCTATATGTAATGCTAATGTAATATGGCGGCCAGATAGCTGATATAATACTTATATAGTTGTAAATACATACTTATTAGGCATAGAAACACCCAGACACAGTGCAAATATTTGAGTTCATCACACAAATATTTTCACAACCGAGATAGAGAGTTATGAAACCAGTAGAAGGGGCACCCCCGAGATGTCGGCCTGATTACGTTCTAGTTGCTATTATTAGTGATGTCAATAATTACAAAAGCCGATTGCAGATAGGTTTTTGAAGCTTTGATTCTTGCCTTAGTTGAATTTTATTCATTTCGTATTTTTTACAATACATTTATTACTTAAATAAGACTTATGTTCTTTTATTTGTCACAATCAAAATCACTCCTCTACAAACGCGATACAGTTTCAGATATCAACTGATTTCTTTGATTTTGAAAAATGAGGTATAGAAACGGTACTTAATATTAAAAAAGAACGAATTGAACTAAAATAATGTACCTACCTACTAAAAAACGGATCACAATAAAACAAATAAATTCTGATTTTGCTCATGAAAGCTACCAGTAAAAAATAAATACAAAAAAAATATATTACTGTAAATCGCATAGCAAAGCAAATAACTACATTAAAGTGCCTTTGCAGCAAACGTGACTCAAATTACGGCATTCCGTCGAAACTTGTCGTCTAAAGAACGTATTTGCTGGATCCCAGCTCCCAATACAATCTAGATCCGATCAAGAAGAATCCTCTCAGGTGCGACCTCAATAATAGGGATACATAGAAAGCGTATACGCTGAATGGAGTTAATGATTTTTGTCATCTATTATTTGAACCTTTTTTGTTTTTGTTATATTATAACTAGCGACCCGCCCCAGGTTCGTACGAATGCAATGCGGATACAAAAATTAGAATAGAAATGGTTATTGTCGGTTATCCCTAAGAGATAGACATGCACCATTGTGGACTTTTTTATAGATCTTTTTAAGGGGTACAATACTGCAGTACATTATTTTGATCCATCTCGTAGTGTTCAATTAGCGTTTGCAATGTAAGCGCAAAAAAATGTGTTTATTTATGACATCACATTAGAAACCTTTAAAATTATCAGTGTTTCTCTACTACTATATGCATACATTGTACATATAAACCTAGCTCTTGAATCACGCTATCTATTTTAAAAAACTGCATCAAATTCTGTTTGGTAGTTTTAAAGATCTAATCATACATAGGGACGAACAGTGCGTGAACGCGGGAAGTGACTTTGTTTTACACTATCTAGTGATGTTGTGACTTAGTGGTAAAATAAATCACAATGGCGAGGTCATAAGGTTGAACCTCAATTGCACCTCTGAGTATTTTTTCAAGAGCAGAATTCGTCGTCAACGTTGGCTTTCAAGGTGAACTACGCCATCCAGAATGGCCAAAAACACATAATTTGAGGACATATTATCCACCTTCCGTAGTTTACGATCTTTACTCTCTCTCTCTCTCTCTCTCTCTCTCTCTCTCTCTCTCTCTCTCTCTCTCTCTCTCTCTCTCTCTGTGAAAGATATAAAACCTGGATGGATGGGTACACTGCAAAAAAGGTGTATACTTTTAACTGTAAGTTTGTATATAGGAGGCATTTTGAAGTAATAATTCTTCAGGAAACATCATAATATCATCATCATCATAATCAGCCTACATTCGTCCACTGCTGGACATAGTCCTCTCTAATAATACGCCACTCAGCCCGATCCTCGGCTTTACGTTTCCAACCGCTACCAGCTGCCTTACGTATATCGTCACTCCACCTAGTCTAGCAGCGTCACTGGTATAAGAAGTTGCGCCCCTGCGGTCGCCAACCCGCATGCCCAGCGTGGCGACTATTGGCAAAACCCTCCAATGATAGGCACACAGGAAACATGATGAAATTATTACATAGTGATGTGATACACCGACACCCAAATTCGAAGCACTGACGATAGTTTTCTGTGTTTTTAGAGACTTCTGATAGTTGTCCTCAATTGGCATCAATGGCCTAGCCAACTTTTTTCTATCGCTGAGCTGATGAATATTTTTCCCCGTTTTTGTTACATTCTTGATTCATGCTCTGCTTCTATTGATAGTAGCGTTATGTTCTATAGCCTTCCTCGATAAATGGACTATCCAATAGAAAAAAAATCTTTCAATTCCGACCAGTACTTCCCGAGATCCTAGCGTTCAAACAAACAAACTCTTCAGCTTTATAATATTAGTATAGACAAAATTTCCCAATTGCATTATTTTTAAAACATTCTAGCTGTTGTCGGATATGAAATAGCTATTGCCAAACATAAAATAGTATTTTTTTGTTTAACCCCAACTTTACTTTGCTTTCAACGTGGCCTCGAGAAGTCAAGACTTAGCTCAATCAACACAACGTAAGGACGGTAGCCCCCAACATGATGTCTCCACTTACTCTAATCCCACTACTCATGTTATTGTCCTTTACAAAGCACCGGCCAATCACAGAAAAATGGATCTTGACCCTATGATTTTAAAGTTCGAAATTCGTCGTCCACAGATCCGAAATTATCTCTCTATTTAAACGGAACTTTAAATGGGTTTCGGCACGGCCAAACAAAAAGTCGCCCTCTTTTGTTGACTCCATGCTTCCATTTCACTTGATAAGGTGACGACAGGTGATTTTGCTTTTTTCAGGTGAATTGTGCCGACACTCTGTTGCATTTAAATATAATGGTACAATGAAAAGGCTAAATTTGTCGCCGAGCTTACGGGATTCTGGACTTTTTTTACACGCTTTGCCCTTTTTCGACTGAAAGGAGGTGCGTTGTTGGATATAAAATGAAAATAAACACGTCGACACAGTTTCCCGACATTTTGAAACGGACGGCTCGCGCCCGAAACGAGGTTTTGAACAACTGTGCAATGTTTTTTGAGCTATTGTTTGCAATGGAATCGTTGTTACAGATGAGAGGGCACCACTTTGAAGTTTGTTGGTGTATTGTGATTACAATTTTGTTGTTTAACAAAACTGTTAGGGTTAGTAAATGTTGTGTAATATGAACTAAATAGATTCTTATAACAGTTTAAAAAAAGAATAATCGGACTTCTGCTGTAAATTTCTGAAGTTACTATCTCTAATTTAGATACGTGTATTCTTCAAGGTAAATAACAGCTTTTGTGACATCTTTTAATGCGACAGTTGTCAGTCTATCATTGAAAAATCTGACCAATGTTTTTATTAATCTGTCCTACATTTTAAATATTTTATAATACATATGTAGAACTAAAATTGCACGCCCAAAATGGGTAAACTGTTGTTATCTACTTTTGTATGTTTAGTACCTACCATCTTATGTACACAGATAAGCAATAAAGATTCTGATTCTGATTCTGATTCTGATTTTTGATATCAAATCGAATCAAAAGGCGCGTAGCCTTGTGGCTAAAACGTGCGTTTTATAATCTTGTAGTTTTTGATTCGAAACCCGCCTGCCCTTCAGAATATTATTTTTCCAGCTGCAGATGGCGAAAACTTTAACGGTGAAAAAAATCATATCGTGGAAGCCAATATGTTCCTTAGTATCTTTAAAAATAATAATAATTTAGAAGTTATGTTTCTCCCGTACTGGAGGAGCGTGGTAGATTATGACCTTCCGAGAGAAGGCCCCGAGTCCCAGCTGTAGGGATTTAATATATTATAGTAAGCTGCTTATGCATTCGCAAATCAAAAATTAAGTAATAAATAAATATCTACTTCCAGCTGTGCCCCGCAGAGTTACCCGCGTAGTTCTCGTACCCGGTATTTGTAAAAAAGTCTATGTGTTCATCATCTACCTGTATTCAAAACTTCAGCACAATCCTTTCACACGTTACGACGTGATTGAAACATTCAATCATTGAAATTTATGATATTGATAGGATGTATTCAGTAAATACATACCTAATACCTATACTCGTACGTATAAACACTTAGACACAGAACAAATATTTGAATTCATCACACAAATATTTGCACAGAATGGGAATGGAATCCACGACCATCGGCTTCGCAGGCAGAGTTACTACCCACTAAGCCAAGAAGCCAGTCAATATTTATTAGTACTGCCTTGCGACTTCTGTGCAAACCCAAAAGTTCGGGATGCAGTAACGGCAAACTAAATGAATGGTTGGACGTAAAAAAAATACGTATGGTTCCGTCACAATTTGAATTTGTGATGAGACGTGGGAACTTCTCGTTTCATACTGTGACTTTAATACGCTCAAGTGATTTAAACGGAGTAGTTAAGTAGACAATGACAGGAACCTCGTTGGTTCCAGCAATTTGTCACGAATGTTCGCGCATGCTTTGTCCGCAGACCCTGCGTTAGCCCACCATGTCCCATCATTGTTCAAACTATTGCGTAGAACCGGTAAATTGAAGCTTAGTGGGCTGTGAAATCTGTGAACAAATTATTCGTAATGACCGAACGTAGTTTCTTGCATGAGAATGTGAAATGTGGTCACTTAACTTTCTTATAGCATATCTTGAATCTTGATTATGGGAATTTGGGGATCTCATCAAATACAAGAAAGTTAAATTGCAAAATAGTTTTTTTTTTTTTCGGAATAAAATGATACGTCGTGCACTGTGTGCACGTGATGTGTGTCTTCAACAACCCAGTGTCACGCAGCTATTGGAACATGAAGAGTCGAAAGAAATCCCTAGCACTGCACTGCTCTCGTCACTCCGACATATAAAATAATGTATCTTTATGCGCTGTAACTCCTTTATAAGCAGTGCTCTTCAAACCGGAAAACAGTGATGTTTGCGAAGCTCTCTGCTATGAGTCCTACATCAAACTTTACCAGTGTCCAATTAACGAAAGATCTTTAAACAGAATATAGCATCAGGTATAAAAGACGCACTAATCTTTAAGATACCAGTTACTGGTCGTCTTTTATTTGTTGGAATTCCTGACAATTTACTTATGATGTTAACTTAAGTTAGTATAGTGCACATAATTAGTTGTCGTAATTTGTTGCAAATTTGCCGTTGCTACAGCTTGGTAGTGCTGTGGGGAATAAGCGATTATATTGCAGTTGACAGTAAGTTAGAATATCCAATTCTAAAGAGTGAACAGAAAGCCCACGTTAAATCGGATTGAATTGACCCAAATATGCAAAGTGAGGGAGGGGAGCCGGTCTGTGCTGGGCAATGATAGCATCCCGAGATATCGTTTGTGTGGAGGTGTGCGTACGTGGACGACAATGCAATGCGGGGCTTAGAAACACAAACGAGCTCTGCCCACGTGTGCGCTGTCGCATGGTGACCATTAATTAGCGTGTGAATCGCGAGACATCAACATTTGCATGAATATTACAAAATAGTAATTTTAATCGATACAGTTTCAAACTATTTTACAGGTATATTATAAAACTCTGAATCATACAATTTATTTTAATTTAATACATTATTACGTTAATGTATGATATTATAATTGATTTTGACAATTGTTCTATCTAGCCATTCGATTGTAAACGAAGTCACAGATCAGATAATAGTTACTTCGTATGTCTTAAAGATGAAAATACATGTGTCAAAAATAGTTCTCAATTTTATTATGTGTTTGATTTAATAAAATGTTTGAAATGTTCCACTGTTTGATTTAGTAAAACATCTCTAATGAAGTGAATCATTATTGCTCTACCGTGGTCTTACCCGTGGAAAAATTGTGAACTATTTTAATAAGTATTACCATTTTAAGAACGGCTCTATATAAAAACTGCGCTAATTCAATTTAAAATAACGTGTTACACCCATTGTTATTGATTCTAGAATGCTTAGTGTCAGGGTTACCACAAAGAGATATAAAATTAACAAGTAGACTGGAAACAGAGGCAATTAAAATTTAACTATTCATGCAACTACGAGTATAAAGCTGAAACAAATAAGAGAAATACTCTTTCATACAACGATAAAAATCTTTATTGGCATTATAATGCCGGAAGGAGCGGAGTTTTCATAAACCTTACTTACTGCTTGCTCATCTTCGTGGTAAAGAATTTTGCGCATCAAATTTCATGCTTCGGGGCTTGATATTATCCGTAAATTTAATTTAAAATTTATACGAGTCAACATTTTGTAAGGTGTTTTTAAACGATCGCAGGAGCAAGTTTTTCCAAAATACCAGAAACGAGTTGTCTCTCGAGTACGAGTTACTTCTTTTGGAATACCTGTAAAATTATTGTTACAATTAAACGAATGAAAATGGTAAAAGTATACATAAGAGTACCTATGACTACTAGCAGTGTCCCGTAGTTTTTCTCGCGCAGTTCATTTGCCCGTTATTTTCTCGTTATAAAAAGTATTATCCGAGGCCATAATCTCAATGTGTACTAATTTCAACTTAACCTGTTCAGATGTTGTGACGTCATTGAGCAACAAAATCCGAATATCCACTCAACTCTAAATGTAATACTAGTAAACTATTTTTATAGTTGCATTTTATCTGGTGTGTTCAGTGGCGTAGCGTAGGTTTTCGCCGCCCGGGGCCGACCGAAAATTCGCCGCCCCCTTACTTTAATTATAAATAATTTAAAGTGACCAAAATGCTGGCCTTTTTTTTGCTCAGCGCATAAGTATTGCCATTCAACGTGGCAATGGGGCTAGCATTTTGGGCACGATTCCTGCTGGCATCGGTCTTATAGACTAATATCGTGTACATTATGTAAATAAATATACCTATATTGTTAATATTTTCCTGAAATAAATGACCATTTATTTAAAGTTCAAGTATCAATACCTATCTAATAACTACATAACTGCATTTGCTTGTTCGAAGGCTATTGTTATACACTATAAATCCCAAGGCAACATTAAATTGTGGTCATCCTACCCTATACAGGGTCGCAGGTTTATCCCTGACACGAACTATAAAGGGACACAAACAAAAGTTCTTAGTTTGGACAAACAAGGGATTTGATAATGTCTAATTTGGCCGTAATGGGGTATACAGTGAGCTGTCTGAGTGAATTTTCTAAAGGCTCATATTATCATAACTACTCGTACGAAATAGGTGTTTTAACATCAAATAGGTTAAAATTAGCCTACTGTTATGTGCAATTTGTAATTTCTCGACAAACTTTCTGTGTACAAGTTGTTGCAAAATTATTCTAGGAAAATCCACTATCATATGATAAAATCTCACAAATTTCATAATAGTTATTCAAACACCCAGCAATAGTATGTAATTATGAATCTTCCAAAAGAGATATTCATTGAGGCTACTTGTCATAAGTCTTATAAATATGTTCTCCTAATCCAAGATATATGTTAAAAAAGGGATTGAAAAGACAAAGATCACGGATCCCGGAGTCTGTGGAGTGGCTAATTTAAATTAAAAAAAAAAGTTCCATAGGTAAATTAAAAAAGAAGTCTTTGGCTATGATGTCACATGTATGACGATATCATACGAAGTATAGATAAGAGTACCTATGACTACTAGCAGTGCCCCGTAGTTTTTCTCGCGCAGTTTATTTGCCCGTTATTTTCTCGTGATAAAAAAGTATTATCCGAGGCTATAATCTCAATGTGTACCAAATTTCAGCTTAACCTGTTCAGATGTTGTGACGTCATTGAGCAACAAAATCCGAACATTCAAACTTTAAATGTAATTTAAATGTAAACTATTTTTATATTTGTATTTTTATCTGGTGTATTCAATAAAGCGTATCTATCTAACAAATCTAACTCTTCGTGTTCCAATAGCTGCCTGTCACTGTGCTATTATGTGGCAGGCATGATGCTTACCATCAGGCACATGTCCTGGTTGTCTCGACACTCTTTATTTAAAAAAATAAATTAAAAATCTATTTTTAATATGAGTAGGATAAGTACGTAGGTATAAGATAGTTTAAGCATCGTTATCTAGTTTTGAATTAATTAGAAAGCATGCTCTACAAGTGACTTCCTTTAAATAATCTAAAACAAATGCAGTTACGAACATGCTGTTCAGAACCGTGGGATAGTAGTACTTGACGTCTTGCATTGCCATCGTCACTGCGTGGACGAGCCCACCAGATGTTACCCCGTTTCTATATTAAGCACAGCGTATCTTTGTTTTAAAGCATGATAACAAAGATTGGTTTGTTTTGTTTGTTGCGTTGTTAGTCAATCTTTTAAGAAATATGTTTCATAAAATATGTACCTGGGTGTTTTCGGAATTTATACTATCAAATTGACGGGTATCATGGCTTCATGGTGTAGTGAGTCTGTTAACTGACTTGTATGTTATAAGTTCGATTCCCATTCTGGACAAATATTTGTGTGAGGAATGCAGATGTATGTTCTGTGTCGAGGTGTTTAAATACATTACAAATACCTAATTGGTTTCCATAGTACAAGTATTACTTAGTTTGGGTATAGATGGTACCTATTATATAAAAAAATCGTTTAATGAATTATTGTGTTAACTATTACTTTGTCAATTAAAATTCTGACCGTGGGGTTGAGAAATAATCCGATACGTATTACAACATTACCTTGTTGCAATATCAATGAAACCTCATTTTGAATTAAACACAATAAATTATGTACCTACTTACATTACGAGCTAGTATTGAGTTCAGTGCTAAGCCTGCATGGAGTCGTAGATTATGGGTTTAATTTTATTTTGGATATTAATATTTATATTATAATACAAAAACAGAAAACTATACAGGCAGGCGCATATTAGGTAGCTAAATAACGTAACCTTTGTTAATTCAGCAGTAGCAAATAATTCTAAGTAATACTCATTTGCCACAACTAGTAAACAAGGACAGGTCATACGCAATCAATAACGTGTTGCAGATGTGGCAGGCAATAAGAGAAAAATAGCGTCTTTAATCGACAACAACAATTGTCGAATGAATCTTCTTTAAAATTGTTTCAAGGAATCGTGGTTGTTCACTCCACTTGTTATCAATTACGTCATGTTGACTATAGTAATTGGCTTTGTTTTATGTTAACTGCCACCATTCATCAAGTTGTAAATATGGTGCATGAAACTGCATCAAAATAAAGGGAACTGGATCAACCATTTAAACGCGTTTAATATACCTTCATTGACAATACCGGTGTAACCCGGCGTATGCTCAAGCGCTGAAACGTTCAAACGCTCAAACGCTGTATATTGGCGAAATTACTGTGACATTGCCGAATGGAAGCCAAAAGAAAAAGTTGAAATTGAACCCTGCGTAAATGGCTGGATTATATTTTTCAAATAATAAAAAGCCATATAAATATACCTATCGTGTCTGAGAAGAACTCGCAAAGTATGTAGTGATTCTATGATATTTAATATTTACCGCGCTTAAAACATGTGAGTATTTTTCAAAACTTTACTGCACTAATTTTTTTCAATTTAACCAGTTTCGTTCGAAGTTCCGACACACCTTTTTTGGACCATTCTTAAATGTCTAATAGACCTTTTATTTTTTTAGAATAATAT
This sequence comes from Ectropis grisescens, assembly GCA_017562165.1. NCBI lineage: Eukaryota > Metazoa > Arthropoda > Insecta > Lepidoptera > Geometridae > Ectropis > Ectropis grisescens. The sequence goes on along the minus strand of CM029776.1, from coordinate 7,989,205 downwards.
TGAAAAGAATTTGGCTCGCCCTCTATTTTTAAAACATAAACATGTAAAAGTATATTTACTATGATTAGTTTATTCCCCTAGAACTCTTGGATTATTTTTGTACCGCAGACCCGACCGGTAGTACAGGTTTCTTCAGAAGCAGTCTAGTGACCTAACGTACATTTACCTTATACAGATAAAACTGGACCAGGTAAGGCTAAACGCTCCTACCAGAATTTAAATTAGATCATCAGCGTTGACGGAGACTGTTCCGGAATTTTTCTCTCACGGTTTCTTCGCGATTGCAATAAAGTTTCTAACTCTGTTTACAAATACGGAACTACATTAACCTACATATAGATTTAAATTATTTAATTATAATTGCAGAAAATGTTTTAAGTAATTATTAAAAAATGTAAACTCATCCATTTCTTATCATTTAAATTAATAATGAAAGGATGTTGCTGTAGATAAAATTTAAATGAGAGTTCCATAAAAAATATAATAAACATATTACGAGCACACCATACTTCTACCAAGAAATAATCTAAGTATCAAAAACAATGAAATTTACTGTGAAAAGAAGCCATATTTACTATTTGCGAGATATAATATTCTGGAACTTTTTAGGTTCGGAGTGAAAAGATATCTTCTAAATCTGCCTGCATCACTTTCCATCAAACCCTCGCTTACTATTTAACGAGGTAGTGGTCAAATACGAAAGTTGGTTTTACAAAAAGTATAATTTCGTCAAATATGTGTGTATTTGTTAGAGTGAGCAGTTACTTGTAATATAAGCGCGCCACATCCCTGGTCATAAACCAAATCAGGCATTTTTTTTTGTATAATGCAAACTTGTGTCTATTTTATGAAAATTCTTATTTTAAACCTTTATACCAGTACAAACATTCTACTTATATTTCTTAAATAACAATATTGATTTAAATTTCAACTCGGTACTATGTATCTTTTGTACTCTATTGATTATCTTTGCTGATTGATCTTAAATCTGTACAGTCAAATCCAATAAGACCGAAACTGAATTGATTCTTAATTAAAATTCCGTTCACAATCCAATCAGTCCAAACAAAACTTGGAGAATAAAGTATTCCGACGAGCCGAAAAATCGTCGTGGTATCTATGTCTCGACAGGAATGCTTTAATTAAATTAATGACTGGCCATTTTGATAAACAGAAATAAAAGTGTCGAAGCATTTTGACATTAATGAAGATATATGGATCCGCGTTATGGATTTTAGGGTGACTAATCAATTGAAGTGGTTGATAAAAATGTTACTTGTCTGATGACACACAATGACATTAGGTACGGCGGGTTTTTTGGCTTTCGGGCAACAGAACCTAATGAATTTCGTTCGTATTTAGTACCTAGTTATAATATACTAGATGCCCGCCCCGGCTTCGCCCGTGGTATATTATATAGCACTCATCGGGATCCCGTACAAATCCAACGGTGAAAGAATGACTGAAATCGGTTCACTCATTCCTGAGAATATCGATTTCAAACAAAAAACCTCTTCAGCTACCTGCTACGCCACCTGTCGGAAATTGGTCGTACCAACTCAGATTTAGAAAAAAAAAATTAGCAAAGGTTTATATTCAATGCACAGATTACTGAAATTCAATGACGCAATCTTTGACACATGCTGTCATGTGTCATGTCAAAGCACGAAACGTACGAAAACTCTCAAAAGGGGAATATTTTTCCCGATTTTGTTACATTCTTGTTTCATGCTCCGCTTCAATTAATAGTAGAGTTATTTTCTATAGCCTAAAGCCTTCCTCGATAAATGGACTATCCAATAGAAAAAGAATCTTTCAATTCGGACCAGTACTTCCCGAGATCCTAGCGTTCAAGCAAACAAACAAACAAACAAACAAACAAACAAACAAACTCTTCAGCTTTATAATATTAGTATAGATTTGAAAAACAGCTTTAAGGTTTTTTTATGATACTGAAATGGATGGATGTCGCCAGAAACGAGCAAGGCATGCTTCTAATAGTAAGCTATCGGTATTTTTTTATAGTTATTAAGTTTTTATTATAGTTAGCGGAACGTGCCAATTTTTCTTGCATTCAGCCGGCGTTCATTGATTTATAATAGTTATGATTTATAATTATAATACTATTATGTTTGTAGTGGTAAGACTCCCAGCAGAGTCCGCCTGGGGAAGTACCACACCTTTGCCAGTTAACCTACCGCCAAACAGTAATGTGAAAACATTACAGTGTTCCGGTTTGAAGGGCAACGTTTACAGAGAAATTACAGGGCTTAGAGATATAACATCTTAGATCTCTGGGTGATGAGCGCAGTGCAGTGCTAGGTAATGATTTGGATTTGAAACTCCTCATATTCTAATAGCTGCATGTCACTGTGCTGTTATGTGGCAGGCATGTTGCTTACCACCAGGCACATGTCCTGCTCGTCTCGTCACTTCGTATTTAAAAAAAAATCAACAAAATGTTTCTGTAGATATTTCTATTCCAATAAAATATTACAAAAATATTAAAACCTGAGTTAGGGGAAATTTGTAATTTTTGGGAAGTGATATAGGTAAGAGTTATTACTTATGTAATTACGGGGGTTTTTCATTTATTAATTTTCAATTATGACAGTATTGGTTCTATTAATCCAAGGGTCGAAATTATTTCAAAAGATATAAGCAATACACTACCTTCGATTTGTAGGTACTTTTGTGACTTTAGCAAAATTCCACAGCAATATTATCTAAAAGTTTTTTACGAATAAAACGGTGAGAGTAACAGATACATGTTTAAGGAACGAAAAAAAACCACATTGTTAAACCTTTCATATTACCTTATTAAGTGCAAAATATACAAATACCTGTTTAAATAAGCGCAAAAATTTATCAAAATTGGTCATCACATCACAGATGCACATCGTGTAATTCATAACTCCATTTTTATATTAAAAATTACAATAAAAACTTAGCTGTCCTCATCGATGTTGCCAAAACAGGAGATTGGTTGTGGGAAGTAAATGATGTTTAAGGTGTGTCTACGCTGAAGTTACGGTGAATGGTAAATAAAGATTTTTCGAATTTATTACTCAATGTTTATTTGTATAAAACTGTATTGTATGGTAACTACGGTGACCACAGTTTATAAATATAATGTATAGAAGAAAGAAGCGAGAACATCTGATTTCAAATTTATACGAGTGTGAGTTTCAATCTCGTCTGCTCTTTTGAGCATTTTTCCAAGTGCAGTTGCACAAGTTTTCAAAATTGTGCAATTTCAATTTAGTGAGGACACTATGTTTTCTTTCATCGTTGAAGCCTGCATGTTTCAAGAAAAAAAATCGTGGACGTACACACTTCCCCAGCATGCTGAATTATGCCTTTAAATCTCTCCTGTTTAGAGAAGATCCCTAGTGGAAACATTTATATAGTGGGCTGTTTTTGTTCTTATCTTATCTACATAGCATGCCAAATAATATTTTAATATATATATATATGTATTTAGAGATATGTGTTGAAGTTTTGCATAGGATCACTATTAAGGCACTAATATTCTCGCGAGTGGTCCAATTACAATAAGAACGTAAATAAGTAACTCAACCGTCTTAGGCGTGCAAATATTTAAGCTATTTTATACTATAAAAAAAATACAGTAATAGGAACTACCGATAGAAGTAAAACCTTATTAGTCAGAATTTGATTACTTTGAGCTTACTTTGAAAACTACGCGGGTGAATCCGGAGGGCGTGGCTATGAGCAGGGCCACATAGAAATGCTGACGCATTTCTAAATGGCCAATGGCCATGGTCTCGAGTTTACCCGAAGATTTTTATAATTCAATTCACAGCCCCCGAAAAATCTATCTGTGGTGCGACAAAAGAAGTTATCAATTCAAAATAAATTACTGGATTCTTTATAAATAAAGTACCTGAAATAAAAACTTCACCGTGCATGCACCTTTAAAGTCAGCCGGTATCAAGTCACAATCGCAAAAGAGACTGCGTCTCCAGGGTGGCCGGCATTAAAGTTGATACAAACTGTAATTACGAACGTATGAAATAAATGTTCGGACGTGTATCGCGTTCGCAACCGACCAACTGTAAAATAAATATTCTTCGATATTTTTACAGAATGTCACGGGCTAGCAGAATTTAAAAAGCTTGTTAGTTATTTGTGAGCGTCACAAATGCGTCACAAAGCGTCACATGCAATACTGCTCCTGCATGTGGTCTAATAATACGACGATTTTTAACTATGCTTCATTATAGTAGTGCTTTTTAGTGTATATGCTTTAGGAGTGGTAGGACTCTTAGCAAAGTCCGCCTGGAAAAGTAAACATTACTGTGTGCCGGTTTGAAGGTCAATGTTTCCAGATAAATCACAGTACTTAGACAAATCATATCTTACATCTCTGGGTGACGTGTGCAATGGACCAATGCAGTGCTAGGTAATGATTTGGACTCTTCATGTTCCTATAGCTGCGTGTCACTGTGCTGTTATGTGGCAGGTATGTTACTTACCATCAGGCACATGTCTCGCTCGTCTAGTCACTCTTTATTATACAAATTAAATAAAAAATGATTGCTTTTAGGTATGCTTTGCGAATAAGAGTAAGCATAGAGTAAAAAATATTATAACGTAAGTACCATTCGAAAGTTTTTTTTAACAAACTTCAAAACAGGCGGAGATTTCTTAATTCGACCGTTAATACCTGTTCTAGTCCAATACCTGTAGGCAGTAGAAGCTACTGCGGTCTACAACCAAGAGTCTTAGTTTTTAACCCTCGACCAAAAAAAGGGGTGTTATAAGTTTGACTTCGTTGTCTGTCTGTCTGTCTGTCTGTCTGTCTGTCTGTCTGTCTGTCTGTCTGTCTGTCTGTCTGTCTGTGTGTCTGTCTGTGGCACCGTAGAGCTCAAACGGATGAGCCGATTTCGATGCGGTTTTTTTTATTTGAACGTTAGTATCCGTGCGGATGTTCTTAGCTATGTTTGGTTAATATAGATTTAAAATGGCCGCCTCCACAAAATGGCGGACAAAATATTTCTTCACAACCTACTTCAATATGGGTATCAAATGAAAGGGCTTAACTAGTAGAACTCTATAAACTATAATAAATTTCAAATCCAAGATGGCCGCCACCACAAAATGGCGAATTATATTTTTTTTTTCATTACTACCACAATATGGGTATCAAACGAAAGGGCTTGACTAGTAGAATACTTTGCATTATAACAAATTTCAAATCCAAGATGACCGCTCCCACAAAATGGCGAAATACATTTCTTTTTGCACAACTCCCTTTATATGGGTATCAAATGAAAGGGCTTGACTAGTAGAATGTTGTACAGATAACAAATCCGAAATCCGAGGTAGTCGGGGGTTAGTCAAAATTTTTAATATTGTTCTTGTGGTAATTTTAATTCTGATACAAGTATTTTTTAGTCTTTCTCTGTTTTGTATATTTTTGTTGAGGAGATCGCGAGCGGTCGATGCAAAATACGCAACGGTCACCGCGGGGACATGCAAGATGCAAAAACATCTCGTCGTATAATAGATTTGATGTGTCTTTGCGTGTCTGTCTGTGGCATCTTGGCTCCTAATCGGACGAACAGATTTAGGTTTTTTTCTTGTTTGAAAGGTAAATTAGTTACAATTAATTGGAAGTGTCTTAACTATGTTTTATCAAAATTGATTGAGCCGCTTCAACGCTATCAGTTTTATTGATGGCTGCGGTAGGAATACTAAACACATTCTAAATTACGTCCAAACATAGGTACTTAAACCTTAAAATAAATGCATTGTTTTTTTAATGTTTGATTTAACGTAGCTATGCTTGTGTTAGATAACTTTGAAAAGCATACGTCATTGTAATTAACGTTACATGACATTCACTTATCTGTCACTCATATGTAGGAGTTTGTTAAGAACAGAGCTTCGTGGATTTACCCGCGTAATTCTCGTAATGTTCCAGACTTTATCTAAACTGTTACAAATTTTAATCTAGTCTATTCAGCCGTTTTGACATCATCGAACAACAACTATCCAATCTTTTTCACTTATAATATTAGTAGGTTTCTGAAAACACCTAATTAAGCAAGAAGTTATTTGTAAGTCAGTTAGACAGCTAACCATCAGTCACTAGTTAACCATGAAACTATTTATAAATGCTAGTAGTGCAAAGACACGTAAATACATGTACTTTATCACCTACACCCGGCAGCTATAAAGAAGAATACAGCTAAAAGCAATCCTACATTAAAAATGTCACTTAAATCACTCCCTTAAATGAAACAATCGCTTAGCATTCGACGAAGCCAGCAGTTTAACTGCGGCCGACGGTCCCGATCACGGATACGATGAGCAATTAAAATTTCGCATCGCATTTCGGTGCTGAGCAATCCTGTATTAAGAGCAATTGAGCTGATGAACAGAATTGGATACACTTGATTAGTTAAGACGACCCGAATGGGTGACGCCGTTGTGGAAAGCAGTGACTTGTGTTTGAAAGAAGTCGTGGATTTTAAATACTTAGGAAAAGAATTAGCACTAGAATCAGGTTGAAAATGTTCCCTACTTCCTCTTAGTTCCCTTTTCTTCTCATAATTCAAGATATTTGTAAAAAAGAACCAACAAAGGTTACGTACCTCGCAGTCTGTGGCGTTGCTAAAACGAACGAACATAAATCACTACACTATATGGAAAAGATACGTTTTTAGTGGTAGGACTCATTGCAGAGTGCGCCTGGAGAAGAGTCACAGCTTCCAGTGCTTCCAGCAGCCAGTGATTCTGTTGTCAAGAAGTATGGTTTCAATATCAATGTAGTAGTTTGAAGGCCAAATTTTCCAGAGAATTGTAGAGCATAGGGGTAAACGATCTTATAATTATGTGCCAGGTAATTATTTGGACTCCTTATGTTTCAGTAGCTGCGTGATACTGTGTTGTTAAAATGTTATGGGCAGCCGTGTTGGTTACGCTCGTCTTGTCACTTTTTACTGTTAAAGAAGCTCATATCGGAAAATAAATCTGCCTCATGAAATATGGGAACAGCTGATGGTGCCGGTATCGACGAGATAGAAACATTTGGTCATATGTTTAGCTTCAAGCTAGTAAAGCGTCCCGTTGGTCCGTTGATAGGTAACCCATTTGATTCGTCTGTGTAAAAAACATATTGAATGTTTCCACTGTTGGACTTTGGTGGCTTCTCTCAAAAGGAGAGAGTCCAAACCATAACTCACTACGCTGGCCCATTGTGGTTTAGCGAATGTTATAAAGATTTTATAAACATTATTTTTACTAAATTTTCCTTCATCGTTAAGGCTAGTGGTAACGACAACCTTATATATCTGCACTTGGAAAAAATCTTAGACGTGCAGTCAGGAATCGAACCTATCTATAGGAAGGATACACAGCTGCTCATAACAAAATGCTGCGCCGGTATTTTTTTGTACTTAATGAGTTCTAGTCAACAAGGCGTTGACTTGCACTGCTTTTGCATCCTAAGTGATTTTTCTGACTTCTTAGCTCTGTACTTTTTTGGGAAAAATTGATTTTCAAACTGCTACGATTATCATTGCTACTTGGCGGTAGAATAACTGGAAAATGTACTTCTACACTTTGAAAAAAATAGTCATCTAGATGTGGGAGATAAACTACTGCATTACAGAAAGAGGTAGAATGGGTGATGGCGTAAGATTGTAAGATCACGTAGGATGGTTTAATTTGCTCGCCCTAGCTCGATGGTACTACGATTGTTTGTCACGAGTCCGCTATTTTCGAGATTGAGATTGACACAGGAGAAGTGGACCCGTACCATGAACACATCCGACGATATATTTTTCGATTCATTTTTATCACCAATTTGTATATTTCAAATATTACAATTAAATGTAATTAAATTTAACGTTAATTTAACTTTTATTTCCTCCTTTAAATGTATGTATACCGTATAAAGATAAAGATAAAAGTTTTTTTCTATAGAAAGGTTTTTGTTTATAAAAGAAAGAGAGACCAGACGAGCTCGACCTGCGTAATAAAATTTTGAATCGTAATAATAATAATTAGTCCCCATAGTCGTGTCGGCAAACGGCCTTATAGCGAAAAGTCTCAACCAACATCTCAAGAGACTTTCGCTAGACGGTTGGATCAAGGGTCAGATGCAGAAGGCGGTCATCCTTGTCACAGCGCGCATCGTCAAGAGGTTCCTCAGTCTGCAGACCTAACCACCGGTAGCTTGGGCCCTGCCCCGCTGCTGGCGGCAAACTAGGTGTAGGTTTTATAATGTTTTTATGTTGTTTTTATATACAAATATTGTAAAAATGTAAACCTAGGAAAATGAATAAATGAGTGAATAATTAATCAGGAGGAGGTTCCTCAGTCTGCAGGCCTAACCACCGGTAGCTTGGGCCCTGCCCCGCTGTTGGCGGTAAACTAGGTTTAGGTTTTTTGTAATGTTTTATGCTATTGATATTATAAAAACCTAAATTTAAGGACCATGAGTAAATGACTTATTCATCATCATCAGCCTATCTTAGTCCACTGCTGGACGTAGGCCTCTCCCATGGCTCGCTATTCAGCCCTATCCTCAGCTATACGTCTACATCCACTGCCTACTGTCTTCTGTATATCGTCACTCCATCTAGTCTCAGGGTGTCTACACTACTACTAAATGACTTATTAATTAACCATTATATGCGCGGTACTTAAAATTTAAGTTGGATCAATCAACACACGGTGTCCAAATTTGATTAAAATCGGCTAAACAGTTTAGGAGTCCATCGCGGACAAACATCGTGACAGGAGATTTATATGTATTAATATAATATTAAAAATAGTGCGATAGAGGCGGGCCAGGAACGGTAATATACATAATATGTAATATGTATAATATGAATAGGGATTACGAATAGAACTCTTTGCAGAGTCAACCTGGCGAAGCATCATACTTTTGCCAGTTATTTTACAGCTAAGCAGTAAAGTGCAAATATCACTGTGTTCCAGTTTGAAAAGCAGTGTCCAGAAAAGTTACAAGGCATAAGATAAAAAATCACTTTATTGGCACCATAAGAATTACAACATATAACTTAACAAAACTAAAACAATAATAGGGGTAAATCAGCTCTAAGGTATATCTGGGCGATGAGCGCCATGAAGTGCAAGGTAATGATTTTTGTACACTTTATGTTTTAATAGCTACTCGTACATGATACTGCGCTGTTTTGGGCAGACATGTTGCTTAATATCAGCGTCACGACCTAACCGCCTCGTCGCTCTATATACTAAAAACTAGTCTTCAATAGTAATAGTGAAAATTTACTGGAAGCTTACGCTAGTCAAAACCCGTTATACTTTTTACATTTACATTTTTTTATAGAAAGACGAATCTCTAGATATGCTTTCGTCGTTTATGATATAATATATAAATAACTAGATGCCCGCCCCGGCTTCGCCCGTGGTAGCCCCTACATATCCAACGTGCAAGAATGACTGAAATCGGTTCAGTCATTCCTGAGAATATCGCTTTCAAACAAAAAACCTCTTTAGCTACCTGCTACGCCACCTGTCGGAAATTGGTCGTACCAACTCAGGCTTAGAAACAACTTTAATTAGCAAAGGTTTATGTTCAATGACGCCATCTCATACACTTGCTGTCATGTCAAAGCATAATACGAAAACTTTCAAAAGGAAATATTTTTTCCCGTTTTTGTTACATTCTTGATTCATGCTCCGCTTCTATTGATAGTAGCTTTATGTTCTATAGTTTATTGCTTACCTCGATAAATGAACTATCCAATAGAAATATAATCATATCATTTAATTTGGACCAGTACTTCCCGAGATCCTAGCGTTCAAACAAACAAACAAACTCTTCAGTTTTATAATATAAGTATAGATGTATATAATATCCACAAAGAGAAAAAAATTAACTAAACTCTTGATTCGTAACACGGCGATACGTCATGATAAATGTTCAAAAGCACACAAATTTTCCACAAAATCTACAAAATATCACACGCCCACGTCCAAAACTAAAAACAGGAAAAGTGTCAAATTTTACTAAACACCGAAAAACAGACCATTTCTTAAACGACAAATCCATAACTGCTGTCACGATTGAACATTATTAGCATATTTATGGCCTATAATTCAGTATTAAGTTCCCAGATTATGCCTTGATGAGACCTGATACTAGGTAATCATCATATATTTACATATAAATAGGGCAACGATCGAATGAAAGCCATTGAAGAAGAATTGCAGGATTAGACTGCTTTAAGGGTTAAAAACGTGTGTTATTGGGTTTAGTTTAATAAACATCGTGATAAATATGTGGACCGTGTGGACGATATCTTAATGCTGTGAACAGTGGACGATGTCTTAACTCTATTCACACATAATATTCGGATTCTTCAATATGATTCTGAGAACAATTTATTCTGGGTAGATCATGGTCTCAACAAATATTTGAATAGCAAGAATTCCGCTTTAAACACACTACTGAGATACTGAGCAAATTGTGAGAGAAGTCTCACTAGGAGAATATCAGGGCCGTTATCTACTACGCTATCCTAGCGCAAATCACTATACGCATTACTGACCTGCGCTCCTCACAGAGATATACATATTTCAAATATTATGTTAAATACAAGTATTTGTTCTGTGTCTGGCTGTTTCTGGGTTTAAAAATTATGTATTTAAGCTCTATGATACCAGCTATTTGGCTTCCATAGTACAAACTTTGCTTAGTTTGGAGTCAGATGGTACTGTGTGTGAGGTGTCCACCAATGTATATTTGTGGTCATTATATATATATATGAGACGATTTATCTCTTTGCCCTGTAGTTAACCTTCAATTCAATTAAAATTCAAAATCGATTTTTATTTCATAATGAAAGACAGCAATGTTTGCACATTACTGCTTGACGGTAGAAAAGTGTGTTTGTTTCCTAGGTGGTCTCAGCAAAGTGTCGTGTCATACGTGATAAAGAAGCGATTTCGTATAATAAATTGTCTCATAAAATTCTTTAGTCGATTTATATACAGGCGAGCGGTGTGCTAACAAACCGTTTGACACGTGTCTGCGTGATGTGCATATTGGATTATCTCAATCCGTCTGAACAAGAGTAGGCAGAAGTAGACTTAGTTTTGTGAACTATTATTATTTCAATGTAAGGAATCTCTTCCAAGTGTGGGTTTGAGAACGTCTACATAAACGTTATTGTTTCAAGAAGTATGCTAAATTTCTCGTAATATTTCGAGAGCTAACAGAATTTTTTCAGTAGGTTGAGGGAAGCTAAAATCTTGTCACTTAATTCTTCTACATACCCTTATACCCTTTCTTTATACCCTAACCCCCAACACAGAAGTGTAGACCTGGCTAGTGACTATCGGAGCAAAATTAGTCCCTGAATGTAGATCACTGTACTAGTAGAAAATCCCACCAAAATAATAAAAAAAAAATTGAGAATCCCTATGTTTAATTCAAAAACAATACCCAATTCAAATTTCGAATTGACTCAAATACATTTTTATTTACTTTTGCACGCGTCTGGCAATGTTTAAACCTTGTATTAATAGTCTATAGTCCGTTCCACGGAGAGGTGTAGAAAATGTAAACAAATCAATGTCACTATCAATATGACAGACAGGCATTTCTCAACCCTTGTTTTAGAAGATAGTTCGTTGTAAGCGTCTCTGTTTGCCCTTTTAGATTTTCGTCACATAACAAGGTTAAATATATTCCAATAAGTCCGATTCCAACCTTTTGTATTATTTCTATTATTTTATAATTATACGTTTATTAAATATGTGGTGCGCATAAGTTAAAAACATTAAAACAAAAATAACTTGGGTGGTTGGTTCGTGGAACACAATAGTAACATATAACAGTTTTTATTAATATTAATTATTAAGTCATCTCATCTCATCATCTGCAGCCTGCAGACGTCCACTGCTGGACATAGGCCTCCCCCAATGATTTCCACAATGACCGATCTTGTGCCGCCTCCATCCACCGACTTCCCGCGACCGAGACAATATCATCGGTCCATCGTGTGGGGGGCCGTCCTACACTGCGTCTGCCGGTTCGCGGTCGCCATTCGAGAACCTTTACTCCCCAGCGGTTATCGGCTCTGCGAGCTATATGGCCTGCCCATTGCCACTTCAACTTGCTAATTTTAAGAGCTATGTCGGTGACCTTTGTTCTTCTGCGGATTTCCTCGTTTCGGATTTTGTCACGCAGTGAAATTCTTTTTTTAGAAAATTGAGCTTGCATATCATGCCAATAGTTAGCGACCACGTCTCAGTACCATATGTCATCACTGGCAACACACACTGATTATAGACTTTCGTCTTGAGGGTTTGTGGTATTTCTGACGAGAAGATGTGACGCAATTTCCCAAACGCTGCCCATCCGAGTTGGATTCGTCGGCTGACCTCCTTGTCAAAGTTTGACCTGCCTAATTGGATCATCTGACCCAAATACACATAATGGTCGACAACTTCGATACTGTCGTTTCCAACATGGACCGGTACGGGTGCAACATGGGCATTTGACATGATTTTTGTCTTACCCATGTTCATTTTTAGCCCTACCTGTTGGGAGACAGCATTGAGGTCTCTGAGCATTGAGCCAAGGTCATCTAGCGATTCAGCCATAATTACTATATCGTCGGCAAATCGAAGGTGAGTGATGTATTTGCCATTAATGTTGATACCATATCCGTTCCAGTTTAAAAGCTTAAAGATATCCTCCAATGCAGAGGTGAACAGTTTCGAGAGATAACGTCTCCCTGTCTCACCCCTTTTGCATTTGGATTGATTTGTGCTTTGGTCCTGAAGACGGATAGACATGGTGGCTTTGTTGTATAAACACTTCAACACTTCGATATACCTATAGTCGATTTGGCACCGCTGTAACGACCGTAACACTGCCCAGGTCTCGACTGAATCGAAGGCTTTCTCGTAGTCCACAAACGCTAGACAGAGCGGCCGATTATACTCCTCCGTCTTCTGTATAATCTGCCGAAGCGTGTGGATGTGGTCTACGGTACTAAACCCTTTCCGGAACCCGGCTTGTTCGGGAGGTTGAAAGTCGTCAAGCCTACGAGCGAGACGATTTGTTACTACTCGAAAACAGCTTATAGACGTGGCTCAGCAGCGCAATGGGCCTGTAGTTCTTCAGAGGGTATTGTCACCCTTCTTAAAGAATAGCACCACCACACTTTTGCTCCACGCCTCTGGCGTTGTACTCTCAAGGATGACGGAATTAAATAACTTCTGAAGGACTTTAAGTACCGGTGTTCCACCCGCTTTCAGAAGTTCTGTCGTGATTCCGTCTTCCCCCGGTGCCTTGTTGTCCCCGGTGTCTTAAGCTGTTTGAGAGCCGCACGTATCTCGTACAGGCTTACGTCCGGAATGTCTTCTGTGTAGTGTCGGGTTAGACGGGCTCTAGCATCTCTAATGCTAGGAGTAGGGCTCTGCGACGAGGTGTACAGCTCTCCATAGAACTTCTCGAGCTCTCTCAAAATCTCTGGCTTAGATGAGACAATTCCGGCACTTTCAGTTTTCAGCTTTGTCAACTGGCTTTGTCCAATTGACAGATCTCTTGCGAATACTTTGGAGCCCTTATTTTTTTGTATCGCATTTTTAATACAGTTTGTATTAAAACTACGCAAATCGTATCGAATCGATTTGGAGATCTGTCTATTAAGCGAGCCGTATTTTGACATGTCCACTGAAGATTGCAGTCTCATGTCATTCCGTTCTGCCATGAGTTTGAGAGTATGCTCAGATAATTTCTGAGTTCTATCTTTGCGGCGTGTCTTCAGAAATTTAGACCCAACCGCATGAATAGTTTCCACCAGCCCATTATTCAGCTCATCCACTGTTTCGCATTCGGACAGGCGTTCAAAGCGATTTCGGAGTTCTAACTGAAAGCTCTCGGGGTTTTGAATTTGGTCCGGGTTCGGACGAAGAGTAGACTTCATCAGACGAGACCTCTCAAGCTTAACGTCGATATTCAATGAGCCTCTTACCAATCGGTGATCGCTGCCAGTTTTGACACTATTGATCACTGAGACATCATTGAATATTTGCTTCCTGGTCGCCATAATGAAGTCCATTTCGAACTTGTATCCGCCGGGATGCAGCCATGTCCATTTCCTGGACGCCCGCTTCTTAAAGAAGGAGTTCATCGCAAAGAGTCCCTCCTTCTCCATGAAGTCGGCCAATCGCTGACCCCTACGGTTCCTGTGTCCAAATCCAAATGGCCCGCTCTCAGTTCATCGTCGTTCCTTGTGCCTAACCGCACAACAATTAATTTAAGTATAATTAAGTATAATTAAATATAATTAATTTAATTATTAAGTACAGCTTTGTTTTGTTATGTAGCACATAATTTTCTATTTCATTATGTATGTGAAATGACTGACTTTTTAGTAAACTTAAATTTAATGAGCTATATATATATATATATATATATGAGACGATCTTCTTAGCATTCCATGCATTATAAATAAATATTGGTGGACAATTGACACACAATTCACCGTGCGGGTGCCGGGTTCATCGTGTGGCAGAGAGAGAGAGAGAGAGAAATCGCGAGACTTGTGACTTGGGCGTAGGTTTAAGGGGCCCCTTTCTGACGTACATCAACACTCACCTTCAGTACTCGTTTTTTTCTCCCTGTCCAGCCAAATCTGATATGAGCCTACTAGCGCAGCTTTAGATACTCGTATATATATCCACATTCAGACCCGTATCCGTGAATGTACTTTTTTCACAATCCAGCACATCACTAGTGTAGTTCTTACTACCTGTGTATGTTTCTAAAAATTTTCGAGGTCAGAGAGGTTTGTCATCCACCACCAACACGGAAGAATTATAGCCCCAGCAAGGAACTTTTAGTGGGTTGCTTATGTGACCAGCGTCCCGCAAATTTACCCGCTTAGGGGAAGTCAGCTCAAAGCGGCCATAGGAGGCAAAGTGGCCATGGTCTATAACTCGGTTATCTTGAATTTTAGCGTGACTTTGCCATTTGGGGCGCATTGACGATCCCCTGTGTAACGTTACATATTGGCTTTAAACAATATGTAAGCGTACATTTCCTATTAAAATCATCATTCATGAGACTAGAAATGTATGTACTTACATAGTGAATTTTCATACAACTAATATCTGTTCTATCGTGTCCTCACGATAAAGCATATTTTTCTGATCATAATATTAGTATTCTTCATGTATTATTTCTATTTTAAACTGTAGAAAACTACGTTTTTCTGAAAATTTTATTTATTTACTTCATGTCATAATATTGCAAAACATTCACTATTGCTTAGCAACCTCTATCATTTTCATAAGGTTGAATAGTTTTAGGTCTAATTCTCTCTGGCCGCTAATTATAAAATAAACTGTCTCTCATTTTAGATTTGAATACCATTATTAGAATACCAAGTCTTCTTGTAAAAGCTAGGAACTGAGATGGGCAGTCAACATTTGGATCTCAAAGAAGAAGCATCACAAGATACCCTGAAAGGTGCAACGTGGAAATAGGACTGCTGTGGGCTACTATCGTTGTTGATCCCTGCTGCGAGCCACTGATGTTGTGGACTGCTGTGGGATACTACTGCTGCTGATTCCTGCTGTGAGCCACTGATGTTGTGGACTGCTGTGGGATACTACTGCTGCTGATTCCTGCTGCGAGCCACTGATGTTGTGGACTGCTGTGGGCTATTACCACTGCTGATTCCTGCTGCGAGCCACTGATGTTGTGGACTGCTGTGGGATACTACTGCTGCTGATTCCTGCTGCGAGCCACTGATGTTGTGGACTGCTGTGGGCTATTACCACTGCTGATTCCTGCTGCGAGCCACTGATGTTGTGGACTGCTGTGGGCTACTACCGCTGTTGATCCCTGCTGTGAGCCACTGAACTCTACCGTGGGCTACTGATCCTGTTGTGGGCTGCTGATCCCTGCTGCGAGCCACGGAATCCTACCATTCTACCGTTCAAACCCTCTCAGTTCCTGTTTCTTTTTTTTTTTTTAAGTTACGTCTGTTTTAATTTTTATTTTCATTCCTTTCATCTTTTTTTTTAAAAAATATACTTGTTTCCTCAACCTTTTTCATTTATACCCATCCCTATCCAGACTTTTGTGTTCACTCAATCGTGACATTTGGCGCCCAACCTTCCAAAAAGAACCCCTGACCCCTCAATCCCTGAAACTTTTCTAAATTCTAAAAAAATACTACCACTAGTATATATATCTTTCCTTTTCGGCACTTTTGGTTAAAAACTTCCCTCTTTATATAATCCCTCATGGCCATCATGGTCACTTACTCTTCTAAATTCTAAAATAATACTACCACTAGTATATATCTTTTCTTTTCGGCACTCTTTGGTTAATAACTTCTCTCCTCAACTAAATCACTTCATCACTCGATCATTCATTTACTTATCTCACTACTGATCTAATATCTAGATAATTACCATTTAATCTCTCTTAACAATGGACAAAACCATTAAATTCGAGTACCTCAATAAATCCGAACTGGAATATGAGGTTAAGATTAGACTAGAAGAGCCAGTCTCTTCCATCTCTTTACTGCGCAAGCAAATTACACACTTAAGCCACCAGTTTCCCTCTGAGGAAATTCTTAACTCACCTTATACTATCGAAGAGGATTTATGTCAAACTGAAACAACGCTGAATTACGTCGAATCAAAATTAAACAAACTGACAAAATCCGACTCGAGATTAATCAAATTTATTCAGACCTTCTTAAACCATTTATATTTTAGACTCGATCGGATCGATATTGACATAAATCCTACCTTCTTAGATACATTCAAAACACTCAAAGAAAAATATGACAGTTTAATCAATAAATTCAACTTGTTTATTCTTCCAGACCCGATTCAACCTCAGATCGTATTGGCGGAGGTCGTCGATAGCGCAGGTCGGTCAAACCCTCAACAATTTTCTTCTGCGACTCAACAAGTCGCCCACTCACAGGTACCTTTTAATGATTCTGAACTCTTCAAAGATCTTAGACGTCACTCTTTTGATGGTAAATCTTGTCCAAGATCGTTCCTACTTAAACTAGACGAATATTGTTTTGTCGTAGAATTGATAGAAATTTATTAATTTCAAGAGCCTATGAAATTTTTACTGACAACGCGTTACACTGGTTTCGTTTCAAAATTGGTCAAAATCCAAATTTAACTTGGGACGATGTTTCTGATTCTCTTATTAGGACTTTGGTGAACATGATTACGATTTCAAATTACTTGAAGCTATTAAGAATCGTACTCAAGGTTCGGACGAAAACATTATAATCTATATTTCAATAATGTCAGGTATGTTTTCTAGACTTTCTAGAAAATTATCCGAATCTGAAAAATTAGAAATTTTATTGCGTAACATTAGACCCTGTTACTCTGTCTTTGTAGCATTAAAGGACATTTCCTCCATTGATTCTTTAATAGCTACTTGTCAAAATTATGAGAGATTTCTCGATAGAGACAAACAATTCAAAGAACCAGTTAATAGTCCTCTCATATCTGAGTTTTCTTATAAAATATTGCTTCGACCTCATCTAGAAATTCGTCCCAAAACTATACGAAACAAGTAAACACCGTTTCTAAAAATACACAGTCAAATTCTATGACAAACTCTAATTTATTTTGTGTACGTTGTCGTACAACGAATCATAACTTAAAAACATGTAAGGAACCTCATTATACTGTATGTTTTAAATGCGGTCTGAAAGGATTTAGAACTCCTGATTGCCCTAAATGTTCTAAATCTAATTCAAAAAACTGAACTATGACTTAAAAAGTAAATTTGATATTGATGACTGGAAAAATTGGTTAGAAACTATTAAAAATTTCTTCTCTTGCTACAAAATTTCTTCAACTCTTTATTCTAATGAAATTGATTTTAAACGACCTTTCATCAATATTAAAATTAATAACTTATCTATTTCTGGGTTATTAGACTCGGGTAGTTCTATAACTATCTTAGGAAATAACTCTCACCTAGAAATAATTAAACTCGGTTACAAACTTTTTAAGTCAGATTTTATTACTGTTTCCACAGCTAATAACGAAAAAGTCAATTCTTTGGGTTATTTTGACATACCTATACAGTTTAATAATCAAACGCATTGTATCAGGACCCATGTTTTTCCTGAGATTTCACCATCTTTAATTCTAGGAATCGATTTTTGGCAAAAATTTAATCTTTTACCAAAAGTTCTTTCCTCTTTGACTAAATCTGAACATAATTGCCAATCTATCTCAGAAAATAAATTAGTGTTACCATACGATAACTTATCGTCTAACCAGAAGATTATCGCGGACGACATTATTCAACGCTTCAAACTTATTTCTTTTGAAGAAAAAGGAGAACTTGGCTTGACTAATCTCATCACTCACAAGATTGACACTGGAGATGCTCTTCCCTTCAAACAGAGATGTTATCGATTATCTCCTGAAAAACCAAAAGCTTTAATCAACGAAGTTGACAAGATGCTACAATGGAAAGTGATTGAAAAAAGCGAAAGCCCTTGGCAATCTCCAGTAATCATCACTCCGAAGAAAAATGGTGAATGGCGATTTTGCGTAGATAGCAGAAAACTCAACTCTATCACTCGTCGTGATGCTTACAACCTACCACTGATTAGTGAAATTTTGGATAACCTCAGAAATGCGAAATATCTATCTAGCATTGATATTGCTAAAGCATTTTGGGAGATTCCGCTAGATGTCGCTGATAGAGACAAGACTGCTTTTTATGTACCTGGAAGAGGTATGTTCAGGTTCACAGTTATGCCGTTCGGATTAACCAACTCGCCGGCAACTCAACAAAGGCTGATGGATATGTTATTCACTCCAGAGTTTGAAAACAAGGTATTTTGTTATTTAGATGATATTATTATAATTAGTGAAAACTTCGAAGAACATATCTCTGTTAGTGAAAGTTCATGAAAATTATCTTTTGCTAATTTAACTATCAATTTTACAAAGACTCAGTTTTTAGAAAGGAACTCAAGTATCTTGGTTTCGTCGTGGATGAATTTGGTCTACGAGCTGATCCTGAAAAATAAAATCAATTCTTGAATATCCTGTACCTACCAACAGAAAAGAAGTTCGAAGATTCATTGGCACTTGCAGTTGGTTCAGAAGATTTATTCCAAACTTTAGCACTATTGCATTTCCTCTTAATAGATTGACGTGCTCTGGGAAAAATGCACCTAAGTTTCTCTGGAACGCTGATGCTGCTTTGGCTTTTCAAAACTTAAAGAAGTTTTGGTTACAGCTCCTATTCTTGCCTGCCCAGATTTTAATCTTCCATTTTCAGTACATTGTGACGCATCAAATTATGGTATTGGCGCAATGCTGACTCAACACCAAAATGATCAAGAAGTTGTGATTGCATACATGAGCAGAGCTCTTAACAAGCATCAACAAAACTATTCTACCACTGAACGTGAAACCCTCGCAGTTATTACTGCTTTGGAACATTGGCGTTGTTACTTAGACAACGGGATGCTATTCACTATTTACACAGATCATGCTGCTCTCAAGTGGTTTCAAAACTTATCAAATCCTTCAGGAAGACTTGCTAGATGGTCTCTTCGCTTATCCTGCTTCAATTTTATTTTGAAACATAAGAAAGGTAAAGATAATGTTGTTCCTGATCTTCTCCAGATCTACAAATCAAGATTCTGGAATTCAAGGAATCAATCCCATTTCTACAAGTAATCCTGTCGTCGATCGTGATCTAGAACACTACAACAAGATATTTCTCGCCTGTAACTCTAATCCCGATAGTTATCCTAATTATCATGTTAGAGATAATAAACTCTTTCGTTGTATTCACTCTTCTAATGAAATTAATGAAGATTTCATTTGGAAGGAAGTTCCTCTACCAAGTGAAAGAGCTTCCATAATTATCAATAATCACAGTACTCCTCAAGAACCTCATCTTGGAATCTTCAAGACTTACAAGAAAATCTCTTTACTATATTATTGGCCTGGAATTTTTAAAGACATTACAAATTTCATTAATAAATGTGACACGTGTTTGTCTTATAAACATCCTAATCATTCTCCTTACGGACTTATGGGCAAACCAAAAATTTGCTCTAGACCATTTCAATCTATTTCTTTAGATTTAATGGGTCCTCTTCCAATGACTAGAAAACGTAATCAATATATACTAGTTATTAACTGCAACTTTACTAAATATACTTTAATTTTTCCAATTAAACGGGCTACCGCATCTATTATTGTTGATATTTTAGAAAACTGTGTATTTTTAGTTCACGGTATTCCTCAAACTATAATAATGGACAATGGCTCTCAGTTTCAATCTCGTGAATTTAATAATTTTCTTAATAAATACAAGGTCCCTTTTATCTTTTATTCTCCTTTTTATCATCCACAGTGTAACCCCACTGAACGCTACAATAAAACTATTGTTACGGCTTTGGCTTCTTTAGTCGGTGACGATCATAGATCCTGGGATGTCTTCCTGCCCAAGATCCAGTTTGCAATGAATTGTAATGTTAACCTAACAACTGGTTACTCTCCATCATTTTTAGTGTTTGGTAGAGAAATTATCCTTGTGGATCTCTCTATACTCCAACTGAAAACATAGAAGAGTTAGTTTTCTTGCCTCGTGATATTTATGCATTGAATTCTGGTCTTCTCTTCTACCTTTGATAAAGTACATCTTGAACTTTTAAGAGCACATGCTAGAAATAGTGCTCATTATGACTTACGTCGTTCTGTTAAAGAATTTAATGTTGGTGATACTGTTTGGCGTAAGAATTATGTTCAAAGTAACGCTGCTACCTATTTTAGTTCTAAACTAGCTCCAAAATTTATAAAATCTAAAATCATAAATAAATTGTCCCCTTTGGTTTACATTTTAGAAGATGCTAACGGTATCACTGGCAAATGGCATATCAAAGATATAAAAGGATAAGCCATCGTTTCTTAATTTTACTTTAATTTTGTTTTATCATCTCTTACTTACTTTACTTACTTAACTACATTTACCTACATTTACCTACATTTCATTTACTAACATTCATTAACCTACATTATTTTAATTACTCTTTAGTATTTTTCTAACGTATATAAACGTTACCCAAGACTTAGTGGTCTTTTTTTTTTACTTTCTCAAGTTAGTGAGCTCTAAACTCATTAACAATCTTTAACTTTAACCAATGAGTACTTAACTCTTAGAACTATGAGCCCTAAACTCATATTCTTATCTTGAACCCTACCGTTCAAGATATCTTTTGAGCCCTACCGCTCACGTTAGCTTTTGAGCCCTACCGCTCATGTCATGTATAGCTTTTGAGCCCTACCGCTCATGCTATCTTTTGAGCCTTTATGCTCATCTTTAATTACTTTCTTCTCCTCATAAAGAGCGGATGATAACTCTTTAAATAAGCCTACTATTATCGAGCCCTTATGTTCATCCTTTTATCATTCTTATTTTCTTTCTCCATGGAGCGGATGATAACTCCTTAAATAAGCCGACTATTGGAGCGGTTGATGACTCCTTAAATAAGCCTGCCATCGCCGAGAGTGTATGCTTTGAGTGTTCGTCATTGAATGTGAACTTACACCCAAACAGAATGGAAGTGATGAATAAAAGATTTGAAAGGTTACTTGAATGGATTTATGGTTGTGTGAAGGCAATACCTCTCTTAAACCCTTTAGAACTTCTTTTTCCAAATTTTACCGAAGCGTAAAATTTCCGCAGTCGGGGGAATAATGTAACGTTACATATTGGTTTTAAACAATATGTAAGCGTACATTTCTATTAAAATCATCATTCATGAGACTAGAAATGTATGTACTTACATAGTGAATTTTCATACAACTAATATCTGTTCTATCGTGTCCTCACGATAAAGCATATTTTTCTGATCATAATATTAGTATTCTTCATGTATTATTTCTATTTTAAACTGTAGAAAACTACGCTTTTCTGAAAATTTTATTTATTTACTTCATGTCATAATATTGCAAAACATTCACTATTGCTTAGCAACCTCTATCATTTTCATAAGGTTGAATAGTTTTTAGGTCTAATTCTCTCTGGCCGCTAATTATAAAATAAACTGTCTCTCATTTTAGATTTGAATACCATTATTAGAATACCAAGTCTTCTTGTAAAAGCTAGGAACTGAGATGGGCAGTCAACATTTGGATCTCAAAGAAGAAGCATCACAAGATACCCTGAAAGGTGCAACGTGGAAATAGGACTGCTGTGGGCTACTATCGTTGTTGATCCCTGCTGCGAGCCACTGATGTTGTGGACTGCTGTGGGATACTACTGCTGCTGATTCCTGCTGCGAGCCACTGATGTTGTGGACTGCTGGGATACTACTGCTGCTGATTCCTGCTGCGAGCCACTGTGGACTGCTGTGGGCTATTACCACTGCTGATTCCTGCTGTGAGCCACTGATGTTGTGGACTGCTGTGAGATACTACTGCTGCTGATTCCTGCTGCGAGCCACTGATGTTGTGGACTGCTGTGGGCTATTACCACTGCTGATTCCTGCTGCGAGCCACTGATGTTGTGGACTGCTGTGGGATACTACTGCTGCTGATTCCTGCTGCGAGCCACTGATGTTGTGGACTGCTGTGGGCTATTACCACTGCTGATTCCTGCTGCGAGCCACTGATGTTGTGGACTGCTGTGGGCTACTACCGCTGTTGATCCCTGCTGTGAGCCACTGAACTCTACCGTGGGCTACTGATCCTGTTGTGGGCTGCTGATCCCTGCTGCGAGCCACGGAATCCTACCATTCTACCGTTCAAACCCTCTCAGTTCCTGTTTTTTTTTTTTTCTTTTTAAGTTACGTCTGTTTTAATTTTTATTTTCATTCCTTTCATCTTTTTTTTTAAAAAATATACTTGTTTCCTCAACCTTTTTCATTTATACCCATCCCTATCCAGACTTTTGTGTTCACTCAATCGTGACACCTGCCCCTCACCGGGTCGCCGCGCTCCCGTATTCGCAGCATGCGCAGAGCCATGGTGTGACAAGTATGATTTTTATCCGTGCGACTAAAAAAATGGCTGGTAAATATTTGCTGATTTGGCCCAATCTTATAATATTTTAGTGTTTGTGGTTCAATTGTATAATTAATTGTTTCATTGCAAACGGGCGTGTAGCTTTGCTTTCTTTTCAAAATAGAGAAATGGTGGGTGCAATTTACGTTGAAAACAAAATGCCTGAAAAGGCAAAGCGGTCCGGGCAAAGTGGCCACTGTCCGCTTTGCCATACCTGCAATATCTAAGCATTTGATTTGATCAATTGATATCATAAGTGATGATATTACCTACGTAATCACAAACTGAAACCCCAAACTGTGGATTATGGACGAGCAACACTATTGATTAGGTATTAAAAAACTCACAAATTGTTGTTTTAATCGACAACAAACCTTCGTCACCTGGTCTTGTTTATTCTGAAGAAGTACTCCTAAATCCGACTATTGATTTATACAAAACGCAAAATTTGTTGATTGTTAAGTAAAGTAGACGCCGAAATGAATGTTTTTAATGTGGTTGATTATTATTTTAGTTTTTAGTCAATGCTGTGAAATGAGATTATTATTATTAAAGTATCTAATCCTTAAAATACCTACTTCAACTCAAGTACATGGACTCAGTCCAAAGGGAATGTACTCAGTCTCGTATATCGTCATGTTTTATTGTCAAAAGTCAAAGAATGTCCTGTTAATTAAGTCAAAAATAGTGCTGGCCACTTTGCCCATTCCTTGTGGCCGCTTTAGGCGACCACTTGGGCAAAGCGGATTTAGGACAACTTTTTCAAATTTTAAAAAAACATTTTGTTAAAACGCACATTTGCAGATTCGGCTTACATGTTGTGAAAATATAATTAACTCTCTATCTATTCATCAAAAAGTCTTTGAGAATATCGTTCGTTTTGTCATCTATTATTAAAGTCAAAGTTAAGGTGTCCGCTTTGAGCTGACCTCCCCTAGATCCCTTTTCCGTAATTTTCCCTCCATAAAAATAAACTTATACATAAGCATTCCAGATCATAATCTAACCGTGTTCCGCGTTTAAACCTGAGCAGTTTAGCTGTTCCAACTTGATAGAGCAACGTACATCCAAACTTTTGCACTTATAATAAGTATTAGTAGATTTTATTGCAAATAAATAGACATTATTTGGTGGTTCATTAGGTAAACGTCTTATAATTTACGTGCAAAAAGTAATGGTCTCATCAGAAACATGCGTATACTTAAGTGAAGTGAGATCAAAGTTCAGTATTATGATATTATATGCCTTGTTTCTTGACTTCAACGACTAAAGAATAGAGATCTAAATGGTCTTAAATGGTCAGTTCTAAAATCTATTTATAATAACATAGACTAGTTTTAAACACTTAAAATATGATTTGTTTTTATAATTTATGATGATTATTAAAAGCAGTCTGACTTGGCTGGTTTTAATATCATAATATTGAACTTGTCTTTCACTTCACATTTATGTTTTGATGGGATTCGCAGTTTGAGAAACATAGATCAAATTGCCACTGTTTAAAACCGTATCTACCACATTCTACTGTTACTATTTATAACTTTCAAGATAAGTTAATAAATCATTATAAGTTAGTAAATTATTTGATCAATACAAATCCAAGTATGTTGTATTTAAGATCACAATAAAGTCGAATCATATTTGTGAAAAATATTTTAAGACAGTTTTAGAAAAATACTAAGGTTAAACGATTTTAATGTTATGGTAGCACCTTTGTTTACATTTTCTACACCTCTCCGTGGAACGGACTATAGTTTATCATTTTGTTTATTCGTTAAATATTTAACAACAGCATTATTATAAAAAATTGTATATTGTTTCAAAAACATTTATAAAACGAAATTGTTGATTGACAACATACACAGTGTGGTTTGTTGTGAAACACAAAATTGTGTTTCTTAAATATCTTTAAAACTTAAAATCTTTATTGTAATGTGTTGAAGCCACGCTTCAACACATTTTGGTAAACCAACTAGCTACACTTAGCATATGTGAACTACTATTTCTATTGTTAGTGTTTTTGTTAACCCATTTAGTTTGATAGTAGGCTTAAACTTCCTTCTATTTTCGTGTAATAACAGCAATTAAAATTAATGACAAGGAGACGTTAATGTTCCGAATACACGTGTAACCAGACATTGTAGCAAATTCTAGATAATCCAGATGCGACGTTAGCGCTTGAACGGGTTTCCCTAATGCCTGAGCCCGATGGAGCGATAAAAACATTAGCTCAGACGTAGTCGAGGTGAGATGATGCATAAAATATAATAAGTATTGGAGATATGTACAATGTACTCGTACATGTCACGTAAAAAATTTAAATCTCGTAAGTTTATAATTAACCATTAACCATTTTAACGACGTAAACTTTATAAACCCAACAAAACCTATCGGAGTTTCATAATTTATGTAATTTTGACATATTTTGTTTTTGCTAATTATATTAGGTATTATTTTTTATCTTATTTTTGACCTCATGATATTTGTAATTGTGAAAATTTATCCAATTTAATTCTACCTATTTGTCTTATAAATTTATTTTTACTTATGTTCCCCCCCCCTCCTGTAACTTCCAAAACAAGAGAATGACAAAAACAAAAAAAAAAAAATATGATGTATGTTACCATGTAAACTTATAACGAAAATTGGTTTGAATGCGATCTAGTAAGTAGTTTTATTTTAATACGTGTAAATTCACTATTGTTAGGTATGTTACTTGGTACTACGGAAGCCTTCATGGGTGAGTCCGTCTCGCACTTGCCCACTTATATTTATAAACTGTTGTAATATAAATACCGATGTTGTAATTTTGCGGTGACGTACCTAAGTATATAGGTAAGCCATAGTAGCACGGTGGTAATACTCGATTTACGTTTCTCTTATTGTTGCTGAGCTAAGAATAATGGGTTTGAGTTGCAGGGAGCAGTGACATGATTTACTTCAAAAAGAAACTAAGAAAAAAATCAAATTGTATCGTAATACAAAAATCAGCACTTCTCACAAGTTCCAACACAAACGAAAATTCATGTCACGTCTTTGGAAGGCAAAAATTCTCTGATCTTGCAACACTACGGACATTTCCACAAACAAATGCAGCTAGAAAGAGCAGATGGCGTCGCGTTGCGAATCGTTGGCAGAATTTGAATTCTTTCTCTCCACTTCTGCACGTATGGGAAATATAAATGTCCTCCTCGAGGACATTAAACGTCACGTATGGAAACACTTTTAACTTTTTACGAGACACCTTTAGCGTTTTCCCTATTTACATTTCATTGAAAAGCATTATATAGTGAATAGTTAGTGAATAGTTTGTTAGTCTTACGAAAAATTAGTAGTCATACTCGTAGGAGCTGCCGATAGAAGTGAAAACCTATAACTCATAACTTGATAGCTTACTCTGGAAACTAAGCGGCGGAAACCGGAGAGCGTGAATGAGCATGGTCATCTAGAAATGCGTTAGCATAGCCAACATAGATGACCAATGGCCATGGTCCCGAGTTTACCCTAAAAGTTCTTATCATTCCCGAGCGTGACGCTAGAATTCCATTCACAGCCCTCGAAAAATCTATCTGTGGCGCGACATAAAAAAAAATTCGCTTCAAAAACGAATATATTGACTTGACTTTCTATTAAATTCTAAAACATGAATATGGTATTGGGTTCATAATACCAGGACTTAGTAAAAGGCCGCTCACACAGGTAATGCAACTGTATCAGTTGGGGTCGATGACCGATAGCGCGCAGGTGCGGCCTGCATTTATCTTTCTCCAGATTATAGGAACGCGGAAATGCCGTGCGCTGAAACAGGACCGCAATGTAGGATACCACTTACACGGATAATATTCGTTTACAAGAGAAACCCGGGAATAATAATGTTACGATATCATCACCTGACACCAACTTTTCTTGTGCTGTACTGGCTGGCTGGTCCTTCTATTACGTAATACTAGTGAAATAGTTGATTGCATAACTTGTAATATTTATATATTCTATTTCGCTTCCTTGGATGCAAAATTGGATTTTTACAGCGAGGACGCTACTTTGAACCACAAGTGAAGTGAAGTATTTTGAAATAGAATAGAATGAATTGGAGCGGAGCGGAGTGGAGCTAAGTGGAGTAGAGTGGAGTGGAGTGGAGCAAAGTGGAGTAGAGTGGAGCGAAGTGGAGTGGAGTGGAGCGGAGCGGAGTAGAGTGGCGTAGAATAGAGTAGAGAAGAATTCATAGTATGTCTATAACTTGTATCATCACAAACATGTAAAGCTAAACTGTAAGATTAAACTGTCATGCATGTCGGTGACGGGAAATCACAAAATGTCACGTCCATCATTTGTGCTGTTCAATATGACAATTCTAAATTATAAGTTTTCACTTCCATTAGTGTTTATCTAAATAGTGCCTTTTGTCCACTCTAGCACTATTTAGTGTTTATTCACTTCGGCATCTTTTATCGAGCGTTCAAGAGGGCACGCGCTTTTGGTACGAATTGTTACGAAAAGTTCGATGCTTTTAACAAGAAAATACACTTTTTTTGTATGGGAAAAAATATACGAATTTTTATAAACTGTAGAACAAAAGTTGACGTATAACATGTACTTTAACATCTCTTTGAAAGGATCCAGACTGATTACCAATAACCCTGTATACTCTACATGACTGTGTTCGAAATTTGATACCCTTCCGTTCCATAACTTTCTATGTGTTATTCCAGTATATAATCAGTATGCAATTTGTATGCTTTTTTTATTAATTGACGTGTAAATTGTACATTTATGAATAAAGTACTTTGGCTTAATCAATATGACTGTGTTTCAAATTTTACCCCTTCCGTTCAGTCTTTCCTGTGTGATTGAACAACAAACATTTATTTATTTACTTTCTCATTCATAACATTAACTTGCCAAAAACACGGGACGTATTTTGGAAAATCGAATATGTCAAAAGTTTAAACGAATAACCACTGTAATCGCAAAGTTGACACGCAGGTCCATAATAGGATTTTACGTCATTTTTAACGGTGCAAGTAGGTTATATAATTGTATGTGGTGAACATGAATACATTCAGGAACAATCATAATAAAAAATATGTTCAAATAAATAAAAATATGTTTGGACAGAGATCGTACTAAGAGCTTTATATTATGTATAAATGGTTACGGGCTAGACTCTAGCCTACACTCTAGCTAGATAACCTATATTCTAGCTAGAGTATAGGTTATCTAAAAAGAAATGTTTACATGAAGTTTTTTAAATATTTAGTGTTTAGTTTAGTCTAGTTTAGTTCCATAATGTTTTTAAGTGCCGGTCTCATAGTTTTCTCCTAGACAAAACAAGGATTCCAGGGTCATACGTTTATGGAATAAATCTTATTTTTAACCGATTTCAAACAAGTATTATTTTATTTATATAGTATTATATTATAATTAGTAAGTAGTATTTTTTTGTTTGGTTGTTCAGATCAGAGGTGGCGAAATTGATTTTGCGGTTTTTAATACGTGAACAAAAAACTAAAATTTATTTTCATATATCTTGATGACGTAGTGATGGTTTCTAATGAAATTTGGTCAAATTAACTGAAGTCGGGTTTTGTTTTTTCGGAGATAATAAAAATTATGTATGTATCCTTTGGGCTTGCAGCAAAACTTAAATACTACTTCTGAGTGTACTTAAAGACTACAATGTGCATATATTGTTTTGACTGGCCTCGTGGCTTAGTGGGTAGTAACTCTGCCTGCGACGCCGAGGGTCGTGGGTTCGATTCCCACCCAGTGCAAATATTAGTGTGATGAATTCAAATGTTTGCATTGTGTCTGGGCGTTTCTATGTATAATAAGTATGTATTTAGAACTATATAAGTATTTTATCAGCTATCTGGCCGCCATATTACAAGCTGCTTAGTTTGGGGTCAGATGGTGTTGTGTGTGAATTGTCCACCAATATTTATTTATTTATATACCGTGAACAGACCAGCGTACTACAAGCAGCACCCGATCACGAGTTTGATGGGGGTAGCAGCCATCGCTATCCTCAACCTTTAGTTATAGAATAAAAATAAAATAAAATTTAATTTAAAATAAAAATTAATATAGAAATAAAAAGCTACCTATTGAGCAAGGCATATTATAATATAGACGACTTTGTTAAAGATAGTAACGTATGGAAGAGAAATGTGTCGAAATTAGAATCTTGTAATAAGGTAAAATAATAAATTTTGAAGACTTTTGATGTCACATTGTTTGTACTAATGTAGTATCTGTATACTGTGTGTATTGATTATTTGTTATATTGTCTTCGACAAAGCCTTTTTACAGCTGCATGTAATTGACTAGGCCCCTTTACAGCTGCTTCATTCTTTGTGACGTTGTTATTTTATCATATTATGTACACAGATTCTTTGCCTTTTTGTAAATGACGTTACCAAGTGTTCTTATGAATTTATGGTATGAATAAATGAATTGAATTGAATTGAATTGAGTTACAATAGGCAACCGCTACCCGACGCCACCGCAAGAAAGAACCTTCGTTGGATGCTTGAGATATGCGCACAATCCCTAAGCCATTTTCGTTAGGCAAAAAGCCGGGTCAATTTCGAGTAGTTCACAGTTGGCTCGGGTGTGGAGCCCCATTGCCATTTATCAGGCGCTATTTATCGTAACGACCAGCGAGTCTTGGAAGCTGCGCGTGCCGTGCGCTGTATCTCAACTTTTAAAGTCTAGTGCATGTATATTAGTAAGATTGCACTGTAGAACGTTATTTAGCCTGAAATTTTGCGGATGTAATCATCGTATTAAATTGACTAGATGCAAATTAGCCTGCAGCTCTATTTATTAAAGTTTGAATGAAGTCACAAATGTCTGAAATTATAAGACAGAAAGATCATAAAACACTCCAGACACGAGTCCTAAAATCAGAGAAAATGACGTAAAAGTAGTGGGGAGGAGCCTACAGCGCACCATTTGATGGGTGATTTATGGTGCGTAGGGTCCGCCCTACTAGTTTTACGCAATTTCCTCTGATATTAGGGCTCGTGTGTAGAGGGTTTATGTATTATATGACGTGGCAACAAAAGCAGTGCAGTGGCAGGTAATTATTTATATTATTTATTTACGCAACTATGTGGCAGATGTGTTGTTCACTGTTTGTCGCATATTGGGTTCAATCTGTCACTTTATATTATTTAAAAAAACTTGACAGATTTTTGGGTTTTAAATAAATGTTTCAAATACGGTGGCACGAGGTCGTGAGTACCGGAGCTTACTCATTTAATTAATTGACTTCGGAAAAAAGAAGTATTTAATTAAGTCACGGATAACTCATGTAAGATATTATGGTCAGTGCAGTCCGACTTAAGTTTCGGCTGCGTCCGGCGGTCTTTATAGTATGAGGTAAGATCAGCCTTTGCGTTCAGCTTGTGACGCATCTTTCTCTCTTTCTATAAATCCATCGACCGACGTAGATCCAAGTAAAAGAGAGACAGCTGCAGGATTGTACAAAATGATGACAATTCAGTGATATTAATCAATTTAAAATAAAAGTTCAATTCTTAATTCGGTTGTATAAACCAGAATTATTAATCACGAGATATTTATTATAATTATATCGTAGACCACTAACTCCGTCCGTCGCACTCGATAATTTCTCCTTGTCGCATGATTTTGGACGGCGTTGAATGGATTAGAAGAGATATTGAAACTATTAAGTTTATAATTTTTTTATATTTAACGTAAAAATTCATGATTTTCCGACAATTTCTGGGTTAAATTTGGTCATTGCATTATGTACGGCATTGGTTTTATACAGTTTAAATACCTCTTCTAATCCATTATTCCGCAATGCCGTAAAAAATCATGTGACAAGGACAAATGATCGAGGGTTGCAACCCCCTATCTTCACCTGCACTCAGTTGCACAGCTTTCAAGTGACGGTATAGTGCTCAATCTTATTATTTTATACCCTTCTATTATCCTTCATAGGTTTTCTGGTGTTTCATATGACCCATTAATTTTGTTCACTCTTGTTTTACATTTTTTAGAACTATAGTGTTGTGAACTGCCGTTATAGTGTAAAACAATGATAACTGTTCTAGTAACTTAATTCTGGCAGCTTGTAATAGTTGTTTGCTTTAGCTCTCTATTTACAGTACGGGGCTATAAACGCTCGTATCTAAACAATGCGGACTCCTTGCATCTTGTTCACACGACGTCCGTTTCGAACACGTGTTTCAGTTCTCACCGCACAACCAGTACTGAAGATATTTGTTTACCTTTAACTATACCTAAGTAATGTACCTACTTATATTATTGTTTGTAGTTTAATACTAAGATACTAACTGTATATTCGATTTTGATATTCCCTTTCGAGATACATATATTCCATATCGATACCTTAATTTGCCACTAAAAACTTATTATAAAAAAATTAAAGCATCAAAAGAAAAAAACTAAGGGATGTTCCCTTTGAAAATTGTGTTTCTTATTAACAATAATCAAAATACCTGTTACGCAATAGATTTTAGTGGTGATTTAGTGTGACCCCAGTGAAATTTGATGCAATGGAGTTATGCGTTTTGCAAATTAAGGTATCGATATATATCTCGAAAGGAAAAATCGGTTTAAGTGAAATGAGATGATGTTTATTTGCGTATACACAAATTATTTTTACGTAAATATTTAGATAAAAATGTAGATAAATTACATATTTTTTGTACAATTATGTCTATTATAGGTATATACCAGCTTCCTCATCATGTTTTTTTCACCTATAAAGTCAGTGATGACGACTAACTTGGACATCTGCACTTGAAAAAAATAATAGCGCAGGCGCATTACTCATTTAAATTAGTATGTATGGTGTATGCCTGTGTGCAAGTGAGTTTGCGTATGTACACATTCAGTGTAAACGTAAGCACGTATGTCCGATAAAATTATTTTAAAGAAATGTTTTCTAGAGATCTCCAGTACTGATCTCATTGCAGGATTCCCACCAATATTCCATACGTCGAACAATATGCGGGCGCATTCTATCTACAACCATTTTAATCCATTCGGCACCATAAACCCTCATCAAACAACAATAGACCTTAACATTAGCAATATAAGAATGATTCTCTAAACAGACAAACTTGTTGAGCTTGCTGTACGAAGAAATTGGTGATCATGGATCGTGTTACTGGATAGTTTCTTGGGGCTCATTTGGATAAGAATTACTCGTGAAACTGATATGTTAAGTAGTACATTAGGTAATGTTATGGGATATTCTAACATGTGTTTGGGATATTGTACTATGTATAAGTGGTGTCTTCTTGTGTGGCGTTAAAGTGATATAAGGTGTGAATTACTGAGATGGAATTTAAGCTTGTCGAGAAAATTATAGACCCTATAAAATATAGTGAATTTGTAAATAGATGGCACCGTATAATTTTAATGCAAAACCTATTCATACTTAGCCCATTGTAATATCCATAAAAATATTCTTAAAAGTGTGTTACATAATGTAAGACGTTTTTAGCACTAACTGGTTTAGTATTTCATGGTTGACATTACGAAGACTCGAAGTGTATTGAGGTGTAAGAAGTTATGTAGTATATTATGGGATAAGTATATTATGGGACCGGAAGTTTATAACACTCTTCCTAAAATAGTTAAATTAGCACCGAGTTCGGGTAGCTTCAAAAACCGATTAAAAAGCTGGCTTATCGATCAAACTTTTTATAGTTACAGCGAGTTTTTATATAGTGATGGCAAACTCACAATAAAGTTGTAAAAAATTGACATTGTTCATTACAATTGTAATAAGTACATATATTTTAATTTTTGACACTTATTTGTACGATACCTTTATCGTACAATATAAAGTTCAATTTAAACTTTGTTTTTTTTTTGTTTTTTTATAAAATTGACGTGTAAATTGTACATTTATCAATAAAGAACTTTGACTTTGACTTTGACTTTGTTGATTTGAAAAATAAGTATGTATTTGTTCGTACTTGAGTGTAAATAGAAAGCATCTACCTTATTGTAGCGTATATCTGCCAAAATGGGATAGCACAATAGTTATCGTTCAAATGTATTTCAGGCGCTTGCGCTGTACTAATTTCTCATAAATTATTATAGACGTGGAAACTTCTTCTGGCGCCTAGTTTACCCGAGGGACAAAGATACAGTCAGCTGTTCTTCACTGCTGTGTCGCTGTGTTTACTATATTCTATTAATATGTAATATTTGTTATTATTATACACAATATGATTATCACTTCTGCCGTGTTTAATTTTACGCGATAATAGCATTAGAAATAGAGCTACGTACTAAAACTAAAACAGATAAACCATTTAGCAAACATTCACTGTTATAGTTCCTATCTTAGGTGTCGAGCCGATATCCGTGGTGTCGAGCATATTGACTGGGAGGTTGAAGAGTTTGCTGTCGAATAACTTTCGATTTCAATGCACTCTGCCAATTTGCATAGAACTGAGCTCACAGTGGTCACTTGACGAGACGGTAACGTTCGCCTGAGAGCGATCCAATATCGACGTACTTTTACATATATCTGGTACAGTTTGTGAATGTGTTTTTAACCAGCTTTAAAAAAGGAGGAGGTTTCTCAATTCGACCGTATTTTTTTTCAACAAGCTTTATGGAGAATCGTTTGAAAAATATATTGTTCATTATCATTTTTGTTACGTCATCTCTCTAGGCCTAGACAGAAATAGACGAAATTTTGTGAATAGAGCATGAAAAATTTAATTTAATATAACCCATGTCATATTATTTTAAATTCAGAAAAAAATATGTTGAGTGAGACACTTAGCTGACAAAATTTCGCGACATTTATCACCTAAATAAGTCTTGCTCGTCGCATAACCATTATGAGACGAGCAGGGCTTATTTAGGGGATACTATATAAAATACTATATTATGTACGTATAAAAAAAAAGACACTAACTAAACATAATACAGAGATCTTAATAAAATACATACTTTACCCATTAAATATGACCCAGAATCAATAAATACATGGTACTGCTTGCGTAGAATAACTATGTTATTGTATAAATTCAGAATACTCAGTGGAAAGCTTCTAAGTTTTAGTAAATTCAAATACTATAATTTAAACTATAGCCGTTCACATAGCGATGATCTTCATAGGAACAGTACCGTGACTGAATATAAAATCGAAGCAGAGTTCAAAGGTAAAATATCGTTTTCAGCAACTTACATTTTCCTTTTCCGACCCCTTTGTGTTAGTCTCGCGTGAAATTGAAATATTTCCTGAAATCTTATTGCTCTATCTCATTCTTTAGATCAAACGAGGACTATCCGTAGAATATAGCGGTAGGATATTCGTATTAAAATATGGAAAGATACAATAATTCTGTTTTGAGATTTTAAACAGCCTGTGTGAGTGAAATGTTACTGATCTCAATTAGATTGTGTTAATTAATTAAGAGCTGTTATAAGTTTGACGTCGATGTCTGTCTGTCTGTCTATCTGTGTCTGTCTGTGGTATCGTCCAAAATTCAAGGCCGCCACCACAAAATGGCGAAATACGTTTCTTTTTTCACTATGGATATCAAATGAAAAGGTTTGACTAGTCGAATGTGAATTACAAATCCGAGGTAGTCGCGAGTACTTCAATCAAAATGTTTAATTTTGTTCTTGTTTATTGTATGTATGTTACACGATAGCTCCACCAATTGTGAATTGATCTTGATGTTTTTTTTAGAGGTAGATCATTGTTTAGCGGTATGCCATATAAACTTTGTCGATATCGGTGTGAAAATGTAAGCCAGTTTTTGTTTGTTTTTTTGGAGAAACTAAATAATTATTTTGTCTTTAATAAGTTTGCGCTTGATTGCTATCATACGTGATGTTAAGTGACCGATTCGGTCTACGATGGAGCACGCTGACGTAGAACAAATCGATTCAATCTACATTTGAAGCCACCTAGTTTACACCCACTAAGTAATTCTCACTCACAAACCACATCATTACTTAACATCTAGTGCGACGGTGGTCAAATATGGACGTATTACCCAAAATAAAAATTGAACATTCCTCACTCAACACCAACTAGCCACAAACTAAGTAAAGCTTGTATTACGCAAGCTTGTTAGCTGCTAAAAATACTAAAACATATATTGAGCTCACTACACCCCTGATAGTGCAGATACCTATGGACAATTGTAGTCGTTTACGATAAGACTGTCCCTTTGCATGCTCGACAATAATGCACTAAAAAAAATCAAGGATAAAAGAGCAAGCTATTATAGATCGACTCTCATCTGAAGTTAATCTGAGACCAGGTGTAAAACCGATAAAGTCGGTCTGAAGAGAACGTGACGGCTTGTTATCAAGCAAACCTTGTTATCTCTGGCGTTCAGGTTTCCAATTTACACCGACACAGTCGAGAAATCAACCAGGATTGAAGAAAAGAAAAGGATCTAGAAAGATAATGAAGCGGGAATTATTCATAGTATTTTCCACGTCAATAATACACACAAATTCCAAACATACGAGTACAAACACAGACTAGTCTAAGTTATACACACCGTCGTTTACGCAAAGGTGGTTAAAATACATATCATGATTCCCTGGTTACCACAACACTAAAGGCCCACGGAGTCTGGGGTTACATCTCGTAACGTAATGTCATGCTTATTTTCACTATCCCTGCCAATTTTCTAAATGCAAAAGTACTTAGTTCTATCTGTTATACTTTAACGCCTAAATTACTAAACCACATTGTTCGAAATTTTGTCAAAAGTGGTGTCATTGGTAAATTTTATTAGAAAAATTTGCACAAGCATATGCCATATGAGATATGACATCCATTTTCTTACATACATTTTCACTCAGTATCTGACATACATTCTCACTCCTGAAAATGTTCCTATTCAAGTATTAACGTTTGCTGTTTATTCAGTATTTCATTTCCTATTTTATTTTCAGAATTCCAGGGATGATATTCTTGTGTACGAGTACGTGGCAGTTCTTCTAAGCGGACGCAATGCTACGGGCAGCTAATACACTTGCGGATGTATCACAAAAGTAGGAAAGTAGTGCCTAAACTCAGCGGACGAGGGACGATAGTTTGTAACTCAATTTATGGGAGTTATTTCGAGTGAGACGAGCATTATCTAGAATCCGCGCCACCGCACGTGTGTCAACACTGGTGACGCCACAACCGCATTTTATTTTTAAACATAAATGATGTTGCATATAAATGGAGAAGTTACATTATTTTGTCACAGGGTTTGGGATCTGGCCTAGTTCACGAGCGCGGCTAGCGGCCGCCAGTGAGGATAAATTGGCAATTTTGACTTACAACACTTTGTAAAACCGCCTTTTTGGTGAACACGAAAGGTTGTATAAATATTGCTTAAAAGCCGCCATCACACTACCGATGAAAGTTACATTGTCCACAGGGTTTTGTGAAATGTTTTACTGATAAATTTTATGCTTGATCATTGTGAGGTAAACAAAAGTTAGACGCTCCGTCACGTTTTTACGACATTGGGTTTTAAAATCAAAAGCATATGCCTTGTTGTGTTTGAGTGTAGGCATGGTAGGTACTTCATTTATTTTAGTTTTTAGTAAAAAACAGTTTTCTCTTTGTTATTTCTCTCTACTCCATTCCCTTGATACGGTTGAAAGATCGCTTTTAGCGATAAAATCACCTTATGTAAGTATATTTATATTGTTTATCTTATTTCATAAACCTGTACCTACGTGGTAAAATACTCAGAGGTGGCTGCATTTTTCGACTATACACAGGTCGCTCATGTTTAGGAAATCGGAAACAAAAAATGAAAGTTTTTGTTTAATTAATTATGTAATTAATAAAATATGTAATTATTAATATTACTTTTGTGTAACATTATTAATTATTATTACACATGACATATTCACAGAACCAACATGTTAATTCATTACGTATTTGTCCTGGCTTGACATCGAACCCACGATCTTCGTCTTGCAGACTTATAACCACCTAATTTACGAAGTCAGTCAACATCAACTATCTGGCTCCTGTAGTACAAGGTTTATTTAGTTTGGGGCTTTGGAAATGGTGTTGTGCGTGAAATGTCTACCAATATTTATTTATTTGCTTTTATAAAAAGTGGGGTTGAGAAACTCTTACTCGATTCGAGATTTGAAAAATTACTTAGAAGTGCGGGTGGGATTCGAACCACGACTACACGTTTATGAAATCGCTTGTTCTTGTTCTTGGTTACATTTAAAAGGAAGAAACTGGCGAAGGCAGATCAACCGCTTCAGAGGCAACCCTGATGCTGACTACGATCCTCAAACATGAGGGACCAACCAAGAGTGAGAGAGAGATTTGAATCAAATTCGTTCATTTCTGTAATGCTCCACACCTAAAACTTAGGGTAGTACTATGTCTTTATTAGTTAATAAACTACTATGTAGTTAATAAACGGTTATATCACGGATTTCGTAAAATGTACCGATAAAACCAGTTGCAGACCAACAACAAAGCTATATAAGGTAAGCTAGCAATTCATTTTGCAAAGTAAAGGTATGTAAAATATGGTAAGCTATAAGTCAGCTAAACCAGAAGGTTTTGGTAATTACAAAATTAAGTAAAGGTACACTAGCTATAAGTTTGCTATAAAAACCATAATTTGATGTATTTGTAAAACCAAGCTATAAGTTAATTATAGCTGAATGAGAAATATGATACACTTAAATCATAGCCCCCACTAAAAGTATTTATTTAGAGATCAAGATGTACCGTTACGTTTCAATACCTCTTCTAATCTATTATTCCGCAACGCCGTACAAAGATCATGCGACAAGGAGAAATGATCGAGGGTTGCAACTCCCCCCTCTTCAACTGCACTCAGTTGGACAGCTCACAAGTGACGGCATAGTGCTGAATCTTATTTATACCCTTCTATCATCCTACATAGGTCTCCTGGTGGTTCATTTGACCCATAAATTTTGTTCACGGGCCTGTATTCTATATTCAATTTAGTCTAACCTTAGTCTCCAATAGTTCAGTCTGTCAATAAATAAGTAGTACATTGAGTTAGA
The DNA here is from genome assembly GCA_017562165.1 of Ectropis grisescens. Taxonomy (NCBI): domain Eukaryota; kingdom Metazoa; phylum Arthropoda; class Insecta; order Lepidoptera; family Geometridae; genus Ectropis; species Ectropis grisescens. Next base: position 7,951,072 of record CM029776.1, on the reverse strand, counting down.
TTGCAATGTGCTCAAAAACAATAATAACTTTATTAATTTAAAAAACCCGACTGCAAAAATCAACAGGTAAAAAAATTATATATTACACAATATACTATCCAAGAACACTTGGGTGATTGAGATGAATCTAACGATATAATAATTCTCAAAATCCAAAATCGTTTGGAAGATACGTGGGAAAATAATAATAAAAAATTGGTCTCACTCGCTCTCGTTGTGAGCGCATAACGTGAGCGGAGCGTAACGCAGTTTCTTGAAGTGTCACCCAGCAAACCAATTTATAAGACGTTGTCACGTCAATAAATATAATAATAATAAATATTGGTGGACAATTCACACACAACACCATCTGACCCCAAACCAAGCAAAGCTTGTGTGATGGCAGCCAGATAGCTGATATAATACTTATATAGTTTTAAATACATACTTATTATACATAGAAACACCCAGACACAGTGCAAACATTTGAATTCATCACACAAATATTTGCACTGGGTGGGGGATCGAACCCACGACCCTCGGCTTCGCAGGCAGAGCTACTACCAACTAAGCCACTAGGGCAGTCAATAAAGAAAGGTACAAACTTACAAGATACGTGTGAAAAACATAACCCTTCTTTTAGTCGGGTAAAAATAACGAAATACTTTTATAACAAACTGGCTGCGTACCGCCGTGGCACGCGCGTCTTACTTGGTCTATTAAATATAATATTCTTAAGTATTTTATTTTTGCAGAACTCTATTTTTTTAATTAAAAAAGGAGTCTATCTACTACTACTAGTTTTGTTAAAATCGGGCATCAACTGGACCAAACAGGTAGACACAAAGAAAAAAAATGCTGTTTTATGTGAGTACCGTATAAAAGTTCATATTTTTGTAAATTCAATTACAAACGGACACTTCAATTTTATTTAGCTATATAGGTGATCAGATGAAGGCAAATTCCTGTTTACGTGTAAAGTAGTTCTCAATTGCGCCACAGATGGAAATAGTGTTTTATTGTATTATTTAAATTTTAAAACAAATTCTATCACCCATCTCTCACTGATATAAACCTAAAACACCTCATTGGATATTTCGAACAAAAACAAGAAACAACTGCCATTTCCCAAACAGGTATTAAGTAGTCCAATTAGTCTAAAAAAAGTTATACTTTCGTGTCCATTGGCTTTATCCAAAGGGACGCCAACTTCGGTTCAAATATATTTTCAAAATGTTGAACAAGATAAGACATATTATTTTAATAATAAGCTTATTTAGCAAATTGTCTTAGCTTAGTTCTCTCTCTACAACACGCTTTAATCGTTTTGTTGGGTGTGCCAAAGGTATCAAATCAACAGTATAATAACTGTGACTTGCGTGTCCGGATTGGGACAAGGCTGTTGTCATTAGTTGTGGTGAACGTTTCTATTGTAAAAGCGAGTATGTTAGTGAGTAGCTTAGAACATAATCACGACGGAACTGACATTCGAGTACACATAAAAAACAATTACTTGCGAAACGAAGAGGCTAAGTGCCTTTTAGCCCTTTTTGTTATAGAATAAAAACTATTTAGAGTTTACGGTCTCTTTTATAGACTCTTTTGTTCATACTGTCATTTGTTTTGCGCCATTTTGTCCTGTCTTGGTTGAAAAAGGAGAGCTTAAACCAGTAAAACGCTCCACACACGAGTCCTAAAATCAGAGAATGACGTAAAGTAGTGGGGAGGAGCCTACATCGCACCATATGATTGGTGATTTATGGTGCGATGTAGGCTCTACATCGCACCATATGACTGGTGATTTATGGTGCGATGTAGAGTCCTCCCCACTAGTTTTACGTAATTTTCTCTGATTTTAGGGCTCGTGTGTAGAGGATTTTAAAGTCAAATTTAATAGTTGAACATATTGATAGTTATTTTTATGAACCGTGACTATTAAAAAATATACTCAGCGCAAAGTAAAACTAAAGTAGGCTAACCACACTATGTGTTATTTTATTGATAATATACATGCGATTGGTTCTCGCTTGATGCTAGACGACAATTTGATCTAAAGTGCAGCGCGCAAACCTAAAAGAAACCATCTCTGTCTGAAAACGTTTAGATAAAATCCATCAGAGCCACATCACCGCAAAGTTGTTGGCTTTTCGTTTTTTTTATCGAATGCATTTCGGAGTGCGCACTATGCAGCTTATCTTATATTACCATGTTGTCTTTGTTCTATTCGATTGCTTGTAGTTGGGAAAGCTATATTGTTTCATGGTTGACGTTCCAAAGATTCGTACGAGGTATAAAAACGTCTAGGCTGTGAAATGCGTTTGTTAGATGACGTTTCCTGATGCATTTAATTTTGATGTATTCAAGTCGAGAGTGGAACGATTGTGAGTGAACGATAACAGTCACGCTCTAACGTACCATTGTAAAAAAAACGAAATTTCTTATGGCAGGCTTAGAGGAGATAAGGATTTTGCTGCGCGACCGAACTGAAAAAAAGTAAGAGCAAAATTATTTTATTTTTATTAAATAATAAAATTAAACGTTTTTTTGTTTATTGTGTAGCTGCCTTCTCTATTAAATGAAGGAACTTCGTTGTAACGCTATTAATATTATTTTTTTAATTGAATATAAAATATCAAGAATATTAAAACTAATCTCCGAATAACCCACTCCTAACAGCTCCCGCCGCATAAAGTGCCCATGATGCTCGCCGCGTTCCCACTTCGAATGGCAATGGCCAACCTATGCTCCAGGAACGCGGCGGAGCGGAAGACACCCGTATTCTCCTGAGCCTGTGCCCTGATTCTGAGAGGAACCCTTTAGCTTCCGCCCCCCAACAACCCAAGGTCTCCACGGCAACAGGTACAAATTCGTACTGCGACACTAACATTCAAACTATACTTTCGCTTCTTCTTATCAGCGACATCTTCTGCCGCGGCTGATGGTGAGTGGATAGTGCGATCCAGGTGGCTGGCGGCGATAGTGCTGACGTTAGTGGTGTCCCAAATTAGGCACGTCTCGTTCTTCCAGGGCGCCAGAGTCAACCCATCAGGTATCTTGCCGTCCATCGTCTTAGTTGTTCCCATGACACCACATCTTTTTGTATTTTCTGTGACCCCACAGATACGACGGCTTTTCAACGATAAGTGTATAAAATAAATCATTATTGCAAGATAACTGAAATTGTTTTCAGAGGTTTTGTGTCTGTTCCTTCTTAATTTAGTCTTAATTTGCTTATCTTTCATATGGCAATCAAAAATAAACTTACATAATACATACCTACTATGATTTTATATTTTAGGTAACAACTGAATGAGCAAACAACCTATTATCATATCCATTATCAAGCAATGAGATGTCAAATTGACACGACGATTCATGTAAACGACTTTGTTTTAATTAACGATGATAAATGATTTGTATATTTTGTGATCAAATATTTTCTAAAAGAATAAAATAGAGATTAAAGAAAATACGCACAAGACGATGGAAAATACTTTAGTTTTTAATCCTTTTTTTACTTTTTATAAATAAAAGAATATCGATAAATTTCAGAGAAGTACAAATCCATACATCATGGCACAAGTTTTTTTATGTATAATAATAATATAAGCTAGTATTTTATTGAGAAATACTTAATAATAAACTTTGCAATATACCTTCTCTCACAAAGAGAGAATCAAGGCCATAGGCTGAGTGCCAGCAGGGAGAACAATTAGTGGGCTGAATATACATTATTACGCATTAACGTAATTATTACAACTAAGTTTTTAACAAGTATTATCATAGATTGTATAAAAGTAATATCAATGAGTAAAAGTGTGGTATTGCCAGATGTAGCAAGGATAGTGAAGTGAGGTTTGTCAATAACGTCCTTTTTAAAATAATAAAGGTAGTTTATACGGTTCAATGCTTCCTGTATGACATTGCAACTTTCTGATTCAAAACAACCAATAAAATAAGACGGCGTCTTCATTTGATTATGCTTCGACACTCAAAGAGGGGATCGTATTTGTAGTAGTTACATACATAGTAAGTTGGTATACATTATTAACATTCTTTGTGCGTACCCCCAACCGTGTTTGAGTACAATCAAAAGTTATCTTTAAAACAACGATCGTAAGGAAGAAAGCGCTGTGAAGATTTCTTCTTCTTATGACATGGTACAAGCCTTTCAATTCCCAACAATGCTCAGTATGCGAAAATTGTTGTCGGCCTTTCTACGTGTGACTTCTTCGTCCTTTATGGTGTTTTTGTTATTAAACAGTGACGAGGCAAACCAAAGCACGATGATAACATATCATGACGATAGTAAATAAATAAATGTAGGTACACTTTTCATACAATAGCTCAAACTCAGCAATATTTATAAATTGTTGCCTAAAAGCTGATAATATGCATGTAAAATTTAAACACATACCTACTTATTATACTAGAAATTAGAAACACATATTATTAAATTCAAATACGTTACAGTACAATTTATAGTAAGCGGAGCATGAATCAAGAATGTAACAAAAACGGGGAAAATATTCCTTTTTGAGAGTTTTCGTACTGTGCTTTGACATGACACATGACTAATGTGTCTAAGATTGCGTCATTGAATATAAACCTTTGCGAGGTATGTAATCTGTGACCTTTGCTAATCAAATTTGTTTGTAAATCTGAGTTGGTACGACCAATTTCCGACAGTTGGCATAGCAGGAAGATGTTTTTTGTTTGAAAGCGGTATTCTCAGGTATGATTGAACCGATTTCAGTTATTTTTTCACCGTTGGATATGTACGGGATCCCAATGAGTGCTACATAATATACCACGGGCGAAGCCGGGGCGGACATCTAGTAAGATTATAAATACGGAGAGTTTAAAAAAAAGCGACATCGTTTCATGGTTGATGTTCCAAAGACACGAACGAAGAGATTTGACTCTAATTTTGTGATAAGAACGTCTAGGCTGTGGAATACGTTGCCTGAGTGGGTTTTCCCCGATGATTACAATCTTTGTGTCTTCAAATCGAGAGTGAATCGGTTATTTCTAGGTAAACACGCTCCATCGTAGACCGCATTGTCGTTTAACATCAGGCGAGATGGCGGTCAAGTGTAAACCTATAAAAGTTAAAAAAAAAAAAAAAATCCAAACCGTATTCGGAAAACATATTTATTTATGAAATGTCAAAAAAAATATTTTTCTCGCGCTTTTAGGGCTGATCCCAAGAAAAATTGTTGATAATGCTACATACATACTTACAACGCACCACTTAGTGCTTATAATTTTTCTTTTGTAATTTTTATATTGTACTTGTATTTTCAAAGACAGATGCACGTGTGTTCATCCATCTTGAAACCATTAGTATGAGTAGATAAAACGAATTCACTAAGAAATATACATCTTCGCCACCCACACTATGTGCCGAGAGATTGAGTATGCTCATCCCGATAACCATAATCACTTCAATTAAAAATGAAATGATTTATATTATGTTGTCGATGTTAAAACAGTAAAGACGTTGATAAATAACTTAACTACGATGAAGAAAAAATCAAGTTGTTAGTATATTTTTGTGTATGTTATAACTTGCATTTAAGCCAAATAAAATTGGAAATGTTTAAGTTTTTATATTTTTGTTTATTTGTGTTGTAATTAAGTGCAATAAAAAGTTTATCTATCTATCTATCTATCCATATCCCAAACATTCACTCTACGATTATGCGAGACAAGCACCTGTCATATTGTTGAACCAAATCAAATTGACATAGACGTTCTAAGAAAAGACAAAATTGAGCTTTCGTCTATTTTTATAAAGAGCGGGTAACGAAAAAGTAATTAATTACTGTTGTATGGTAACTCTTTTTTTTCATATATTTTATAGAATAAAATTAAATTACACAACTGTCACTTAAAATTGCTACAAAAGCCAAGTAATGGTCAAATAACTCGGCACAGTTCGCATTGCAATGGAGTCTCATGGCTGATTTACCTCGCTAGACGGCAATTGCAATGGAGCTCTAATAGCTACTTTACGCTAGACGGCACATCCTCTGCACAAAAAACAAGCTACAGCAGAAATCACCACCTTTATTCTAAATTCTTTGTTATTTGGTTTCAAGCTATCTAAACTTCTTAATAATACCTTTTCTAATCTATTATTCCGCAACGCCGTTCAAAAATCATGCATCAAGAAGAAATTATCGAGGGTTGCAACCCCCCTGCTGAATCCTATTACTTTAAACACTTCTATCATCCTACATAGGTTTCCTGGTGGTTCATTTGACCCATACATTTTGTTTCCGGGCCTGAAGTCTAGCAGTTTCTTCTCAGTTATAACGCTCACTGAACATCAGACAAGATACCGTTCAAGTGCAAATCTATTATAGATAAAAATGTCCATGGATTATCATTCAATTAACTTAAGTAGATATTGATTTGAACAAAAGTATCAGTGTCAGAATTTATTTATATGACACATTTTAATGGAAGCATTTTATCTATATCTGAGTTTTGATCTGTATCTTTGTAATTGAATGCAAGCAAAAAAGTGTTGGCATATAAATATAAATCTTTCTCCAAATTGCTTAAATGGCTTGACATCTGTTATGGGCCACTAACAGTTACTAATGAATGCAGTCCGGTTGGGATACCACTAGCTATGGACATGACCATTCATGGGGGCGTCGATGTATTAGGTTAACTGCTGTGTGGGCGCATAATCTGTCACATACAGCGACTTGCTAGTATGGGTACTTGTCACAGATTTTATTGATTTGAGCTGGACCAATCTACGAAAAATATCACACCAATAGTACTACCTACACAATTTCAAACACTTAATTGTTTAATCAATAAAATGTATGCATTCATTTGTCCCGCTACCCGGTAGGTACTCACTAGTGTTGGAGTACCAAGTACACTCGGTACCTTCGTGTTGGGGTATAATAGGAGAGCTATGTACCTAACAAGTTTTCAGCTTGCCTCGAAATTCCTACCCAAAATTTGCTGTCAGTTCTTGGAATAATTAAGCATTTTAGTATTTATTTAAACTAATACTAGAGAATTCTTTATTATTCGTGGCAATAGCACTGCACTACAAGATTCCACAAGACTCTTTGAAATAAGATGAATAAAAAAAAACACACACACGCAAATAATAATAATTTATTATTTGATTATATCGGTGCTACAGTGTGGTGTTCATACACCATGAAACGATATTATTTATTTTTAAGTCGTTACACAATAAAATAAATACATACTTTTTTCACGATACCTTGACCAATAGTCAATTATAATGTTTCAATAATACAGTACAAATACAAATACAAATACAAAAATCTTTATTGCTGTTTGTAGGTGAGATAAGATGATACAAAACATTTTAAAAGTTGCCCCATACAAACTGGCCTCTGCGAGAGGCATGCAATATGTCTGGCAAGACAATTTGTTAGTAATTTATAAATAAAAAATTAATTAAATAATAGTCAGCTGATTAAAGTCTTCTTCTTCCTCATCTTCTATTAATTTCTGGTTTTTATTTATGTCATCTGATTCTTCATCTTAGATTAATTTCTGGCTTCTATTTGGTTGTGATATATATTTGTGTGAGATAAATGTTTGGTGAGCACAATTTCGCCAACATCTTGTGTTTCATCAGGATATTGTCTTGTGTTTTGAGTTTGATCAATATATCCATCCAGGGTCTAAGGTCTTGCATTAGTAGATCTTGCAGTTCATCCATGTGAGGAATGTCAAAGAAATGTATAAAGTGTGATAAATGTATATAATCAAAAATGTCGTTAATTATTATATTCATGTAAATACTCAAAGAATGTCAAAATGTAATACAGTACAAACTAATTCATCATTATACAATATATCATTATATGGTCTTATGTCAGTTGACTGTCAAATTTCATCATGGAATAATAATATCTATTGAGATATTAATGGAATAAGGTTTAAAGATTGTAAAATTTCATGTTAAACAATGTCTAAAATATTAGTATTCAATTAATTTCCTTATCGTTTAAAAATTCAGTTACAGTATAATAGCATTTGTGTATCAGCACTTTTTTAGTTTACTTTTGAACATTGTTATGTTAAGTTCTTTTATGGCATTTGGCAGCTTATTATATAAAAGAGGAGCCATACAAAAATGCTGTCACTCATAATTTTTTTTGCGTTTGTCTATGAGCAGTCTACACTTATCACGCCGGTTACGTTTTACTTTGTCACTCAATAGAGGAAAATAATGAGGGTTATTCCTTACAAAACACATAACTTCAAATATGTACAGGCATGGCAGGGTTAATATTTGGTTGTCTATGAATACTTGTCGGCAGCTATCTGTAACTTGCATCCCGAACATAGCACGAATGCATCGTTTTTGTGCTTTGAAAACTGAGGCCGTATCAGTTGAATTCCCCCAAAAAATGATCCCATATCTCAAGACTGATGCCACCAATCCATGGTAAGATGTAAGAAGAGCATCTTTCTTTACCACTGGAGCAAGCCTATGCAGAGCATATGCCGAGCTACCCAGCTTCTTGCAGAGAATCTCAACATGTGCCTTCCAATTCAATTTCATGTCTATTGTTAGGCCCAAAAATTTTGTTGTAGTGACTTCTGCAATTTTTCATTTTGATAATTTATGTTTATGTTACTCAAGTAATTTTTCTTTGAGTAAATTGCATGAAATTGGTTTTGTTTAAATTAATTTTTAAGTTATTAATGTTTAACCAATGGATAGATGAATTTAGTGCGGCATTGATATCTTCCTCATAATTAGCTTTATCTTGACATGCTATTGTTATTGTGCTGTCATCTGCAAATAGTGACATTGGATGCTCAATTACTTTAGGAAAATCATTTATGTAGACAATAAATTGAAACGGCCCCACACACTTCCTGCGGCACACCAAATTTGACAGTTCTTTCTTTAGAGGTGAATATTTCCTCCTGTTTAGTTTTAGTATTAATCTTCGTAATTTTAGTAACTTGCCTTCTGTCTGTTAGGTAAGATTTTACTAAGTCACACACATTACCTCTAACCCCATAGGCTTCAAATTTACTCAGAAGAATATCATGATTGACATAGTCAAATGCCTGGGTCATATCACAATAAATGGTACAGATAGCATTGTTATTATCAACATTTTTCATTACATTGTTAAGAAAATCATATATAGCAATATTTATAGTCTTATTTCTTCTAAAACCTTTTTGCTCATTACAAAGTATATTGTATTTTTCAAAATACTGAATGAATTGCTGGTTAAAATATTTTTGACATTATAGGTATAAGGGCAATAGGTCGGTAATATTCCATGTGCTCCCTATTTTCTTTTTTAAATACAGGTATGATTATACTTTTTTTAAGGGCCTCGGGAAATGTGCCTGTACTTATACATAAATTGATTATATGACTAAGAGGCCTACAGATAGTCTCTTTAACAGTTTTTATAATTTTTGTGCATATCTCATCATATCCAACACTATTAGTGTTTTTTAAGGAATTTATGATTTTGAGAACATCATGTGGTGTAGATGGCGCCATGAACATTGAGTTCTGAGTTCTATCAATATTTTGTGTCACATTTATACCAGAACATAATTTATACCACAGTGTAATATAATATTAAATAAAAAAATATGTAAGCTCTTTGAAAATAATGTATGGTTTCTATTAGTACGAATTTGACTTACTGGTTTAGATTATAAGCTCCGAGATTTCTTTCACACTGCCTACCTGAATAACGGCATTGTCAACAAATGATTCAGATTAAATATATTAGAGCCTCTAATAGACTGTCCATAATAACAATATGGAAAGCTAAAATGATCGAATTTATGAACCAAAACACCTTTTCTACAGCTGAATAACTTTTTATGTTAAATTCAAAATGAGGTTCCATTGAGATTGCAACAGCTTAATGCTTTAATATGTTGCAGACCAATCCGGTCCTATCATAACAAGTATTTATTGACAAAGTTATAATAAACATAATAATAATAAAACATATGTGGCCATTTTAAATTTCACACAATTCCTCTATTATCATACAAAAGCACCATTCTATTTAAAGCTTTTATTACTATGAGAGCCAGATACCTAATATAAAACGTATTTCAATATCTCATCTCTAATTAAATAGACTCAATCGCTTTCTAAATTTTTTTCATCTGGGCAGAGCCTTTATTAACAAAACTAAAATACAATGAGAACTACATACACTACACTACAAACCTAACTAACTACTTACACTGTTACACCTGAATTATCTATAGACCACTGTAGGTCTATAGATAATCAAGATGTTCAAACCCACTACCAATCGGAAGCGTACCCAGCATGCTGGCGGCATTACCACGCTGAATGGCAATGCTTATGCGTTGGGCCAAATAAACGCCAGCATTTTGGTCACGCGTCGCGTCGACCAAGCGCTCGGATAGGCTTTTGAAAATGAGGTGAGCTCCCGGCCCCACGGTCCCAATGTCTCAACCCCAAAGGGCTCAAATATGTAACCACTTCGAGGGTTGCATATTTGCGCCGTTTGAGTCGCTCAGCTGAATTAGCCGCTGCACCGGCCCTACTATGTGTCTCTGGAAGATGTGATGGTGCCAGAGTATCGACGCAAGTTGCGTCCCATACTAAAAGCCGACCCAACTTCCAAGGCACAACAGTCATGCCGTCAGGTCTTTTGCCATCGTCACGCGCAAGACCACTCGGTTCGAGTATGGCTGGGACATTGGCGGTGGAAAAGCCCGCCGTATGATGTCGTTCAGGCAGGCGTGGCGGCCAATACGACCCGCGCTTTTCGAGCAAGAGAGACCATGGTGACCGAGTTGGTCGACGGCAGTACCACAATGGCAGCGATGGGCTTCATAGCACCTGGCACCCAAGCGCAAGCTAACAGCTAGACGAAATGCAGTTGGATCTAATAGGCTACCGGTATTGAAAGATGGCAAAGCTTAAAACCAAGGCCCGATTCCACACAGACACAGCAAGGATACGAGCACGATCCGCGATACTAGGACACGTATCGAGAAGAGAGTTCCGTGCTAGATCGCAGATCGGTCGATCCCACTGTCTCTGAGATGACAGACATCTGGGAAATCGTTGTTTGGACAAGCCAGCCTCCAAGCATTCTTAGCCTCGCACAAATTAGCTACTACTACATCATCGAATGGCCTAATGAGGGTGCGAGAATTTTCGATTAAATTTTGAGTACTATGAACTGAGGACAAGAATGCCGGTAAAGCTACACTTGAAATTTGGCGGACCCCTAGGCCTCCCAACCTTATGGGTAGTGAGGCTTGTGACCATGCCCTCCCACTCAGGTCCACATTCAACACCGATATTAAAGATTCCTTTACGACATTGTCTAAGCTCCAAAGGAGCTCACCATGTTTCCACAGTGGACTACATCGTAAAGCGTACATAAATTTCGGAACAAAGAGACAATGCCGAATAATTGTAAACGCCATATGGGCGTTTACTTTGAGTAGCCTATCGGAGGCTCGTAAATTTTGAATTTTTCCTCGACAAAAGGTGTAAACGACTCATCTAATATCGGTGAACCCAGGAGGCGCAAGGAATGTTTGTCAACTGATTTGATGTTGGGGCCAGATCATTAAATTTCTGTATTATCGAATCTTTATCTGGACATGTGTCGCAAACGAAAAGTTCGCATTTTGAGAAATTTAGTTCTAAACCAATGAGACGAAAACCGTCTATAAGTTTTTTGTAAATCAGTTAAAACAGTATTCACATCGCCCCCAACGTTCCGTCGTCCAAGTACCAAACGTTTAGTTTGGACTGGAGACGTTGAATGATAGGGTGAATGGCCAGGGCGAAGGTCGCAGGGCCGAAGGATCACCCTGTTGACAGCCAACGGAGGATAGCATATGATTGTTTTGATAAGTCAATTTTGTGGGCTCGCCATAACATTGCCAAAGAAAATTGTACAGATCAGGAATTTTATCCTTCACTGGGCCAACAGGGCTCCTCGATCAACCGAATTAAAAGCGTTTTTGACGTCCACCTTTAACAGCACCTCTCCGCAATTTTGGTGAAGGAAGGTCCGGACAGAATGAACGGCAGCCTCACATCCACCCGCAGAACCAAAGCCGAGTTGTATTGGTTGGAAAAGGAGCTCAAAGAGCAACCTTTTTCCTACAACCCACCTTGGCAGCAAGGCGACGATATGTGGTGCCGACAGCGATTGGCCTGATCCCACCATCTTTTTTGGAAAGTGCGCACAGATTAGCGCCGTACAAAACTTCGACAATATCACTACTGACTCGACCAGATAACATGAGAGATTAACTAAAGAGGTTAGATCTCTCAAGAGGGACTCTCCGACCTCACCAGAGCTAAAAGATAGAAGATCTTTTAGATGTTGAGGTGTCAGGCCATCTAGGCCTCCGGCTGAGCCACTCAAAAAAGATGTAATCGCAGCCGTAACCTCCTGCGATGTGGCCTCAATAGTGACGTCATCTGATTGTGGGGATCAGGAGGTGGAGATTAGCTGTCGCAGGTGGATGTTTGTCACGAAGTGACTGAATGGTGTGTGTTGTATTTGGCGCAATAGTGTCACTGGAAAACAGAATACGTGCAGCGCCTTTGATGTCGCCATCGCTAATTTTGTTCTCTACTATCTTAATTATAGCCGATCATCACTTTTTAGAATTTATGTTATTCCGCTGCTTAGGCGGAATAAAACTACTCAAATCTAAAGGGGTTTCCACTGATGCAGTGTACTTAATGCAATTTTCCTTGACCCTAGTGGTAAGGGACTTTTTGTTCGACGGTTCTAAAGGTACATAAAGTACACTGTATGGGAAAGTGAGTAAATGTTCCCAAGCATCTTTCGAATTTTGTGACAGAACAGTTTTGATAACAAACGATAAACTTTGAGCCACCGAAACACGAGCACCACGCGGGATGCGCTTTAGGATCGAAATGAATTTTTCAGTGAGCTCAACACTTCCCAAAAGGTTGGGAAGGCGTAGCAGCGCTCACGAAGCTGCCACTTGGGGTCTGCTGACCCGCAATCGGAGCCGAAAGCGGAATTTGCAATTTTTGTGGCATTTAGCCCGATGAATTTTGAGCCCTTTTTGTCCCTTAAAAAGTCGCACTTCGGAACATTCTGTGCACTGTATCATGGGTTCCAACGACACTATATTAGACAACGCATTGCGTCCAACCGGGGTGCAAGATGCCATACTATGACTAAAACTAAAATAAATAAAAATTATCTTAGTGTGTCCTAAATGACGACCGCAAGACAGCGAGACGTCAGGCGATGACGTTGCCTGAGGAGCGCGCAGGCTCGCCGGATGGCGTCGTCATGGAAACAGAAAAACACAACTTGCAAAAATCCTTAAATATACTTGCGGCTGATATAAAGAAACCAGCCTAAAAACGAAGAAAAGCTGAAAGCTTTCTAAATATTTTCGCGACGTTTTGAGTACATTACAATGGCCGTGGTCAAGAGAAGACTGATAAAATTACGGGAGGTCTTAATGAGAAATGAAACACACAAGCCACTGACCACACAGAAAATGTACTTTTTTTTAAATCCGTTTCCGTCAATGTAATATTTTTATTGGCTACGAATTAAACCCAAAACCAACTCACCATCATCTGAGCCGCAAAGATTAGTCAAGAAAATCTTTGTTTAAAGAATCATAAGTATGCTTTTACGAAACCCAACAAATAACATTAAATCTCTAATCATGTCTCCCTTCCCCAACTTTACATAATAAATCATGCATTCACTCAAAAACAACAATAAAAAATACCGGAACACAACTTGAGCGGTTGTTAATGGTTTTTCGAGTGGATATCCAATATTTTCTCGTTACGAGCTTACCGTGTTTGTGAGGTAGCTTTGGTTACGCGTCTCTAGCTCGTCATTTAAACAAATATTTATGAAATTAGGCGTTTGGTGGTCATTTTTTTTGTACAGGACGTACAAAAAAGCGTTGGCTAACATTTCAAAACTAACGTATGATTTCTAAAGCAAACGAACCTGTTTTACTGGAATCTTATTAGGTAATATAATTACTGAATTGTTGTTTGAGTGAATGTTTAAATATAGAGATACAATCTAGACGTCTTTAACAGTGGATTATTTTCTTTAGGGGAAGTACTTATTTGATTTTCGTCATATAATATCGTAAATTCGTAGTATCATGCAAAATCGCGATAGAAAACGTAATAAGTTGAAAGCGAAAATTTCTTCTTTTGGCAGTCAACAAAACAATCAATACAATTCACATTCAATTAGGGAATAAATAATTAATACAGTATGTTTATAAATGAGATAATTACAATATTCGTATAATACGCCGCAGAAAACATAAGCCAGATATTAAACTACGTTTGATTGTAAAAAGCGATCGTCACACTTGCGTGGCGTGGGATCCGTGGGAGCTAGAACATGCCTTTGTTTTTAACTCGAGTAGAGAAGCAGAAAGTGCATTAGCTCCGACAAGAAACGGGTACAAACGCACAAAGGTTTACAAAAAAAAAGTTTGAAGTGAACATCTCTTTTCCCGCACCGCACATACATTTTTTCGAAGGCTGTAAATGATCCGTCACGCTCTTGGGCGAAAGGCTCGAATCGATGAACTCGGGACTACCGATTGTACACTGGCGAAAAAGATAAAGTCAGCCGCTTTTCACTGCTGTGACGCTGTGTTTACTATTTCAATTTAAATTTTTTTCAAAAAATGTTTCATTTTAATCTTCATGAAAATAATCCTTAATATTGCACGATTGCTGTGAATAATAGGCATAGTAGATGATTTTAGGAATATTGTACCAAATATATATACGCCGCAAGTCTAAGAACCAACTTCTCAGAGTTTAACCATCTCAAAATAATCGAACTGTTTAGATTACTTTATGCATTCTGAAACATTCTTACTACAATTTTTAAAGTTACTCTTATCTTCAAAGTCGTCTTCTAGATCATCCTCAAGTACATTGTACTCGTAGCTTGGCGATGAGTTGGTATTCAAGCACGAATCTTTCGAATTTTACGGATCGTAATAATAAAAGAGTTAAGTGTTATTGAGGCACAAGACTAATAATGCAATAAAAAAAGATAATCCTAAGGCACAAGTTTTTAGTATTTTACGGATCAAGAGCTATTGTTAAGAGGTTAAGACACACGAGAAACTATTGCATATTCGAATTCAAACAACAACTTGCTTAGGAAAAAATTAGTAGCACAACAACTGGTTAGGAGTATTATGTTTATTTAGGTAAATACTACGTACATAATGATTTTTTTTATATAGTACAATTGGAGGAATAGTTTTCAACACAAAAGTTTTTTTTTTATTTAACACAGTCATAAAAAGCAAAGTAAGATGTTATAGCTCTAACTATATTTGATTTTGCTCAGCAGGTAGCAACTTAGTGGCAAAACTTTTACAACTTTGTAAG
Organism: Ectropis grisescens; assembly: GCA_017562165.1. NCBI lineage: Eukaryota > Metazoa > Arthropoda > Insecta > Lepidoptera > Geometridae > Ectropis > Ectropis grisescens. Next base: position 7,935,642 of record CM029776.1, on the reverse strand, counting down.
ATTTGACCCTTAACCATTCAGTGGCAAACCGTTTGTGGTTACATGGAGATAAAACGGTAATGGTCATACAGACTTCTGCTAATGGTCCGGAACTGTTATATTGAGGTATATTTTTTCTTTCTATTCATTAAAAAAATGTATTCAAAAAACTTGGCCTCACAAACGTCAAAATTTCTGTAGCAGTTTCACCTTACTGAAACATTTGACTAGAAAAAGAAATACACTAGTTTTCCCAAAACACTAGTTTTCTACACTACTACAATCTTTGAGATAACTCAATGGATCTGGCTAAAATTTGATTCAGATAAATTTTCGTTTGTCATGAAAACTTTTTATTCCGAAAAAAATTTAGAATTAGTAACGGCTAACTTTTATATTGGGCGGCGCACCAAGTCCCGGCCAAATACTAAACTTGTAGCTAAGAATTATTATTATAATGACAGGTATTCAAGAAATTTTAGACCTTGGACTTGTTACGTTAATGGTAGTTGTTTCTTTTACTATTGAATGAAATGAAAATAACAAAAGACATAACAAAGAAACACTTGTTTAAAATAGATTGATTAATAGATCTTTGTAGGGAATTTTTCGGGATGACGCATGTAATCTCAGAGTTGTTAGTGTCTTCATTAGGAAACATCTGGTCAAACACAAGGTGTATGTAAATTGTAAAAGAGGTCACAGTGAGTTACGCTAAACGTTTGAAGGAACTTACCTAAAAGAATATGATAGTAAGTGGAGTAACTGCTACTGCTATTATATCGTAATTAAAAAAGTTTTTAAACTTTGATGGAACTTTCGTGCAAACACTACTGATTGAATTTTATATAATACCAGCGGGACTGCGTGGTTTTATCCACGTAGTTCCCGTTCCCGTTATTTTTTCGGGATAAAAAGTAGCCCATGTGTTTTTCCAGGCTATTATCACCAAATGACTGTGTTACAACATTCAACTCCATTCAGACGTTACGACGTGATTGGACAACAAACATCCAAACATTGATATTCTTATATTAAGTACTAGATGCCCGCCCCGGCTTCGCCCGTGGTATATTATATAGCACTCATCGGGATCCCGTACAAATCCAACGGTGAAAGAATGACTGAAATCGGTTCACTCATTCCTGAGAATATCGATTTCAAACAAAAAACCTCTTCAGCTACCTGCTACGCACCTGTCGGAAATTGGGCGTACCAACTCAGATTTAGAAAAAAAAAATTAGCAAAGGTTTATATTCAATGCACAGATTACTAAAATTCAATGACGCAATTTTTGACACATGCTGTGATGTGTCATGTCAAAGCACGAAACGTACGAAAACTCTCAAAAGGGGAATATTTTTTCCCGATTTTGTTACATTCTTGTTTCATGCTCCGCTTCAATTAATAGTAGAGTTATTTTCTATAGCCTAAAGCCTTCCTCGATAAATGGACTATCCAATAGAAAAAGAATCTTTCAATTCGGACCAGTACTTCCCGAGATCCTAGCTTGTTTGTTTGAAAACAAACAAACAAACTCTTCAGCTTTATTATATTAGTATAGATTAGTAAGATTATTTTAAAATAGAAATAGAGTGACGGTATGATCTAGTTATCCGGTCGATGGTTAGCAACGTTTATTTGAATAGAGATCAAGTCACTGCCTAGCACCGCACTGATTTACAAGTTGCCTCATTGGTCTGTAATTTCTTTAAAAACTTCAAATTGGAACACAGCCATGTCTTCACGTTTCTGTTTGGTGGTAGACTTACTGCTAAAAATGTATTACTTGTCCAGATAGATTATCCACTCAAGTAATCTTTCAGCCAACATCAACATTAAGATCAACGTCATATTTGGGGTTCTTTGTCTTCATGTATTTCGGTAATATTCAGTTCCGTGTCAAACGCGTCAATATCCTAAATCGATATTGTGTACAATTTATCGCAAATCATTGTCAAGATTGAATTTGAATCGAAACAAATTACAAGACTAATCTGCTGGATCACACAATCGAACGCCTTTGTCCATGAGAACATGAACAATGTGTCGTTATTAGACATTAATGAGTCGAATAATTAGGTCGTGAGAGAAATAGATTTTATCAAAGCTTTTAGAATAGATGTTGGAACAAAGCGAAACAAATCTGTGACATGGGTATGTTTGACCAATCATAATTTGTGGAATAGAGGTTGTTTTAGACTAGACTATGAATTGAAATAATAATATTTATAATCTTAATACCTAAGCTGTAATAACTAAAGACCGTACACTGTCGAATGATAAATGTGCCCCTCGCTTAAAACTTATGTTTACTCGTACGTCTGAAAAATCTACATGAGCTATAGTTTTAAATTATAATTTATGAGTTCTTTGATAAAGCTAGAATCAGAAGCAAGAATCTGAATGTATGTAGTAGAAATAATGAAATAGCCATGATTAAACATGCACATTGTATTTTTCACAATTGCTTAAATCATAACTATGAAAAATATAATCCGTAACTGTTCAGACGCAAATGAATAATTATTTTAAATTACACTTGGTCAGGTCAATTGAAATTAACCTACGGCTAAAGTTACTACAGTAATTAACCCTTGTTTCCAAGAGTATTTTAAAGTCAGAGTGCTTGAACCCGGCAAACAGACACTTGATTCATCTAAAACATTGGGCATTGATTTTACATACCTATGTACCTATAATTTATTTTCTAGAATATATTAACTACAAACGAAGTTTAATGTGTGTGTCTAAAGTGTGCATGCAATGGCATAACATAATACCTACGTTAGTTCTGAACTTCAGCTTGATCCCTTCAAATCTTACAACGTGATTGGAGTACATACATACAATTTTTCAATGTTTATATTGGTAAGATACAATCAATGACAACTACATAAAATACTAATATGGTCAAAAATTAAAACATCCCACGCGTTTTAACTAGTTCGCGACTTCGACTGCGTAGAAATCAGCAGCAAAGCATAGGCAGCCCACAAAATATTCCTACTGCTGGGACTCATGATCATCTCTCGCAAGAACAGATCAAGAGAAGCGAGAGAGTCATGGTCATAATCATAGCATATACGTCTTCAGGATAGAAAATAGCCTATGTTAAGTAATATGTTAAGCCTACTAAATGCAAAAGTAGCCTATGTAAGTTATTCCAGATGTTCCATTCGATTTTTAACATAGACATCTACAGGTGCACATACCTATTATCGCACTTGTGCAAGAAAAAGAACGAGTAAGTTCGTATTAGTAAATAACATCTTCAGTAATTGTTTTAGAGTTTTACTTAAAACCAGAACTCAAACCACGTTATTATCCTTTAGTTACCCAGTTTCGACTAATGAACGCTTATAAAGTTAAATGGAAGCGCTGAAATTAAGTTTCAATTAACGATTATGTCACTCGAGCCGCGGGCAAATGACGCGAACGCAACAAAACGGAAAATTGGTTAACGCGAACACCGTTTAATGACTGGGTAGTAATAGTTGAATTTATTCACGTTTATTTGGAAATGAATCGAATTCAAATTCGTATGCAATACAAAAAAAGACGACGAATAACAGCACTAAGATGGTTGACATGTACCTATGCCAGATTTATACTCAAGCGTTATGCAGGGCAATCGATTTTTAAGCAAAGTTAAATCGACGTTAAATAAACTTAACCCTAAATTTGGCAATCTAATAATTTGAATTGAACTTGAGTCCAGTTTTATAATACCTATGTATTTAGACACCATGGTGGTCTAGTGCTGTGAACGTCTTCTTTTGCAAAGGTATTTAAATATTGCTTGATCCGCTGATTACTCTGATTTCGAAGTGCGGGTAAGCTTATCATCTGCACTGGCCCGAAAAGTAAAAAAAAAAAAACGTGACGAATCCGACACGTTTCAAGAAATATCTCTATCGAAGACATGCGCTTTCCTTCATACCCTTATTTGGCCAGCATCATAGAGGTAGATTATCGCATCCATTATTTCTTTGTAAGAGTTGGCCTTTAATCATAGCAGCGGAAACCTGAAGTGGAGTGTTTATGCTTAAAGTTGCCAATTACGAGCTCTCTCTGGATAGTTCGTGAATTTCCAGTTTTTTACCACTAGCTAAGTGAGTGGTCTTATGATAGAGTTTATAATTATTATTTTACCTGTAAACATTTCATAATTTGGCGATAAGTCAACAATATGCGTCTTAGTATTATCATTACTAAATAGTAATGATAATAATTATAACCACGCATTTTGTACAAAGCGAACTAAGTACTAAAATGCCAACCACATACCCTGTTACCTGTTAGGGCTTAGCAAAAACAAGTTCCTGTGTGCCTCTACCTACGTTAAATAATAGGCATGACTACTCATTTTTGTTTTAATGTACCATCAAAAGGCTACTCAAAAACTGAAATATAGGTGAAAGAATTACTTTGTTATCTTAAAACCTTCCCTTCCCTTCCTTGGACTCTCCCAAAAACGCTTGATACAAATCACTACAGAAACGTGACGTCACACTGTGGTATTTTCTATGCGTCGCGCGTAGTTTGTATGCTAGCTGTATTAAATATTGCGTTTAGGAAACTGGTTTCATAACAAAAGTCACTTGAAATTAAATGGGTTATCCAATGGTAAATACATATTTTTTCTAATAATTTCATACTTTTAAAATGGACTTGCCCATCCAGCTTTGAACTAACAAATATCAGAATTAAAATTGGTGCATATTTTATTCTATTTAAATACTGTCATTATATCAAATAATTTAATATAATTGCAGGACCTGTCGTCACGCTTATTTTCAAACTATAGGAATTAAGTATGTACATTAGTTTGTTTTTGTCTATTAGCGTTAATTTTAATGTAGTAACTTAAATAAAGGAATATTGTATTCAACACAGAAAAGTTAACTTTATATTTTTACGTTGTATCTTGCTCATTCTGTACAAAAATAACTCATTCAAACCGCACAAACACTTAAATAAATTTGACAATAATTAATTACCATGGTCTGCTAGATTTTAACCACATGAAGTTCTAATGGGCCATTAAGTAAGTTAAGCACCCTAACTTAAAGGTTTAGAACGTTTTCACACTCATTATCTTAGTGTTATTTATTGTTCAACAAGCATTTGTAATTAGAAATAAATTTGTAACAGAGAACGCTAGAGACGGGCGCCTTGCCATGTCACTACGTCTTTTAACATTTTTTATGTAGTTGTTTGGAGTGTTAAGGCGAGTCTCCACAATAGACGAAGTAATTTTTCGTTTTGTTTTGTTTTTTGTACAAGGATTCGTTAAAAAAATTGGCAACTACGAGTATATAGGTAGGCTGAATTAATTCTCTTGTAATATCAAAAGTTAGGTAATGTTAAGATTTATCACAAAATAGAAAAATTGCCAATCTGTTAAGGTAAAATTTAATCTTTTATTGAAAGTTTATAAAATTTTGGACATTATTTGTAACATCATGGTAGTTCAGAATGTGAAACTTACAATTGTTTCCGTTCCACACATTCTAACCACGTGGGTGTTTGATCACATTGGTCATAAACCATATTTCACAATTAAATTGTGCGGAAGTAACGATTACCTAGTTACGAGGAGACTATATTCAATTTAAATACGTTAAGTTCATTAATCAATATATTTTTTACATCATTTGAAAAGTTCTACTGGTGATATTTTATACATATTGTCCTACTAATATTATAAATGCGAAAGTTTGTATGTAAATGTGCATTTTTGTTACTTAATCTTTCAGCTAAAAACTCCACAAAGATGAAATTTGTTTCTTGGATAGATTTCTGAAATTCAAATGCTATTTATCCCGGAAAATAACGTGATGATCGGGAACTTTGCAAGTGAATCCGCGAAGTACTACTATTATTATTATAATACTATATATTTACGTTTCGTTCTTTGACATGACACATGACAGCATGTGTCAAGATTGCGTCATTGAATATAAACCTTTGCCACAGATTACATACCTCACCTTTGCTAATCAAGTTTGTTTCTAAATCTGAGTTGGTACGACCAATTTCCGACAGGTGGCGTAGCAGGTAGCTGTGAGGTGTTTTGTTTGAAAGCGATATTCTCAGGAATGACTGAACCGATTTCAGTCATTCTTTCACCGTTGGATATGCACGGGATCCTGATGAGTGCCATATAATGTACCACGGGCGAAGCCGGGCGGACATCTAGTACTAAATATTATAGACAAATTTGGAGCAACATTTGATTTTTGTTTCTAAAATTTTAAAAAAATTCACTTCTTTTTGTAGGGGTAGGACTCTTGGCAGAGTCCGCCTGAGGAAGCACTACACCTATTCCAGTTATTTTACCATCAAGCAGTACCTAATGTGCAAAGATTACTATGTTCCGGTTTGAAAAGCAACGTTTCCAGATAAATTACAGGCCTTAGAGAAACAACATCTTAGATATCTGGATGACGAGCGCAGTCCAGTGCTGTTGTGTGGCAGGCATATTGCTTACCATCAGGCACATGTCGTGTTTGTCTCGCCACTGTTTATTTAAAAAAAAAAAGAAAATAGCGAGTATGTATATGGTACGTTGAACATTTTTCTAGCAGAACAAGTAAACGGATACGTATACGATAATGGATAAATCCAGGCATCGAATAGAAAAAAAACTAAGCAGTGTTGTGTGTGTGCTCTTAACGACACCGTGGCCCCGGTATCGAAACGGTTTTGTAGATCTGTTTGAAGATAAAGTTTATTTCACTATAATTCTCAATAAAAAAGATTAAAAACTAATTACGTACAAAATATAGTGTAAAACTTAACACGCGAGAGGTAAAACTTGACTCGAATGGTGTTTAAATACCATTTAAGTATCTTTTAATGATTATAACGAAAGTCATACACCCATATCTACTTATCTCATGACACGAAAAAGTGAGTTTTGAGAACTTGTTGATAAAAAATAACACTAACAACGAACAATATGGTTTAGGATGAAAATCAATTTATAGAATAAAATCGAATCAATTTGATGACTTTTACGTTAACACTATAAGCGAGGCGCCCCAAAAATTCACTCAATACAGTGAAGGAAGAGTTTTAGAAAGCATTTGATTTATTTGATTAAAAATCGTTTCATTTCGACGAATTTTAAATAATATTAACACTTAAAATAGCGTGTTCCTAATAAAATTCGTAGGTATGTATGTATATTTGTCAATATTTCAAGCAAAATACTACTAGTATTTGTAAAATTTAAATCGGGACGGTGTAAATAGCTGAGTGACATTATTTCGTTATAGGCAGGCCTTACCATCAGGACCACAAATGAATCCAAAAGAAGAAGATTGAACTCAAATAAACTATTACCTAGCACAACATTTTAGCGTTAAAATATTTGAGACAAAAGTAGCCCGTGAAAAAAGTACCTATTCATTAACCAACTTTTGTAATATTAGTCTCAATAAAGGTGATAGTTTTAAAACTTCAAAAACAGTTATGCGTGTTCAATCTTTTGTTGATAATTTGTCATTGTTAACATTTAACCCCGCTAAGCGGATACTAATGATCTTAATGATAGACCCGCATTAATGAATCCTTATGGCCATTCGTTACCAACCGGGGGGTAAATCTTATACTACACTAACAAGGAGTGCAATGGGCGGTATGTACGACTGCGTCAACTTTCTGTCTCCCATAATACAAGCTTTGCTTAGTTTGGGGCCAGATGGTGCTGTGTGTGGAATATTTTATTTATTTATTCATTATATTGTAGTATACATGTTCGATTATTTTTCTCTAGTGCTAAGTTATGTGCGCTATAAAGCTGTAGGTATGCCATGCCACCAACGAAATTTCATAATTCATAAGTTATTCTCATATAGTATTTTTCAGTATAGGTAGTACGTAGAAGTATCAGCATCTATAACTTATGTGTAACTTACATCATGTAATCGAAATGTATATTCGATTTTTCCGAACTGCTCAGTTATGTGCGTTATGTTACGGTTTAAAGTAGTTCGCCACCAGCAAAATTTCATAATTATTAATAAGTCATCTTGCCTTTTTCCTTACAATATAATTATCTATACTTTTTTTTTCTTTCCTTTCTTCTTTTCAAATCTCAATTCTATTATTTCATTCAACGGTTGCATGGTTTAGTAGTGGTAGGACTCTTGGCAGAGTCCGCCTGGGGAAGTACCACACCTTTGCCAGTTATTCTACCGCCAAGCAGTAATGTGCAAACATTACTGTGTTCCGGTTTGAAGGGCAATGTTTCCAGAGAAATTACAGGGCTTAGAGATATAAAATCATAGATCTCTGGGTGACGAGCGCAGTGCAGTGCTAGGTAATGATTTGGACTCTTCATGTTCCAATAGCTGCGTGTCACTGTGCTGTTATGTGTCAGGCATGTTGCTTACCATCAGGCACATGTCCTGATCGTCTCGTCACTCTTTATTTAAAAAAAAAAAAAAAAAATGGAAGAGCTCTCTTATTCACTTTCAGTGATAAGGTTGCTAGTTGTCGCTTTATTGTATTGGCTTTTGTGTTGTTTTATTTTGGTGCAATTAAAAGTAATCTGTTTAACTAGTTTTAGAGCTAGTCTTTGCAAAGCCCACGTGATAAGTACTTATAGGTAAATTGATTAACATAAAAAGTGGTCAAGTACGAGTCGGACTCGCCCATGAAGGCTTCCGTAGCAGCAAGTAACCGAATATAAAAGTTGTTGTAGTTCGTTGTTACTTTAATCAGTGTTTTACAATAGTGAATTTACGACGTATTAAAAAAAATACTTACCAGATCTCATTCAAACTAATTTTCGTTGATATTGTGGTTCGTTGATTCGTGTACATAAGTCCTTCAGAATATCCGCTGTTGATTTATAGCAAATTTGCAATTGTTATCTAACTTTCTCAATGGATTTTTTTGAAAAGTTATTTTTAACAATCAAAATATTACGGTACTTTACTATACTAGCTTGTAAGTACGACTGAGATTTATTCACAGTATTACATGATAAGTAGCAAGTCGCTATTATTTTATTAATCCACATTAATATCGCTAAATTGAATAGACTGTCGACGCTTCATATCCACTTCAATCTTTCACAGCCGGAGTGTAATCCCAGCGTGATATCTCCAGATAAATCGTCGGAATTGAATAAAACATTAATTTATTGATTGTGAAGGGGAATTATGAACAAAGCCATGTTGGATTTAATTAATTTATTACAAAGGGAATGAAAGGTTGAGTGATGGCGGCGCCGCAGCCGCACAGCAGTGGTATATGTTGGTAGATTTCATACAGAGAATAGTAATGGCCCTAATCAGACATAGTTTTGTCTGTCAGGCTACTTTTAATGTACTAGCATTCAATTTATTAACTTAAAAAAAAAAATACATTGCTGCTTGTCTTAAAACAATTGTTAATTTGAAAGAAACCTTTCGGTAGGGGATTGAGTTAAAAGCGAGACGCAGACAGAGGCCATTATTCACACAGCACGCATCACTAGGTGGTTTCCTACACCGCAACCTTAACTACAATCACTGGTAGGTAGCTTGGATCCTAATCCGCTACTGCCGGTACTCTAACATTAGGTTATTGTAAGAAAAACGTTTATAGTTTAATGTAAATAACCAAATGACTGAAATAATGTTGGAATAACGAAGGATAAGCTAAAGCCGTGATGGCTTAGCTTAAAAAACTGAAGAGCTTGAACGTTCAATTTATGAATCGTGTGGTTATAGCTTTTCGTCTCACTTGCATCTCCATTTTTTTTTGATTTCTTTTAGTTTTTTTCCCAAATGCCAAAACTACTGGCCATATATTTAACCACAACGGCTAAATATTTCAATACTAAACGTTTTCCTTCACCGCGTCATCCGACAACCCGCATATGACCAACATGGTAAATTATGATCTTGACTCTCTTCTTGTGAGAGAAGGCTCAGAACTCCACCAGTGGGAAAATATAGTAAGCTGCCTATGTTTATGAGTTTATCTATAACGAAAAAAATTATCTACTTTCCAGTACAAATTAGTATAGACCACACAAAGGCATGAATTTAGGTATTAATTGTCTTAACAATTCTGTCAATGTTTTATTCAACGAGCTAGAACTAAAGAGGCACCCGATATCTCTGTTATGCAAAACGTATTCAGTGGTTTACATATACAAACATCCCATTGAGAGATACTGTGACCCGCGGACCCCACACGATGCTCTATGGTTTTACTATTTTTTTTTAATTTATTGGTATTATCACTTTTTCTCTGTCGTGATTGGGTCATGTCATGAAGACCACATAACCAAAAAAGCTTTGAATATCAATGTAAATGTATGCAGTGGTAGAGAGTTTGGACGAACTGTGTGAAACAGATAATGTTTATAATGTACAGGACTTAATCACGATTTAATTCATTGTTTAAATACCTCGACGTTTCGGCAGCGTTACAACCGCCGTGGTCACGAGAAGAATTATGTGTTCAAATCGCGAAAGCTTAAAAACAATATGTGTGAAACAGAATATGAACAGGAAAAAAGCAATCATTTGTATAAAGGATTATAGAAACGAAAAGAAAAATCCCACATAAGGATAGGCAAATGAATTAATCTCAAGGTAAATACCCTGTAAAGAAAAAGTCACCATTTCACCTTTGTCAGTGAAAGAAAAAAAATTAAACATTAAATAGAACTCAGGGTAACGAGCGAAGTGCATTTTAATATTAACACTTTATGTTCAAATATTTATCACTGTGCTATTGCGTATGTGCTGTTGTCATGTCCTGCCCGTCTCGTCACTCCATAAAGAGTCCAAAATCCTTACGTATGGATTGCACTCGTCACCCAGAGATATAACATGTTTTATCTATGTGCACTGTAATTTCACTGGCAACATTGCCCTTCAAACCGGAACACTGTAATGTATATGTCCTACTCGTCCCATCGCTCTATTTGATGTATGGAAAAATTAACTTTCGATAGAAATTATTACATTACATTACCGATTTTTAATGTTATAAATATCTAAAAATAATCTTTAAAAAGTACGTTTCTGAAATATCTACAAAAACTGTTTTGACCATACCATATAGGTAATGAATAACCCGTCATTAAAACCAAATGTTACACGCAAATTCTATTAATTTATTTTACTATTTTATAGTTTTTTATCTACTCCCGTGAAATATTGTTTGATTAAATACCTTCATTATGATTTGTTTTGTCAAAACTAACCTCAAAATATTTGATAGCTTCAATTTTTTTTTGTATTTTTTCACACGGTGAGTCATATCCAGCGCCGAACCCATGTGGGTTCCACTAGACAGCTAGTAATGATGTTTTAGTAGTTTTTTGTTACTTTTAACAGTTATTAATAACGTAGAGAAGATCTTCTTAGCATTCCATGGATTCACCGTGCGGGTGCCGGGTCCATCGTGTGGCAGAGAGAGAAAACTTGAGTAGATCCCGAGACTTGTGACTCGGGCGTAGGTTTAAGAGGCCCCTTTCTGACGTACATCAACACTCACCTTCACTACTCGTTTTTCTCTCCCTGCCCAGCCAAATCTGATATGAGCAAAAAAACATATTAGTTACAAATTAATTACAAATTAATATGTTTTTTTTTGTGAAAAACCACCTATGTTCCTATTTTGATAAAACCACACGAACGATTTATCTAAAATGGTGAGCTCATTAAAAAATAGTCCAAATTGGTACAACCGTCTTCAAGTCATCGGTAAATATACTAAAAAAAGATTCCAACGAATTGAGAACCTCTTTGAAGTGAGTTAAAAAGGGTACATTATCTGACCAACAATTTAGTATTATAAATAAAATATCACGAGGGAAATAAATCGAGTTTATAGTCTGAAACTCTGAACCACAAAACTCTACTAACCACAACGCACATCAATGCCATCGATCGATGTAAGGTAAGGCGCTAATTGAGAAATAAAATAATTGATGTCGTGGTTATATGTTATGATCTGTGCTAGTATTATAACGAGAGGGTATTTTTTTTGTAGCGAGATGTGAGGGATTGATATAATATACAGATGCATACATTATATTAGTCGAATACGTCTCTTACTTTTCTCAAATTTGCATACCGAAAAGTTGACTATGGAGTTTTGGCACGATTATATCAGATTTATGATCAATTTGGATATATTTTCAGAAAAAGTTACATTATTATAAGTTATGAAGGTACATTTAATCAGCGGAATCATTCTGTAAGTAGGTACTTACTACAATTCACAGTTCAGTACCTATTTTACTCTAATCGAAGAATGTTTTTGTCAAATAAAAGTTCAAAGCGATTTAAACTCATATTACAACATAAAATAACATTAACATTATTAATACATTTTCGTCATTTCAACTCTATTTCAAATGTGGGTCATAATTCGGCCCGATCTGAGAGTTTATAAAGTATTTTAGGTAAGTTATAATTTGATGTGTTTTTAAATATTCACAAAAACACAATACCATTATATTTAATGTTGTACCTATATGAATGATTTTTTTTATGTGAAACACGTTCTATTTTGCCCTATGAGCTACATCATATTAACCTTCTATAAATTATCTTTACTTTTTCGTATGAAACTACAACACCAACTAGTGTCGACCCTAAAATCTTCCCTTTGCGTAACAAAGTTTTAAAAACCGCATTGGCTATTAGTGGCTTTATACGTTCCAAAGACGTGGTTGGAAAGAAAAAGTTAAAATAAATGTATTGTTCAAAATACCCTCAGGAAACAAAGACGTCAAAAAATCATTCATATTTTAAACGACTGTAAAAAGAAAGAAAATCTCAATTCGTTATATGTTTTTGTGTTTATTTCACGCGATAGCTTCCTCAGTTGTGGTTCGATTTTCATATATTTTTGTCTGTTAGATCACATTTAAGAGGTGGATAAATTTTATCGAAACCGGTTTTTGGAAAATCAGCTAAAATCCTGAATTTTTACTTGTCGATGATGATTATATTTTTTTCTTCCACGCCTTGCTGTTTCATTGGATATTGTTTTTTCGCAAAATTTATAAAATCTAGTCAAATGTATAAATTTAATTTTAAATTGAAGTCTTTGTTTTCTTTTCGGAGAAATTTAAATTGGTTTAAAAAAATACTGAGTATTGCCTTCATCTGAATTTTCTTGTTAAGCGCTTGCGTTTTAAATCGGATGTTTTTGTTCTTTCTCTATTAATTCTAGTCGAAATGAGAAGAGAGACAACAACAACAACCATTATTATGAACAATGATGTTACAAAATTTTGCGTTGACAGAATTTCGATTCTTTAGATTTTTCTTCACAAAGTTCTAAAATTTCAACATCGCGTTAGATAGTGTTATTGGCATCGTATCTAATTGTCTTATTTTCTATTTCCCCTCCACACAGTAGTCAGTTGCAGTTATCTAGGTCTTCAGTTGCTCTAAAACTTCTTCAATCACTAGATCTCCCGTTCCAGATTCGGCTGTCACTAACCAACGCTGCACCCTGATTCTGTTAGCTATCACAGAACTAATAAACCTAAAGAAATACTAACAGAACCTATCTATTTTGTAGATATTTACAGTGACCGTTTACCCAAGAACTAACTACCGAACTTTCTCCAAAGGACTGCGCAGTAGATGATTCCCTTAATAAATTAACCATAATACACTTCAGAGAATTCAATTATTCAAAATGCCTAAACTGTAATAATCAGAGTTTTAAACATTTGTTTTGTAGGTAAAAGTTAAATCAGATGATTCTATTTTTCATTTAATTGCCTTACAAAATACTTAAATTCTTAGCCTATTTTAGTACATTTAACTTTTAGTTTGTAGATAGCTCATTAGCAGCCGTGCAAGGTTGTGCAGCGCACAGGCGCACACTCTACGTATTCGTTACACAGAAAGTAGGTAGGTACCTAATATGACGATAGATTGAAGATTTATTCAACATTAGATGTATCATCTCTTTAAAATCCGGGTAATGAAACACTATTTTCAAAAATACAAAAATAGGCCAAGCACCGGGGGTTTTTTTCAACATACGGGACCTAGTATTTTTTTTTGGAATCTGTTCAAGGGTGTCCCCTGAATGTAAATCCAAGTTGGCACGGCGGGGTAGGGTTCGCTTCAGCCGCCATCTTAAAAAACACGTTTTATTGAATATCTCGACAACCGCTCATCGTACGATAAAAATTGTAGATATCATTATATTATAGGTAATTTCATGCTTCTACGATTCAGTAATCTCTACAATGTTTATTGTACGATGCGTAGTTCGCGAGATATTCAATGAAACGTGTTTCCCAAGATGGCGGCTGAAACGAACCCCATCCCGCCGCGCCAACTTGAATTTACATTCAGGGGACACCCTTGAACATATTTAAAAAAAAACCAGGTCCCGTACGTTGCATTACAAACCTAATTTATTTGCTGCGGTGCTTGGACTAAAATACTTGCACTTGTGGTAAATTTTTGTTGGTATTCTCTTAAATATAAAAATATAAAGAAATAATAAAATAATGTTATAAAAAATATAAAAAGAGTTTTTGAAATATTTCTTGTAAATAACATCAGCTAAGCATTCATAGTACCATTTCACATTAAAACTGATACCCGTAGTAAGTTTCCAGTTATGGTGAACCAGCCCATAGCCATTACCTAGAGCGATACGGCTATTAACGTATCGGTAGCTGGAACGCGGCGAGTTATGTTGCAGTGTGCTATTTTCTTAACTCGCTCCTAGGCACGATAGCGTTTTAGAAGAATTTGCACGACGTGATTTGGGTAATGTGTTTATTTAATTATTTCTAGTGTTACTTTATGTATATGAGTGAGTAAAATGATTAATTAGTCTGTAAGTAAGGTTAGTTTTAAGGGCGCATCGTCTTCTGTGCTCACTCAAAAATCCAGTAGGCAGTAGTAAACCTACCTAAGGTAATAAGCCTTGACAAAAAGCTCAGGTTTTCTTTAGGCGTTACAAGCTGTGCTTGTAGCTTTAACTGCTATATAGCAAAAAAAAACAGAAAAACATAGGGGTCGAATTGATAACCTCCTTCTTTTTGGAAGTCAGTTACATTTTCTTGGAAATAAAAAGTTGCATTATTATGTCTATCACGTAGGAAGAATTAAAATCCCTGTGAAGATTAATAGCTCGTAATGAGAGTTATTGTACATTTTGTTTGTTGTATGAGAGCTAAAACTAGAAATTAATATGAACTTAAGGGCTATTTAAGACAGTGAAACTGACCAAGTTTTACTTATTAATTATTGACAAATAGAACCAGTCTTCGAATTACAAAATTCGAATGAGGTGTCCTATTGCATAAATATCCGAAACACTTTCAACTAATAATTGATCTACATTCATCCAATTTATTACCATCGATATCCGTTCAATGTTTTCGATTACGAACTTATTAGTTTTAATTGAACCGCTTTGCATATTAATCCAGTTTCTGGCGTACTGTCCTTTCACAATTCTGATGCATTTAATGTACCAGTATTGAAACTAGTTGCCACGCCTTGTTCGTGTGAATTGCGATTTCTCGGAATAATTGTAGACATTGAGATATAGCTGTACCTAGTTTCTTATTACAATACGAGGTAGAAACACACACACATCTCTAACACAAAGACTACTTTTTATTCCGGGAAAATAACGGGATCAGGAACTACAAGGGTAAAACCGCGAGGCACTGCTAGTATATTACATTCTCAAAAAATAAGACCCGCCCTTCTACCTGTTAACTAAATTGGCTATGGCTTTGCTATTGCTGTCTCTATAGTTTCAAGCAAAAAGAAAAGACAGAACAATATCACAGCTAAGCTAGTTTCAGTCAGGCGGTAGACCCTCTGATTTGACATTTGAGATTAGACCCTGCAATGTATAGAGAACTAAAGCTGCAAAAGACTACAAAATTATTATAAGTTATTATTTAATATTACTTTTTGGCTTGTCTAATAGAATATAATTATTGTAAGAACAACTTATTTCCAATATTTTACGGGCCTTTAATTTTTTACGACTAAGTTGGAGAAAAATGTCGTGGACGAAAGTGAGTTTATTTTCAAACGTTCGATATTTCCATCAACCCTATTTTTTAAAAAATTGTTTATAAGACAAAGCGTTTATAAAAGTAAAATTACAACTAAAAGTTACTACACTACATACATTCTATTAATTTAAAACTCGAAAAAACTTCCCGGTTTAATTATGAATATGAGTGTTGTTTAATTCATTTACTATTAGATACTATTCACTTGTATTTAAGTACACGTGAGTGTGTATCAATAATAAATAATTATTGCGTCAAACTAAAAGACAATCAGTTTCTCAGCAACGCCGTAAATTCTTGCTTCATAGTTTCTGGATTCCATCCAGTTCTCCCGTTCAAGCAGTCTATCTAAGATTTTATCAGGTAGGCAGTGAACCAGATTTTCAGTATGAAATTGAATGCATAAACTATATACTATCCGACCTGGTCCATTCTACATCTGCTACTCTCTCCACATTATTGGTGTAGGCAAATGGGATGTAAATCTGGTCCCGTGTGTAAAGTCCACATTTTACTCGCACCTGCCCGCTATTGCGATACTAAATTATTGTCCGCTGGCTAAGATCTAGTCGTGACTAGAATGAAGGCGATAGTGCGGTCGATCTATTACGTGTCGTTGGTGACTGAAGTAGATATTTGTTATTTTGTTTTTAAAATAATGAAGGATTTAGAGTTAAACTAACTACAGTAAAAAATTAAATAGATATTTTTTAATATATAATAAATGTTTAATAATTTTTTAAATATTTTTTTTGTATTTAATATATAATTACATAAAAAATAGATTTGCGTAGGTCGAGATACATATTACATTGACAAAAGGTTTTATCTATCTACTAATAAGCAACGAAGAACAAAGGCAAATGTAGTAGCACCATCTATTAATAAATATCCTAGAACTTACGATATATTGATATTAATTTGTTTTCATTTATTTTATTTTATTTTTATTATTAACGATATAAATAATTTTAATGTTTGGTCTGTAGATACATAAATTATTGTTATCGTAACAAATATGATGTATGTAATGCTCAGACAAATTATGCGTAAAGATTTAATTCTAACAATACATAATTTCTTGATGATTTACTTGATTGTGGTCAATGTAGTTTTAATTAAGTATCTTACACAAAGGGACTTGCCAATATTTCTGACGGAGAATACAGTGATATACTACCCTATAATATTGAATCATTTTTATATCAGACTAGTAAGATCTACAACACATACACATTAGGTATATACTTGTTACTAGTTATTGACAACAAATTAATCAAATGTCTTTGGCCAATTATTTAATTTTAAAATGAAACGGTTCAGGAAACTACACCTGAGTTTTAGACTTGCCTAATTAAAACAATATCTATTTAAAATTAGTTTTACTCTGAGCGAGGTAGTAATTAAGAGCATCTAAAAATGACAAGTTTTTAAATTTTTAATTTGATTTAAATTTGATTAGTCTTCTCGTGAGCATGGTTGGTCGTCATTGTCACTCAAAATAAAGCAAATACTCATTAATTTCTATTCAAATACGTAGTAAGCACGTCCAAAGGGGACATTTAAACGCCAATGCCGGCTGCCTGTCGTTATTATTCAGCCAAGCGAGTCGATATCACGCGATGCATTTCGACAAAGAGTTATACAGCCTGGCCACTGACTGTGCCTCATCCTAGCTGCATCAAGGTGACCGGTAATTAATTGCTTGGTAACAAATAATTCACCTTTGAGAGATTTACCTGCTGCAGAGTGCTTCTGTTTTATCCATGGCTTATCACTCAGAGTCCACCTAGCGAATTACAACAATTGCTAGTTATTCTACCGCCAAGCAAAATTGGACAAACGCTACTATGCTCCGATTTGAAGGGTTTCCAGAAAATAACGAGGCATTTCACAAACCATCTTCTATCTTCGGGTGACAAGTGTAGTGCTGGGTAGTGATTTGTACTCTGTAAGTTCTAATACTTGTATGGCATCGAGCTATTGGCTCGGCGTGCCACTTAGGGTCAGGTGTATGTTCCGATCGTTTCGTCATTTGATATAATAAATTAAACTTTAATTTGTAAAAAATGAGTACCTACTAGCAAAATTAAAAGCGATGAGATGACGAAGAATTAAATAAAGTGGGAGAGAAAAACCTGCCGTGCCGACCACATATTGTGTAGTGGAAAACAAGCAAAATATGCTAAAACAATACTTGAATAGCACAAACATACCCAGACATGGAACAAATATTGCCCTGACCACTAACATGTCGTAGACATATTACTACCAAGCAGCAATGTGCAAACATTGCTGTGTTCCGGATGGAAGGGCAATGTTACCAAAAAAAATTACAGGGATTAGAGATATATCTCTGAGATTTCTGGGTGACGAGCGCAGTGCAGTGCTAGGTAATGATTTGGACTCTTCATGTTCCAATAGCTACGTGTTACTGTGTTGTTATGTGGCAGGTATGTTGCTTATCATCAGGTGCATGCCCAGCTCGTCTCGTCACTCTATATTATGAAAAAAAACTACCAAGCCGCTAGACCAGTTAAAATGTCAGTGAAGATGATACATTCAGTACTATCTTTTGACTTAAGTATTTATATAGGTATGTTTGATAGGTATTTCATGTAGTCTTTTGTCTATATTTCGTGTAATTAGCGTTTTGTAACTTAGCTGTTATTTTTTTTTCGTGAGGTTTGCCTACAAAGAATCGCTAACAACATTAGGTAGCCGTCCATCGCACTAGTTAGGGTTCCGTAGCAAAATACGGGACCCTTATAGTGTCGTCATGTCTGTCTGTCTGTCTGTCTGTCCGTCTGTATGTCACAGCCACTTTTCTCCGAAACTATAAAAGCTATACTATTGAAACTTGGTAAGCAGATGAAATCTGTAAACCGAATTAAGATTTTGATACAAAAATAGAAAAAAACAAAAAAAATTAGGGGTGTCCCCCATACTTAGAACTGAAACTCAAAATTTTTTTGATCAAAACCATACGTATGGGGTATCTATGGATAGGTAATCAAAAATGATATTGAGGTTCCACACATTTTTTTTTTCTAAACTGAGTAGTTTGCGCGAGGGGTCTTCCAAAGTGGTAAAAAGTGTCCTCCCGTCCCCCCTCTAACTTCTAAAATAAGAGAATTACAAAAATAAAAAAAAGTGTATGATGTACATTACCATGTAAACTATCAACCAATATGGGTTTGAATGAGATCTAGTAAGGAGTTTTGTTAATACACTGATTAAATTAACAACGAACTACAAGAACTTGCTGCTACGGAAGCCTTCATGGGCGAATCCGACTCGCACTTGACCACTTTTATTTTAAATTGTTTCAACAAGTCTATCCATCTATCAATATTCTTTTTTATTGAAGAACTCATAAAATAAAATTTAAATCAGGTACATTTGCGATAGTAGGTAAACCAGTAATTTTCGAGTATTGCGTTACGGTGAATAGCCATTGACCGTTTCGTCATTTTAACTTTAAGTAAAGTAAGTAAATTTATCTTAATTGCTTACTTTATAGTTAATAGAGCATTTAATTGAGTCACTCACTTTTATAACCTTCTTCAGACTGATAACTTTATTGCAGCCGAGCAAGATCAAAAATTTCTCAAGAGCGTCGCTAACGCATTTCATTCACTTGACAGCTATGTGTAGGCGTAGACCATCTTATCAATGTAGTACATCAAATGTTCAGCGCAGTGTTGCCACATACGCAAAGTGTTCATTAACTTTGATTCGGAATGGATGTCGGCTGAGAGAGATTTAGCGATAAAATAGCTCTTAAAACTCAGCTTTAATTACATTGATCGTGTTGCACTATTCTATAATTTGAATTGTTTTTGGTTGTAAAAAGATGGGTTTTTGAAGTGAAATCTTATTCAGCGTCGTTTAGTACTTTTTAGTAAGGAAATTTTATGGGTTCTTTCCGCCGATATGGGATAATACTAGACTTTTTTTTGATGTTTCGTTTTCGGGTGAAATCTCGAGTTTGAGTACGTGACATAAAATAAGAAATAGGTAAAAAAACTAAAAAATCACGCTTTTAAAGAAAATCCAACTAAAAAGTAAGAAACAATTTTCAATACATATGAATTAAGGAAAGTGTGATAAAAAAAGATTTTTTTAGTAAAAAAGCGCGGGGTGCTGACATTAATTGTGATAAATACTTTAAGTTGTATGACAGATGTTGGTACAAGTATTAATTTTGAAAATATCCCAAGGAACCCCACGCTTTTACTAAAAATCTGTTTTTATCACACTTTCCTTAATTCATATGTATTAAAAGTTATTTCTAACTTTTTAGTTGGATTTTCTGTAAAAGCAAGCTTTTTCAGTTTTTTAAACTATTTCTTATTTTTTAACCGACTTCCAAAAAGGAGGAGGTTCTCTATTCGGTTGTATGTTTTTTTTTTTTTTTTTTTGTATGTATGTTACTCGATAGCGCCGCCAATTGTCAATCAATTTCGATGGTTCTTGTTTTGTTTGGTAGATCATAGTTCAGAGGTGGTCCCATATAAATTTTATCGAAATCGGTGTAGTAGTTTTCGAAATATGAACAAAAACAACTAAAATTTACCTCGACGACATAGTGATTGCGTCATCCGTCTGTAGGTATCACCGTTACGGTAATAGGTAGACAGTGGAAATTTTCACAGATTATATATTTCTATTGCCGCTGTAACAACAAATACTAAGAATAAAACAAAATAAATATTTAAGGAGGGCTGGCATACAACAAACTTGATTACATCTTTATTGATTACCAACCATTAGTACAGCCCTAGCAAACTAGATGGCGCCACTAGTAAAATAACACGCGCTATCGACTTTCGAGTTAGAATCATCTATATCTCGAGCTGCATATTGAACACCTCCACCTCGTTTGGACAATATAATCGAAAGCAAGGCTATACTTTTTAACCCCCGACCAAAAAAATATCTGTCGGTCTGTGGCACCGTAGTGACCGTAGAGCTCAAACGGATGGGCCGGTTGCGATGCGGTTTTTTCATTTTAAGGGTCAATTCACACCGAGACGCGACGCGACGATACTCAAAGAGGCCAATGATTTCGCGCTACGCCGCGCGTCGTCGCGAGATGCATCGCAACGTCGCGAGGCGCATCTTAAAATCGTAGTAGGACGACGCCTCGCTGCGCAGCGAGATGCCGCGAGGCGCAGCGGAACGTATCTACTAGCCGCGGGCGCCGCGCGGCCCCGCCCGCGCCCTTGTGATGTCTTCTTTTTAATTTTATTTTTGTAAACTTCTTCCTCTTCCTCTTCTGCAAGAAGTCCGATTATAACAAGATCCCAGTCTATCATTATATTTTCAATCGACTTTACATTCACTCGACCGAACTGCATCAATTCTAAACGAAGTCTGAACGGAAATAGTAGTGAAGTCGCCACAGCAGCCTCAGGCTGCGCCTCGCGGCGTCGCGCGGCACCGTGAGACGCAGCACCGCTCTTGCACGCCGCGCGTACCGGCGATGCACCGCTGCGTCACGATACGTCGCGCTACGCCGCGAGGCACCTCGAGGCGCAGTGCTGCGTGGTGCAACGTAATCTGAATTCTCACAATGTAATGTGTATCTTTTCGTGTAGTGAATAAAGTATATTCTGAGTCGCTCTATGAAAAATGTGCGCGCAGCGTCGCGCCGCGTCGCGTCTCGGTGTGAACTGACCCTAAGATTAATATGTCACATATTTGTAGATTTCACAAAGTTATGAAATTCGACCCTGTTAAATACGAAATCGTGTAAATGCATTAATGAAAACTTGTTTAGCACTAAAAAGGGTAAAATAAACTATTTTTAACAAAAAATTAAACCGACTTCAACACCACAAATAGGCACTCAAAAGCGAAAAATAATTTAATATAGGTAATTAATATAACCACTACTCACTCATCTATATGAAGTCGGTGCCAGCCAACTCTAATAAGTATAGATAGATATACCTATGCCTACTTACTACCTCGTACATAGTATATATCTACTAGCTTTTTAACTAGACTGGCACCGACTTTATATGGATGAGTGAGTAGTGGTTATATTAATTACCTATATTAAATTATTTTTCGCTTTTGAGTGCCTATTTGTGGTGTTGAAGTCGGTTTAATTTTTTGTTAAAAATAGTTTATCTACTTTATAGTTTTGTTATCTTTATAAGGGATTTATTTGAATTTGCATTAATTTAGATTTATTTGGTAGTAATCAGCAAATCGAACGCTGCCAGGCACTCTGTTGGCGATTGGAAACGTAAGGCTAAGAACTCATAGAACGATTTCCACCCGCGCCGGCCGCAATTGCGGAACCGCGGTAGGTAGCGTGTTACTTTTCCCGTGTACAGTAGTAGAAAGCAGTATTGCCTCGAAAAGCGCCCAGGTTTGTTAAGCTAATTCTCGTTCCAAACCCGTGTTCAATACGAGGCAAGCGTCCTACAATCGTGCATGGGTTTGTGACGCGAACTGTTCTTCTAAATACTCGTACATGTTCAATACGAGGCATGGCGCTCGAGTTCGCGACTAAATGCACCGCTCGCGTCATCGCGTCTCGTTACTTTGCCAGATCCGATTCGGAGCACCCCGACTCCACCGAGTCTTGTCGCTACTACGAGTACCTCTAGAGTGTGTAGGAGCACGTATTTATGATGTAAGATTTTAGTATATATTATAAGCAGATTACAGCGGAGAGTGAGCAGTCTCTCGCCCCGCGTCACTTGTACAGTTCAAATCAGTATAGACAAACAAGTGTCAGTGTAGTCGAGGAAAGAGAGAAAAAGATTGTGCTGATATATGTATGTATCTGTACTAAACGTTACTAAATAGCATTTTTATTAAGAAATTTTGCCATAGTTGTAATATAACCATAAATAATTTTCAAAGTATGCTAAGTCACGGTCCACGGAAAAGATCCACGGGATATTTTAGTCGACAACCCCGGTGGGGCTGCTGGGGAAAAGGATTGTCAGTATTGAGGTGCGCTGCTCTCCTCATCCTCTGCAGCCGAATAAGGCGGCGGATCATAGAACTGACCCGTCGCGGGGGATCAAGGATGTTCAGACATGGGAGCGTCTGGCACCCATTTATTGGTGGGTCCCCGAAGTGGACACGGCGTATCCTTGGTGGGCGTCTGTGACGGGGGTGTACATAATGTAGATAATAGGAGGGCACGGTCCCATGTTTCTGCCGTCAGTGGCAAAGATGGAACCTGTGCCACTGTCGGTAGGCGTCTAGACATCCTTGGTCCCCCACGACGGGTCATGTCTGTGGTTCCGCGGCCTTTTTTCGTCTGCAGAGGATAGGGAGAGCAGCGCACCAAAACTAAATCTAAACGCGTTTCAGATTAGAATCGATATCCGTTTACAACCTATTTTCACCGTTTACAACTTATTTACACATTGACTATTTAATCAAATTAATTACGTGGTAACGAAACATAATAACTGAGAGCATTATTTGTCAGTATGACACGAAAACAGTCAGTGAATGTAAAATGTAAACGAAGTAATGAAATCTTGATGATCGTGGCTAGAATTAATGGTAAATAAGCCAAACTGTACAAATTACTGCATTGTCATCGGTCCTTGATAATTGTGCAAAGTTTAAGTTTCAAATCAATTCGTAGTTTAGAAAGTGGTGAAAATCACATTCAAAGATTCCGTTACATACATACCAAACTAATAAAAGCGTGTTAAAATAGCAGAATATTAAATCGTATACAGGTAAGATATTGTGCAGCACTAGTGCTGTTCTAAGTTACAACTTTTCACTCTATCGGCACAGCGGCAGTCCCTTTTTATCAGATATTTGGAAGTAGTCTAGTAGATTTTTTAAATGAAATTATATTTCTAAAAATGATTTGTATCTGTCCTAACGTTTCTTACCCCAATATATTTTGTTGTGATTATTATTCAAAAAATGACCAATCATATCGATGGTTCAGTAATGTAATAAAATTACATCTCTGCACAACACCAAAACGAATATGATTGAAAAATAAAATGGTCCTTATTTAATAAAATAATAATGACTATTGCATAAATGCGTGTACGCGTGTACCTAATCCCGGCTTCCAGTTTATTCATACAGATAAGTAAACGGATTTCCTTTAGAACATCAGATACAAACGGAATTTTTCGTCGATCGAGTCGCCATCAAAATTCAGTAGGAAGGATTTCCCGTGGAAATCTCTCTTCACACGTCAGATTACCTTTTGTCTGCAACATCGAGTGGAAAAATGCAGGAGTCATTTCTTCTCATAAAACGTCAATCATAATTGCAAATTCAGAACAATATTTCGCACAATATACGGTTTTATTTTCGGTAATCAACAATATTTTTAAGCTAAAATAATTTTCTACTTGTAGAAGAGTTAAGTCCATTTATAGCAACATTTTAAAGAGGTATTTATTTTCGATACAGAATGCTTTGAAATAAATAATATTGAAATTGTTCAAATTCAGCAAGTTAAGAGCTGGCTTATATTAAGTCATAGATTAACGTATTAATAAAACAAAATACCGCATCAGTACCAAAGGACGCAATTAACGCAAATGACAATAAGCAAAATGTAAATATATGTGTCTATAAAATGATTGTCTGTATGTCTGTGTCCAGTATCATGTTAAGCACGGGATAGTGCACATCCACACAGGCGATGAAATAGAAAATAGAACAACGAAATAAAACAAAAGGAAAAAAAGCTGAAGTGGGATCACCACAGCACATTTTGTCCTTCCACTTATTATCCGTCACTCCGCTCCTTTCACATTCATACGTACTTCGTTTTCATCTCACTCTAGTTCTGGGAACTATTGATATGAAAATTGTGTTTCATAAAAACTTTAACAACAACGGAAACTTTTAGAAAAAAATAGCAAAACTTAGACTGCATAAGTATTTAGAAAATGAGCTACAATAGCCCGATTGGTTATTAATAAAGACATTGTACCATATTACCCGTACCAGTTTAGTAGAAAAGGCACCACTCCTATAACCTGAGCGAAAAATCCTGTTCCAAAGTAGGGTAATACAAATGAGATCAAAGGTTATCAGCGCTCGATTTGTATCCTTTCACTGGTAAACGGACAATGGCGCGTGCTTGGGCGTGCTCAAGGGTGCGAGGCAGTTGTACACTAGCGAACTGAAGTGTTATAGTTATTTGTTATACAAGAGTGCAAAGTTGATTTTTAACCGCGTGCTCAATTTTGAATCACTCGCTGCGCTCGTGATTCAATTTTAGAATCCTAAGCGTAGCAAGGGAATCAAAAGAGCACAAGGTGAAAAATCTTTGCACTCGAGTGCAACACGTAACTTTTCATTCCACCTCAGCGAGGAAATGACTAAAGGCAAATTTTTAAATTTTTTCGCGCTAAGCAAATTAAAAAAAAGTAAGTACACCAAGGAGGTTCCGAGTCTGAGTTTTTAACATATTTGAAAAAATTTATGATGCATTCGGCACCCAGGAGGTAGATATAAATAGGTTGTATTGTGTTTTGAATTCAAAACCTCAGTACACACGATGTTCTAAATTCAAATTTACTTTAACCTCTAGAGGGTAAAAACGACTTTTGTGGCCTGATATCGAGGAGAAAAAGTACTCTTTCCGAGCTGGTGGGATGAAAAATATATTTTTAATCACAATCTTTAAAAAACACTTAGTAAAGAACTGCCAGACTAGTCTTTTATAATTTAACCTCCGTAATAGATAAGTGACTGCCGCAAGTAAAACTTTCAAGGCTTATGCTAACCTTGAAAACCTTAAAAGAACCCTTAAAATTTTCGAAAAAGATGGGTTTGATTTTTTTTTCTCTTTTTGTCTAGATTAGTTTAAGCATTGATGTTGATATTTCCTTCATTTTAGTTCTAAGAATGTAGTTATTACGTACGTATTTTTGTATTGAGAGAATATAATTGTTGTAACACTTAAGTATATTTAAAGACTTACTCCCAATATAGATTATTATTTAATTATCTGGACGTTTTGGCAGCGTTGCAATCGCCGTGGCCACGAGAATATTTCTCGATCTCACATTAGACATTAGATCAACTAATACGACCCTATAGTATATATTATATTTTATCAATAAAAGGTGAACGGACATAAGCTAATTAAATTTTACGTAATTTTGTGGGAACCTATTAATGCTGGGTAATGTGTAGCGCTCTGGGCCTGTGCCCGGTTTTTTCTAATATTTTTTTTGAATGGAAATTCACTAGCCCCTTGATACACTTTGGTAACTATATTAAACCGAATTACGAAAATTTACAAAATTAACTTTGGAAATTTGTTTTTTTTGGTATTTTCATTTGAGAAGTTTACATCCATTTATTTGGTTTATTTGGCGTCTGCTTAGACCGGTCTTTATTTTTAGATAAACGACGTTATAATAAAAGTTCGTTTATATAGAAAAATCGTTAAATTAAAAAAAAAAAACAAATTACTATGGCGGGAAAATGGTCCCGAAGTAGGATTGAATAATTAAAAAAAAACAATTAATGCCAACGAGTGCAGTTTTTTTGGTTTTTTTTTTGTGTTTGTTATATCGTATACAATTAATTTAAAACATAAAATCACTTTGTCTTCCTTATAATTTAAGATGATATTATACCTTTAGAACTCTTGAGAACTCGAAAAAAAAACAACACAAGTGTAAAAATTGTTAGTTTATATTTTAAGAACATTAATTTAAACAAACAATACCGCCAGAAGCGTCTTGAAACATTCTTGAGAATAATGGGCTAAAACAGGTACAATTAACGCGGCACATCATATGCCGAAACGTAAATAAACGCACTTAAGTAACCTGACACCCGTTTTCCCGCCAAAATTGTAAACGTGATTAGCTGAAAGTGAAGCAAGCGGCTAGGTACGAGTATATACGGTTGTGCGAAATTAAATAACCGGAAGGAACTGCACTGAAAATTGTCTTTTCTAAATTATTATAGTTCAATTCTGTATTAACTTTCATCGATGTCGTTCGAACTTATGAGCGCCAGCGTACCGGGTACCATGATTCGTGACCCGCCACACCCGCTCCGAACTACCGGCACAGATAGTCGATCTGCACTATGCCAGTTGCTGTCATTCTATTTTATTCCTGACTTGCTGAATTCTGTTGCAAATAGTCGTTAAGACATCAGGGCAGCATTATATGTCGTGCCCGGACAGTGCCGAAAAATAGCTGCATATAATTCTTTTTAAATCCGTCCTGTTCAACTATCTGTAGCAATCGAACCAAAAATCTGCAAAACAGGAGTACTTTGATATATCGGCACTTATGATTTTTTGTTTGTTTCTCATTTTATGTCATGTCTATTCTAACTGCTCTATCGATATTTTTATTCTGATTGATGATGATTAATGTTTCCAGAGAAATTACAGGGCATAGAGATAACTAATTGTATCTCTAGGTAACGAGCGCAATGCTATACAAAAACATCACTCTGAACTTTAAATGTAGACGTAAACATAG
This sequence comes from Ectropis grisescens, assembly GCA_017562165.1. Lineage (NCBI taxonomy): Eukaryota > Metazoa > Arthropoda > Insecta > Lepidoptera > Geometridae > Ectropis > Ectropis grisescens. Next base: position 7,908,144 of record CM029776.1, on the reverse strand, counting down.
GCACGCTAAACAACTAATTAGCATGAGGTACGCTGTTTTACTCGCGATATTCTTGCAAAATCTTGTAATATCAAGTGGATAAAAGTTTAGATACTTAGATTTATAAATTAATCAAATTGAAATTTGGCACTTAAATAAAGAATGGTCTAGAACTCTAGAATAACACGTAGACCTATCTACCTACCTAATAGTTTATTATCACCGCGGGTGAAGAAAAATATTGCGAGAAATCTATTGTAGTTCAATATTCACCTCTTTCAAGGACATATGTAGTGAGTTATCCACCGGGGTACATCAGACCAACCGTGATGTTTCTCTTTGCGAGAAAAGGTGCCAAGTCCCGGCAGTTCGATTAACTTGCAACTTAAAAAAAAATGCTTTGTGCTTATGCTAAATCAAAAATTAACTATTAACACAGATGAAGCTTCAGGCATTAACTAGTTTAGCTATAATTGTCAAACAACATCACGATCTAAACGCAGAGCATGGACATAATGAATGATTAACAACACTGCTGGCAATTTTAGGTAATCATCATAAAATGTACATGTTGCGTTAAATTGTCGAGCGTCAAATTATTCGCTATATAACGATTAGGTTGTAAACGTAAATTTTGATTTTAACTGAATGTCGTGTCATGTTTTAAGAACGCATAGGTGTGTTTCTCATTTGTTAAAGACCTAATAGCTTCGGGATATAGTATGATTTATTATTTAGTGAAAATGTTACGTTTGATGAATTCATTAAGTTCTTTCTATTTCGATGTGGGAGAGTTAAGGTTAAATTATGAGGACGTATTGATTAATTAATACGGCTTTACATTAAAGTACCTTTTTTACGTGAGAAAAATGCACTTAACCTGCCTTTTGGGAAAACGGGCTATGTCGGGCAAACTACCCCGTCAAGATTTCTTTCTGCCTACGTTACATATGTTGACTACGGTTCTGAAACTGTATCTCGTGTGGTAACTCTACTATGAAACCCAATTTACATCTTTTTGCAAAATCCTTCCTTAGTCGCTTGGATTGTTTAAGCTATTTGTCGTAATACAATGTTGCTGTTTAGGTTTAGTTTGTTGTATGTTTTCTTAATTTCATATCACTAGAGATTTCATTTTGTAATTCCTACGGTTCGATAAGCAAAACTTCTAGTCTCAAGAGTAAGACCATTAATTAAGTCTACTTATATAGTGTAGTATATTCATCATAGGTACTAATATTATAAAAGCAGTAGTTTATGGCTTTGTATGTGTTTATGTTTGTTACCATTTATGTCTGTACGGCTGAACGGATTTCAATTAAATTTTATACGAAGTAGTCAGTACATTACCTGTATGATATGATATGGCGTTTTACTCGTCAAAGTTAGTGTTTGTACCACGAGTTACACCACGGGGTGTTGGTAGTTTTTAATGAGGCGGTGATGGTAAAAATCTATTCTGTAACGATGGTATTAAGAACCTACATACAGATTTTTAAAGCGTAACATTTTACTAAAGGCTCCTGCATGTACGCTCTTGCTCCTTTGGGTATACGGTGTGGGTGCGATACGCGTCGACGAACAAGACAACTAGAAACCTGATGGTAAACCACAAACCAACTCTAAACAGCGCAGAGGCACTCAGCAATTCTAAAACAAAAAAACATTTGATTTGAAAGAGAAAGGGAGTACGGAGGAGCATTAGCCGTGCACATATTAATTTATTGTATTACAAAAGTAACATCTTAAATTTTGCACATTATATTATACGGCTACTGTTAAACACGCTCGTTTTTAGGATTCCTTTGCCAAAAGGATCAATCCGGGAGACTTTACTAAGACTTCGCTGTCCGTTCTTCTGTCAGAAAGCTGTAACTCATGAACCGTCATAGTTAAACAGTTGACATTTTTTCAACTGATTTTTTCTATAGGCGCTTTTAAAAATATACTGAAAAATAAAATCAATACTTAACAAAGCTCCCACATCCACCGTGATTTTTTTGTGCTTTTCTGTTCGGTATTGATAACAGCCACAGCGCTTGTAGTTAATGTAAAGTAGACGATTGAACTCAACGGTTGATCTCAAAATATTTAGTTACGCTTTACAAAAAAACAATTAAATGAAAATAATAGGGTTAAAAAAAAAACCTATTATGCTTCGAGCCCGACTTGCATTTGGCCATATATTTTATACTTATTTTACCACACACGCACACACTAATTAGTTTCATAGATTCATTACTCTGTCACAAAGACTAAGTACAAGTTGACGTAAGCATAGCTCCAGGTAGAAATCTAGTACAGTTAATAAAGGTAAATAAAGCCAGTGTAATTTAATTTAGAAAAACCGTAAAAAGTGAGACGACTGCTCGAGGCAGACTAATTATATCAGAACCGGTCCCGTGGCGCTTCACTGCAGTTAAACTGTTTATTAACTGGACTGCAGATTACAAGGTTAGCTGGACTCAAGGACCAATTACCTAGAAAATGCGACCTTACCTAGAAATTTTAAAAAGTAGCAAGATTGAACTATACTATAAATTGTATTTGGATCGAGTTGTTACCTGTTTAGACTGCGTTGAAATCTTACTAATATTGTAAATCAATCCTACTAATATTGTACAATGTGTTTGTCTACCCATCTTGGAGCCTGAAATGGTAAAATATAATATTAAGTTTATCGACAACTCAGGTTTTAATAAAAAAATATTCCTCCTTGTTTTGGTACCAGCCCTTAGGCGTTTGTATTAATTTAGTCATAGCTTACAATGTTAGGAGCATATTGTTAAAAAAAGTTATCAACGTATAGGCAATAAAACTTGGTTAAACATTTGCAAATGTTATTTCGATAAAAGAAAGAAAACAATTCGAAAGAAGAAAAATTATAACGTATTTTCAATGAACAATAAATTATTAACGCCTGATTTGTCGATAAAATTAACCATATCTTTTACCATTTCAGGGTCCGACACGGGTAGACAAACACATTGTATACATGTCAATATATGGATCTTTGGACATTTGGATGATTGTTGCTCAATCATGACCTAAAATATGAACGGATCTGGCTGAAGCTTAGAACACGGTTAGATTATAGCCTGGAAGAACACATAGGCTCCATTTTATCTCAGGAAAATAACGGGAACGGCAACTCCGCGGGTAAAACCGTGGGGCGCTGATAGTATCTTATACGTCTTATAGGGTTATACGGAACTTCTTATAGAAAATAATAAGTACTGAGTAATTTTAATTTTTTTTCCTAAATTTTATCACAATAAAAACTCAATTTCAATAAGGCCAGGTAACCATCATAAAATTTTATTCCCAAAATAAGCCTAACAAAAAATTAGAATAAAACTTATCAGAAATCCAGACCCCCAGGACAAAAGACAAAACGGATCCAAACTTTTTAATTGAATGTCATTCCCAAACTAATGGACCAAAGATCAATCGGCTCACTTTGAAAGCTTAATTATGTTTATACGGAACCATTAATTCCTGAACCAGTTCGCTTAATCGATCTATTTCGAGTTAAGTACCTTCGAAAGTTCAACCGATACGGACATTCGAAATACTTAGAAACATTGAGGTAATAACAGTAGCCAGTTAGATGGAATGATGACGTTCTCTCATTGCTCGTAAAAAGTTTCAATTTAAATCGGAACGTTATTGATAAAACGTAAAACACATGAATGCATTAACGATAGTACCAATAAAGTTGATAACATAATTAAAGCCAATGAAAGTAAAAAAGAGTTTAATATCAAGGCGGATGCTCGTAATCGGTTTAAGAATCGTTCGGGAGCTGTTTGAGGGTTTGCAGCAGAACGAATTTGGAAAGAACCCAATTAAGGTAAGTGACTGTGCAACTATTGTTGGAAATGCTGAGGGTTGCTAGTTTGGTAATCTTCTCTTGTAATTTTGAGGCGTTTTAATTTACACCTTTTCATAATATGGAGAGAGAGAACGAGTAAGTAGCATACCTGTTTATGACAATAAAAAATGGACAATTCACACACAACACCATCTGACCCCAAACTAAGCAAAGCTTGTACTATAACGGCTAGATAGCTGATATAGGATAGTTTTAAATACGTACTTATTATACATAGAAACACCCAAACACAGTACAAACATTTGAATTCATCACACAAATATCGGCACTGGGTGGGGAATGGAACCCACGACCCTCGGCTTCGCAGGCAGAGTTACTACCCACTAAGCCACGAGGCCTGTCGAATACAGTGTGAACAGCTGTTTGAACATGAACAAGCTAATAACATGTCAATCAGACATTTATCTGGAAACATCCAGGGAATGTGTTATTGGGTTTCGATGCCTGTGTTCGCTGCGAACAGACAGTAACGTTTGAACATTGCTTGGTGGTAGAATGAGCCACAACGGACTGGGACTTCCCAATATGGACTCTACTAAGAAGGCTACTTCTATAAAACACCTAGTAAGTTGAAACAATTGCTACACAACTTATCACTATAAGAGAACAGAAGACGATTGTGTAATAACAAGTATAGAGTTACGTTCATTAGTAATAGTCGTTGTGTGTTTCGAATAATCTAAGCGAATAAGTATGTATTTAGTACATAAATTTAATTTTCTAGATATTATTGAAATCATTTAGTAAATTTTATTAATATTTCAATAGAAATACAAATCATTTATTTTAATTACATTCAATTTGCCCTGAAAGTTTCATAATTCTAGACAGAGTATTATGTCAAATAATACTTCAAATTAAAACTTATTAAAGTTTCAAAACTTTCATTGATATTTTTTTTTATCTTAGCTGGTAATATTTCTCAGGGCATATACACTGGCAATACTGACAGATTTATAAAGACCAGGTGCAACCAAGAAACCGAAGCAGACCTGCCACCGCGGAGCGAATGGGGCATGTCAATCAAATTAATTAATCATTGAAATTGCTTCAGAGCTTCCATTTTACTTACTCATTCACTGTTCCTTAGTTATCGTTTTAGTCTGCACATTATATTTAAAAATCTGAATAGAAAAGACACTTCTCGACTAATCATAACGTATTATTTTAACAAAGCGGTTTGTCCACTTTCCCTGTAGGTACAGGCAAGCAATGCATGGAATATGCTTCCTTAAAGTTTTAAACATTTGATAAAATCTGGGTATCTTCCAAACGAGAGTCAATGGATTTTTTCTATTATGCGAGCTCAATTGTAGACCGCATACTTGTTTGGATGCAAAACAAAAAAGACGATCTAATTCTAACCAATAGCAAAATCATATCACTGATATTTTTACTTATTTCCTCAAACAATATCAATTTTATGTACAATTTACGCATTCAATTCTTATTTACTAAACATTACTTTTTAGACATAGTTTTTAACAACAACTCACAAAAAAAAGAGCCTGATGATATTCTCATGACGCGATCGACCAAAGATAATCTAAACTTTCACTCTGTGTTTAAAAATACAAGATGTAAGTTTTGTTATTATAACATACTAGCTGTACCCGGCCACGCTTCGCTGTGATACATTGTGATGAAAAATTCAATTTAAAAATAAACCTTGATGCAGATTATATATCATACTAAAATTTCAGCTCGATCGGTGCAGAACTTTTTGAGTTTTTGAAGCGTATACAAACCAACATAACATTTTTAAACATAGAGAGATATTAACTTCCAACTTTAGAGTTTGGATGTTTGTAGCGCAATTACGTAATTACAAATAAATTGATTATTGATGATATTTGAAAAAAATCTGATAGATCATATAAAAATAAGTCAATTTAGGACAACTGACGAATTTCTTAAGGAATAAATAGAATGCGCGTAGTATTATAATTATGTCCCATTGCTGAAACTCGATGCTTTCTCTCACCAGGAAAGTTTTAAGGTTACATATAATAGTCCACCTTATACTTATACTAGCTAATCTTCCAAAAATGTATGTGTGGAACTTGCTGGTTTCCTTACCATGTTTTCCTTCACAGTTAAACCCAGTGGTGATGACATATTTATATATTTCACTTGGAAAAATAATCAGAGGTGCAGGCAAAATTTCTACTTACGACCATACTATAGAATAGACCATGGTATAATCGGATGTTCTCGGCAATAGGCCACTACCGGCTTAAAGATACTAACTAGATTATATATTAATACTTAATATTAGGATTTACACAAGATAAATTAGTATATAATATATACAGGATTAAATAATTACTGTAATTTATTATTTAATTTTAAGCAAAAAACGATTTTTTTATCGCTGTACATTTAGATGTATGTACCTATGTATATTATAAAATACCATAGAGACCGCCTGGGGCATTATCTATCACACACAAATTCGCATTTTCATGTAATCTCCAAGCAGATATATGCAAACATTATTGCGTTTCGGGCTACAGAACAATATGTAATTATCCGGAGAAATCATTCAATAGTAGTTAGTAGAAAAAATTGACTGGCCTTGTGGCTTAGTGGGTAGTAACTCTGCCTGCGAAGCCGAGAGTCGTGGGTTCGATTCCCACCCAGTGCAAATATTTGTGTGATGAATTCAAATATTTGCACTGTGTCTGGGTGTTTCTATGTATCATAAGTATGTATTTACAACTACATATATAAGTATTGTATCAGCTATCTGGCCGTCATATTACAAGCTTTGCTTAGTTTGGGGTCAGATGGTGTTGTGTGTGAATTGTCCACCAATATTTATTTATTTTTTATTTAATAGTAGGTACTCGTATGAAAAAAAGGCTATGTATTTCAGGTTAAATAACGCATTGCAATGCTGGGCACCGATTTTGACTCTTCATGTTCAAAAATATCTGCGTGGTTTTCTGATAACTTTTTGAATGGCTTACTGTATCATAGCTTAGTGTACCAGCGGATCGCTTCGATTCTACAATGCCTGTATCGTTTCAAGGACAATAACCCTAGATTCCATTGAGTACGGTCAATGTGGTCGATTGATGATGTCAGAACAAGGCATTGTTATCAATATAATAGACATTGTCGCAAATAAATGGGTATCAAATGTACCAACTATTAGCGTCGTCCACAGACTTCCCGTTTTTCTCTCTAGTTACTTTGTTGTCTACAATGGTTCTGTGTTATGTGAATACAGTCTCTCGTTTGCGGCTTTTTTATCGTTTCTATTTTTAACTAGGTGCGTCCGGTGGCGTAGCCCGAAACTTAATACTAATTTCAATGAGCTAAACGTTAAGGTAATTTTATTTAAGTTAATGTAATTTATACCTGTCAGTTAATTAAAATCCGTTACAGAGATACAGGTACAATGTATAATAATTATGTTGTATTTATAATACGTATCTATCTAATCTAATACGGATCTAATGTATACAATATCGCCTGTTTCCCCTCTGTCAAAATACAAGTCCGCGTGGACCATGGAGTTTATATATACTGTGGCTGAGGGAGGGGCTAGATTTGTGAATGGTGCTTTATTTTTTATGTGTTAGTGATTTGGCTGTGTGAGTATGATCGCCAATGGATCGGTACAGGTACGTTTTGTATGTAATAGTGCGGATTTGCGCTAGTGTGCAACTTTCCCCTCCCGCAAGAAATGACAGAAAGATTTGTACATAATTTTTTAGCTAAGGCTACTTCCCTTCCGTGCTTGCGCGGGAGATCGATGCTCGATGGAATATACATAAGTACACAGATTACGAATCACTAATCTGTGCATAAGTATATCTTTCTAGTGGCGTGTTTTGTCGTTTCGTAGAATTTTTTCAGATCAATACTTTACTTAAGAAATGTAAGTTCTTAAACTTTCACGATTTGAACACGTGTTATCAAAATATTATACAACGCTAAAACGCGATTTAACTCAATATTTAATTACCTCGACGTTTCGGTAGGTAGCGTTTTAAACGCGGTCACGGGAAGGCCTCTGTCTATTCTCGCGATCACAGCTGTTGTAACGCCGCCAAAAAGTAGAGATGATCAAATTACAATTTAGGTTACAAAAGACGTTTGACTTAATGTAAAATAGCGCTTAATAGCTTTACAAATACGATATTTGATAGTGGTAGGAGGTAGGACTCTTTTTACAGTCCGCCTGGGGAAGTACCACATTCGTTTTGCCAACTATTCTACCGCCAAGCGGTAAAGTGAAAACATCACTTTGTTCCAGTTTGAAGGGCAATGTTTCTAGTGAAATTACAGGGCAAAGAGATCTCATATGTCTGAGTGACGAGCGCAGTGTGGTACTAGATAATGATTTGGACTTTACATGTTCCAATAACAGCGTGTCACTGTGCTGTTATGGTCAGGCATGTTGCTTACTATCAGCCAAACGTCCTGCTCGTCTCGTCACTCTATACTATATAAAAAACATACACTGGGAGAATAAAGGAAAAACAAAAATATAATTTACTGTTTATTTAATAAACAAGTAAGGAAACAACATTATAACAATTCTGACTTTGATAATTTTAACATTTTCAGCCGAAATAACTCTATCCTCTCTATTTAAGTTCTGCAATATAACAAACAAATATTCCACAGGATATTAAATTGAAGATCTATCTATTCAGAACAAAAAAAAAATGATATTCAAACATATATGTTACATTTTCACTCGAAATGTCTATCTCTGTGTTGAAAGGTATATATATATTCATTCGACAGAGATAAATTTGTTACAAGAATTTTCAATAATATCTAATATATATTATTTGGCTCCGTCTGATGAACATAAACCCGACCACACACATTTTAAAGGATTTTTTTTTATCTTTTAAGTAGTTGAATTGCCGTGAATCTCTTTTAGACCTTCTTGGTGTTATAATTCTGTAGTTATTTGTTCGTACCGTAAAACTTAAACAAAAATGATAAATTCATTTTTATTTAGTATGGAAAATAGAATTTGAATTTCTTATACTAACAATATCACAGATTTTTTATAGAACTACTTAAAGCATAATACTTACACGTTCACTATATACTTAATTTGTAATGTTTCGTTTATATACATGACTAATAGATATTTACAAATTATATCAACAGACGTCCTTTTGTATTTCTTTTTCAAACATTTTATACAACTAATAAAATACTTTGCAAATCAAAACAGATATAATACGATCGATTTGAGAAACCGACTCCATTTTTGGAGTCTTCAAAAAAAAAAACGTCATCGTTAAGCTGTGTCTGAGACGAGATTTTAAATACATTTTTGTTCGAAATACTTTTATAAAGATGCCTAAAATTATAAATTGCAACAAAAACGCTTCACAATATATCATTCTTCATTTTCATTGTTTTAAATATATAAAGAAACAAAAATCATCAAATAAACTTAAATAATACCCCCACATTCAATATCTAGCGAAATGTTACGAGTAGTTTAAAAATATTTTTGTTCTGTTTTGACGCAAGTCAATTTGAAAAAAAACTGACTTGATTAAATGAACTTATTAATAATTTATAAATTCTATAATACTCTATATACAGTGCTGGCTATGTCTATAACATATGAGGCGCAGAGAACGACAACATCTGCTATCTTGGACAGAAGTCGGTGTGAGGGAACAAGTAGCAGTGGAGAGATAAAAATCTGTAACAAAGAAATGTTGAACGTTAAAAATGGCTACACACAAAACATGACCAGTCCACTTTATGATTCCCCTGCTGGTACTTAGGGTCTTCTGTCATAAGGAGAGAGTTAAAGCCATACCTAAGCCACCACGCTAGTCAAGTGCAGTTTGGTGGATGATGCATATTTATCCGCGTAAGATGTTTTCTAGGAATAAAAGCCAGTTCTCACCGTCAAAACCAGTGATGATGCCAAATTTTGTACATATGTATTTTGAAAAAATACTCAAAATTGCAGGTGGGATTAGAACCTATGATTGTAAAATAGAGTTATGTTCTACTAGGCCACCACAGTTTTAACTCCTACAAGATACCTATACATATGGATTTATGTTAATGTATACTAATTCTAAATTTTAATATACCTACGCGCAATCAGGTAGGAAAGCTTTTGTCTTGCAATAAAATAAATCGCAAAAAATCTGTCATCATTTCATGCCACCGCTGCGCTGGTATAAACATGTGAGCGATTTTTTTTTTTTATTTTTGTATTTTATATTTGTTTTGTTTTTTTATATTTGGGTAAAAAAATACTTTGTGCAATTATGAACGTGCACGTGACGATTCCCATCAGGCTCTATAAAATTGTGAGTATTTCGTTTGGTCTATGCTTATCTAAGCACTTGTGTAATTTTTTTTATACAGTAATTTTACTAGAAAAAACTCGACATCTATGATGTAAAACTAACTCAAAAGTTTTTGACAAAATTGAGAAAATAAAGTTTTGTAAAACAGCGATGGGACGTGTTCGGAACGTCCACCCGCTAAAGACACACATCTATGCCAGTCATTCTCCTATCAAGCAGTGATATGTAAATGCCACCGTTAACTTTCCGTCACCATCAGATTATAATCTCATGTTAGGTTAAGTTAGTCTGTGATTTGTTACATTATAATCGGACTGTTTTCACATTTTAACGGTGACATCAACATTAGTGTGCTGTGGTACGATTAGTCATTACTACGCTGGTAAACAAAAGATCTCATTTTGCTGAACGACATTGCTATACGATATACTCGTAGTGATGTGAACTATTCTTGGTGAGACTGCGTAGTTTGCAGACCTGTTGCTATCAACGGCTAACTTGTGCACATTCTTCTGCACTGGGTTCGTTGCGTTTGTCGCAACGCAAATAAAGCACATTAATTAAATTCAAATTTTGAGGTAGGTTTTGAGGTGTTTGGTTAATGGTTACCAAGGTACCTGGCAATAACAATTGAGATTGCAATGTGCTAAGTAGGTAGGTAAGCAGAGTTGGTGAGCTAGTGTTAGTGTTAACAAACTCACCTAGTCGGATCGTGACTGTAGCCGATGCCTGGAACGGCTACAATGTTCTCCATCACATTTTTTGCTTTTTTCTTGCGTATAGTATAGCTAAAAGAGATCTGATCTCTAAACGTTTCTATTGGCAACAGCTTCAACTGCTCAAGATGCGAGTGGAATTCTGGCAGTATTGTCAAATTCTCTTGTAATAAAACCTCTGAAACAAAAAATACTAGTTATTATCTAATCCAATTAAATCCTGTCACATCAAAATCATTTACTAATATTATTTTAGCTGACAACTAATATTTAATAAATTGTAGCTAGCTAGCAGTTAACATGCAAATAATTTATTGCCTAAATGAAAATACAAAATGTAAAAATCTTTATTGCTGTTTGCAGCTAAGATAAGGTGATACAAAACATTTTAAAAGTTGACCCGTAGAAACTGGCCTCTTCTTATGATGAAAGATCTCATTATTGTTTTTGTGAAGGAAAATATGTTATATGATATATTCATATTCCTCTACGTTTGTGCTGCGCAAGTAAGTATAGTCAATTAGCATATGTTGGTTAAATAATTGGACCTGGCAGAGAATGCGCCAAGTTAGAGAGTTTTGTAATTATTTATTTATTTATTTATTAACTAAAACGGGCGTACAGACCAATTACATTAGTTAATCAAAACTTCATATAATATAAATATATATCATGCATCTCATTTTACAAGTCCACTTAAAAATTCAGTAGGTACAATTGTTGAGTAGTACCTATTCAACAAAATACTTATTAATAAACAATTCATGAAGACAAATACACGTAATACTGCAGACAACAGACATGTTAGAAAAATATCACTGAAGTGATATTTATATATCTATTAACGTCAACTTACAAATATAGTCACGAGTAAAAACATAAGGTCAAAAGAGTTGCAACTATGTTGTAACGGTTTTTAAACGATCGCCTACACTTGTACTTTAGAAATAAAGCACTTTATTTTCAGTTTTAATTTTATGCTTATATTCGCTTCCGTTCCGTTATTTCCTATAAAAAAATATTAAAATAGCTTCTACAACTTATTGGAGTTATTTTCCAAAAGTTAAAGAATAAAAGTATTAAAACTCACCAATAATAAATCCTATAGTAACATCATCGGGCATTCGTATGCTATCACAAACACTGATGAATTTCCCACCACTGCAACAAAGCAAACATCAAATTAAATTAAGACAATTGCACATATGAGAAAATTCAATTCAAATATCAAATTTCACCTACAACGACAGTTTCCAAGACACATTTAAATGTAGCTATTCATAAAAAACAGCAAGCTAATAAGAATAAAACAATGCTCTAATGAGGTAGTCAGAGTCCTTGCACCATCTTTCATCCTTCGTCGTCCTCGTGTCTCAACACTCGTCTCTCTCCGCGTTCCTGTGTCTTGTTTGTAAATGTATAGTTTATCTTGGGTTCAAGATGAATGTGAGTTAATTAATTCATGCTAAAAACGCTCCATCAAAGACTCGCATAGTCGCATAACATCAATATGGTAGTAAGCTTATGTTAAAAAACATGAAAGATTTTCGTCGGAATACTTAAGTGGTAGCACAGAAAGTAGGTACACAATTATTTCTTGAATTTACCTTCATATAAAGAAGCTAAAATGAAAGCGTTTTAAAACATTTCACAAATGGACAGAAAATACAATTTAACTGGGTTCATCTCAGTAATATATTGGTAAGAATCTAAAATATAAGGAGTTGCCCTTAAAACAGTTTTCAAGGATCTCTCACCTGGCTATTGGTAGCATTTTAAATGCTAAACTCCTGCTGATGCAGAACCCAGCGCCACCGGTAGCGAACATAAATGTATAAGCTTCCTGTAAAAATTGTTTGTATTAGTATGTACTTGAACAATAAGGGACTATCTATTAAACTTGCATAAAATCCCTACATTGAGCTACGGATACACCGTTGATGCCTCATGGGCTGGAGTCAAGACATAATTTCATGTTATCGTGATATTCATAACTAGATGCCCGCCCCGGCTTCGCCCGTGGTATATTATATAGCACTCATCGGGATCCCGTACATATCCAACGGTGAAAGAATGACTGAAATCGGTTCACTCGTTCCTGAGAATATCGATTTCAAACAAAAACCTCTTCAGCTACCTGCTACGCCACCTGTCGGAAATTGGTCGTACCAACTCAGATTTAGAAAAAAAATAGCAAAGGTTTATATTCAATGCACAGATTACTGAAATTCAATGACGCAATCTTTGACACATGCTGTCATGTGTCATGTCAAAGCACGAAACGTACGAAAACTCTCAAAGGGGAATATTTTTCCCGATTTTGTTACATTCTTGTTTCATGCTCCGCTTCAATTAATAGTAGAGTTATTTTCTATAACCTAAAGCCTTCCTCGATAAATGGACTATCCAATAGAAAAATAATCTTTCAATTCGGACCAGTACTTCCCGAGATCCTAGCATTCAAACAAACAAACAAACAAACTCTTCAGCTTTATAATATTAGTAAAGATGTAGTAGGTATGAAAAGTCCGTTCACAGAAAGCGTTTAAGATCCCGATCATAAGAGTAGAAATTATTAGTTTTATTGTTCTATAGCTCCATTCTTAGCGGCCTTTAATCATCTACACTGAAAGAAATCTAAAGTCACCTGTAGATTTCAATATTATTCAGAAATATTCGTTTATTGTATAACTGTTAAAAAAATTAAGTACTTAGGCGCAACAAAAAATACTCACGTCTTTGCTTTTCTTGTTTTGTATCTTGATTGGTTTATAGACGGAGGGTTTCCCTAAATACCAATCGTGTTGATGATTGTACTTCTGCAGTACGCTGACCAGACGAGGAACATTCACGTAGTTGTCGTCATCGAAATGGCAGAACCACCTGTGAACAAATCACCACATTACACACCTGGCAGTAAATAGTAGATCTTATAAAGGCTAACTACTTAAAATTTCAGCCTGTTTCTAATTACTGTAAGCTTATTAAAGTTCTGAATGGGATCATATTTTGTACCACACAAGACAAAAACGGGTAAATTTGGTCCTAGCTGAGGTTGGCCTTATCCTCATCCTACCGCCTAACTAATTCGGCTATGGCCTTGCTATTTCTGTCTCTATCATTTCAAGCGAAAAGAAAAGAGACAGCAATATCAACCATCTGGCCTTTGAAGGATGAAGACATTATGAAACAAACCTGTATCGAAAGATAACATTTATGTGCAAATATCTATCAACGTACACTTGGCTATTATAGTGTTCGATTTAGGCCACTATTTTCTCCTCTTGAGAGAGGATCCCTAATGAAAATTTATTTTTGATAAATAATCACTATTCTGAGCAATGCTATATTAAGATGGCTGCTTGTGTGAAAGCAAACAGATTGTGTATTTTCTTGATAGTAGAGTATATCACCGTCTACAAACGTTGCTAAAAAGAAAGCTCAGTGCAAATGCCTACAATCGGATAAACTAGAAAGCTATGCTTACTATGAAAGTGGTTTTATGTTTTTTGTTATGATTGTAACCATGATAGCTGATGCGAGCAGTCAAGAAAAATAAAGTATTACTTTGGTTTGTTAAAGCTTAGCGATGTTCAACAACTACTATATAAATCATTTATTTGGAACATAGACTTAGGCTAGTTTAGAACTGTGTTTCGGAAACCAGCAGCATCTACCAACTTCCACATGAAAGTTACAATATTTATATGTTAGAGATAGTCGATTTACGCGGATATACGACGCCACTTATTTTATTAGAATGGCAATACGGCACAATGTGATTGACATCTTATAGCTTATCAGTTGTCAATGTCAACGTCAACGTATCTGTCAGTAGCGCGTGTGCTCGTTTGTCAAGATTACTACTTCACTTGCTCTCGGAACAACGCCCGCGCCGGACGTGCGCACTGACTTATAGAAAATACAACATGTTGGACGACGATGACGGCCATTCAGATAGCCATCCGTCTCCATCTCCGACAGCAGCGGTGGGATTGATTCCAAAATCATCCCACGTGTCTACCGCAATGCCTGCTACTCAAAATCAAGAATATTTTCGGTCGGAACCTGAAGCTCAAGAAAATAGTGCGACGGGTCCATCGACTTCAAGTAACGAAGCACATGGCGTACCTTCACCTGAAACGTGGGCTGTGTTTTTCCAAAATATGATGGCGGGCTTCCAGAATTCCAATCATAAATCTACGAGTGTTGGCGATCCTAGGAAGCTAAAGGCAATCGAGATTTATTTACCGCAATTCGATCCAGACGATTGTCAGTTTACTGCGGCCCAGTGGTGCGACGAGATTGAACACCATGTGAAGAACAACTCGTGGACGGATTATGAAACCAAGAATGCTGCCTTTACTCGTCTGCAGGGACGTGCTAAGAAATGGGCTGCACGTTCTTACCCGTTGTGCAAAACTTGGGAAGAATTGAAGGAGCGACTTACTCAACACTTCATCTCGACCAGGAGGTTCTACGGTTTGTTTTACGACATGGTAGCGTAGCCGAGCGATCAAGTTGATGAGTCGAAGTCTACGCTCAGCGAGGAGTCTCAGCCGTCAATCAGGTGTGTTCGTTTCTAGTTGTCATTATGTTTTCAATAATCGCAGTAATAGCCCGCCTTATGCCAAGCTGAGTTTATAAAGCTGTTCATCGAGTTTTATCGTCAAAGCTATCGAGTTTTATCATTTGCTTCAGAAATCTGATTGGTCGTGTTTTAAGAAGCTTTACTATTGAAGAAAATTAATTGCTATTTACACATTGGCATGGTGTGTAAACATTGCTTGCTAGCGGGAGCAATCACAGTCTATTGTGGCCGTGGGTATGCGTACGAGATTACCCAGTTGATAAATGTGAGTCGGTAAGTATTTCGAGGTTTTGTAGGTAACTTGTGGTATCTGAGGGTAGTTCGGAGGAGTAGTCGGTTCGGACTATCAAATAGAAACACTGCATTCTTTTTGTTGATTATCTAGTTAACTTTCGGGAGCGCGAGAAACTGTTTTTAAAAACTAAATTTAAAGTTAAATTAAAACTAAATACGACTAGATGAGCCGAAGAGTTTATTCAGACTGCCTTTCTTAGTACAATGAAGCTTAACGAAGACTTTTAATCTAACCCAGACGCAACTATGCATTTCTGGGTGGCATGTCGCCTGATCTTGCGTAGGCGCAGACGCTAGGTCAGCAACTTACGGAGGTTCGCGGGAACATAACGATCTCGCAACTTGGAGGGTATCTAAAAGAGTTCGTAATGTTATTGCTGTGACTGGTATTGGTCAAACAGGAACATTCAGTAAAGGCCAGATTTTATGTTGTGTAGTGATTTGTGATTAACGATCATCCTCTAAAGATTTTGTTACTTAATTTGCTGGACAATTGTTTCAAAAGTGACGTCACGTTATACCGTGAACTTCTAAATTGAGGTTAGGCAGAAAACATGACAGCGACGCTCACATTAACTAAAGTTATTTATCTTAATTTGATATCTGTGGGTAAAAGAGTCAAAAGTCTAAAAGTTTTCGGTTGCTGACTTTGTATTGTTAGCGAACGAAGTGCCTTATCAAACGAAATTAGATCCAAAGTTTAAAGGGCCGTTTAAAGTAGTTGAAGCATTGAATGGTGACCTCACCCGTATTGACAATATTTGATCCTAGCAAACCGATCGAACTACACTCAGACGCGAGCTCGATTGGATATGGGGCAATTTTATTTCAAAAGGTCGACAATCAGTTGAAAGTTGTCGGTTATTTCAGTCAGAGGACGACGGATGCAGAGTCGATACCATAGCTATGAGCTAGAAACTCTAGCAGTATTTAGGGCGCTGAAATATTTTCGACACTATTTACTTGGTAGGGAATTTAAAGTCGTTACAGATTGCAACGCTTGAAAGGCATCACGTCACAAACGGGAAGTTTACCTCGCGTACATAAGTGGTGGGCGTTCATGCAGACCTTCGACTTCGAGATAGAGTATCGATAGGGTGAAAGGATCCCGCACGTTGACTACTTGAGTCGTAACCCCACTAACTGTAAGCAAGCGAATGTTTCACGCGTAAGTGATGAATGGTTGCAGACTGAACAAAAGTTAGATCCCGACATTAAGAAAATTATAGACTCTATAGAAAACGATACTATCGACGCCAATCTTAGATCGTCATACACCTATAAAGATAATTTGTTGTATAGAAATTTTCAAGTCGATGGCAAAACCTTTAGCCGCGTGATTGTCCCCAAAAATTTTTGTTGGCAATTAATTCAAAAGTTTCACGACGAATTAAAACACCTAGGCTAGGATAAGACTTTGTCCAAAATTAGAGAGTATTTTTGGTTTCCGAACATGTCTTCATCCGTAAGAACGTATGTTGACCACTGTTTACCGTGCAAGATTAACCAGAATCCCTCTGGTAAAAAGCAATTTGCGTTACATCCCATAGAGAAGATTGCAGAGCCATTTCACACTATTCACACTGATACAAGTGGTACATTGACTGGTGGTTAGGATTTCCAAGGAATATGTGATTGTTATAGTCGACGCTTTCACCAAGTTCTGTCACTTAACTGCTGTAAAAGATCTGACTTCTCGATCTGCTTGTGAGGCCCTTAGAAATTTTGTTCACGGATTCGGGACACCCAAGCGTATTATCTCTGATCAGGGCACTTCTTTCACAGGACAAGATTTTCAAAAACTTTGTAAGGAATGGTGTATTGAGTTTCACGAAATCGCCAGTGGTGTGAGCCGTGCCAACGGGCAGGTAGAGCGTCTAATGTCTGTTCTAACTAATTGTTTTACAGTCGCTGAGAATCATGAAAACAGATCCTGGAAATCTGTTATCGGTGAAGTCCAACTAGCCTTGAATTGTACTGTTTCGAAAAGTACGGGTAAAGGTCCATTCCAGTTGTTGTTTGGCTGTAATAAGACACCGCCCAGATTAGACTATTTTGCGATACATCCCGCTACTAGCGACGAACAAAATTTGTTCGAAATAAGACAAACGGCTAAGAGTAGGATGGACGAGCAGGCGACAAAAGATAAAATTCGTTACGAGCCGCTATTCATCCTTTCACAGTTGGTGATCTAGTTCTAGTTCAGAAAACCCCCGAATAATTAATAAGTTAAGTGAAAAATTTAATGGCACCTGCAAAATTACTAACGTCTATCCGAATGAGCGTTACTTGGTGGAACCATTATCTGGGGGACGGGCCCAATATGTGTGCCATGAACGATTACGTAAATATCCAGCTAGTTTACCTGAATTTTCAGAATGTCTTGATCCTGTAGAACCCATAATTGAATAGTTTTTAATTATGGAACAAATTGTATTGATTAATTTGGTATTCTAATTTGGTGTAATTAGTAATTTGGATTGAATTACTGCATTGAATCATGATCATTGTTTGAGTTGAAACGATAATTACATTGTTTTGTTGAACGTAAACCTGTGTTAATAAAAGACTTATGTTCATTGCTGATTGATAAAATGTGTTACAAATTGAAAGCTACTACGCTTTATTGAAGGGTGGATTGAAAGCCTTATCGCTTTGTCCTGATGTTCTGCTGAAAGCCATCACGCTTTGCAGTAAGGTTGGGCTCATCTGTCTTGACCCAAGGTTGATGCTGAAAGCTGCAACGCTTTGCAGAGAGTGCTGCCTCTGAGCAATGCTGAAAGCCCCAACGCTTTGCTATACGCCAGAGCTGTGACGTGCTGAAAGCTTTACGCTTTGCTTTATGGGAAGTTGAAAGCTGTTTGTGAACGCTTTACTTTTGTGCTATGTGCTGTGGCTATACGCCAGAGCTGTGACGTGCTGAAAGCTTTTACGCTTTGCTTTGTGGGAAGTTGAAAGCTGTTTGTGAACGATTTACTTTTGTGCTATGTGCTGTGGCTATACGCCAGAGCTGTGACGTGCTGAAAGCTTTTACGCTTTGCTTTGTGGGAGGTTGAAAGCTTTTTGTGAACGCTTTACTTTTGTGCTATGTGCTGTGGCTATACGCCAAAGCTGTGACGTGGAAAGCTTTTACGCTTTGCTTTGTGGGAAGTTGAAAGCTGTTTGTGAACGCTTTACTTTTGTGCTATGTGCTTTGGCGTCTAGACTGGACTTGACGTCGAAAAATCAACGCGAGAGCGCGTTGAAGAGCAGAATGGCCGTGTTAGAGATAGTCGATTTACGCGGATATACGACGCCACTTATTTTATTAGAATGGCAATACGGCACAATGTGATTGACATCTTATAGCTTATCAGTTGTCAATGTCAACGTCAACGTATCTGTCAGTAGCGCGTGTGCTCGTTTGTCAAGATTACTACTTCACTTGCTCTCGGAACAACGCCCGCGCCGGACGTGCGCACTGACTTATAGAAAATACAACATGTTGGACGACGACGACGGCCATTCAGATAGCCATCCGTCTCCATCTCCGACATATATATGATATTATGTTCTAATTTGTTTGTAATATTTGGAAAAAAATATTATGTCGGGTCTTCAAATTGAAATTGTTACACAAAAAATAAATATTTCTGGATGTTTATCGTCCTCTATAAAAAATATTTGCACTAGTTCCACTATAAAATACAAGTATTATCGAAGTAAAGTAAGTAAACATTAATGAAATAATAGCTGACAATGGGAATGGTAAAATACTTACAATGCAGATATTTTATTTTACCAAGAGCAAAATTGTCAATCCAACTATTTAATTTGCATGATTTCAATATCGATTTTTTGACTGAGTAAGTATTTTTCAAATATTAAATAATGCAAAAAGTTTGCTGATGATGTTGCAGATAAAATTACTGTGTTTACAGGCAGTTATTATTCCTTGGACGATTTATATCAAACTATACTGTTATACGGAGCAAATCGACGCACGGTGTTTAAGGAGCGGTGACTGTGCGGGACAATGATTAGTGTGCAGTGTAATTTTGTAGCATTACATTCCTTGCAAATTACAACAGTAGCTCTGTATTACAGACTTGGTCCAGGCTTAGGGCCTATGTACACTTTAAACGTGTTACACGCGTCTTCAATAAACGCTTTCTCTTTGCTTTAACAAAA
This sequence comes from Ectropis grisescens, assembly GCA_017562165.1. Taxonomy (NCBI): domain Eukaryota; kingdom Metazoa; phylum Arthropoda; class Insecta; order Lepidoptera; family Geometridae; genus Ectropis; species Ectropis grisescens. The sequence continues at coordinate 7,888,182 of CM029776.1, read as the reverse complement.
TTATATTTCATCGAGAAGAAGTTTGCATACAAGAAAAAAACATGATAAAAAAATAATTTTGTTAGGCCGTTCAAGTTATTATGACATGAACAAATTTTTGTTCAAGTCTAAAGTTCTGTTATTATCAATTATTGAACAAATAGATTGTATTCTTTGACATATTACACTCACAAAACTAATAGTTTTGTTTTGATGTCGCTACCCATGTTTATGATTTTCTCCAAACATATCAGTCTTGGAATAAACTGTTGTTTGCATGGAAACGTACTTTTTTGAGATAAAATCAAAAAGGGAAGTTTTGGTACTGGTTACTAAGCGTTTGGTGACGATGGCAAAAAAAATCATAGAATTTATTATTATTTATTTTTAGACAAAAAGTGCTCAACGAACTCGCAGAACTTTTCACTTCTTCAAACAAATACTAGTGAGAAACAATCAGCATTATTAAGCCTTGCGAGTAAATTTAGAAGAACACAAAGACGTATCTGCTTTCACTGCATTTATTATACATCCGTAGCGTTTGACGCGCGTTTTTAATCATAAATATCTGCGTAAGCCCTTATCCTTAACCACATACTGCGAGAGCATCGTTTAATAACGAGTTACACCGCTTGACGTACGACATATAACCGCAGCCAACTTATAATCTATATCAGGTTTCTGCATATCGAGTTTGCATTTGCGAAACTGGATCGGTCAAATCGCAAGACAGCTGCTTAATTGCATACTGTATTTATAACTGAGTAATCGGTTTTTAGTAACCTAGGCCTTGATGGTCGATTAAACAGCATTAATTTTATTGGTAGGACTCTTAGGAGTAACCGCTAGGGTAAGTACCATGCCATTGTACACCACCAAGCAGTACTTCATGTGCAAAAATTACCATATACTAGTTTACTGATGGAAAATGTTTCCAGAAAAATTAAACGACGAGATAAGTAGCCTCGCATCTATTTGACGAGTGCAGTGCTACGCAGTGATTATGATTATTCATGATGAAATAGCTGGATGGCGTGTTCCCCCTACTATCAAGTGTCTTGCTCGTTTCGTTTATCGCAACTATTTGAACAAAATAGTCCAAACCAAAACTGCAAAAAACAACTGCACTGCCTTCGACACCGAGAGATATAAGTTGAGATAACTCATTGATATCATTATATTTAGGTGAAAATGTGTTTGCAAACTTTTATTTCTAGTATATTAGAGTATCTAGCTATTTTAATAACCTAGACCCTGATGCTCGATTAACCAGGGCTTATAGCAGATAATTTTAACATAAAAGAGGTAGTAAAAACATCGCCAGGGATTATTATTTTAAGCTGCCCCCAACCGTAAGCAGGGGTTAAGGTCCGTTTCATGCCTGAAATTACCTTTATATTTGGCATAAAGTGAACGTAGCAGACTGTGGCAATTTATAGGTACATCGGCTTTAGGATATCTAACATTAAAGGTACATTTACCGTACTTTTAGAAGTCGCATATAGTGGTAGGGATCATTACAGAACCCACCCGGGGAACTACCACAACTTTGCCAGTTATTCTAACGAAAGTCAGCTAACTGCAAATATCATTGTGCATCGGATAAATTATCTTATAATTCTAGATGACGCGTGCAGTGCAATAGTAGTAGTAACTTGGATTATTCATGACTGTGTTAATAGTTGTATGTCACTGTGCTGTGATGGGAAACATGCCTGCTCACCCCTAAAATATAGTAAAAGGACGAACATTACACGTATTGCTCGGCTTTTCACTCCATATTTTTTTATAAATATACCAATATCAATTGGTAGTTAGTTAAATTTAGGTACCTATTGAAGTATGAACTCCTCGACTTTTCATTAAAACATATACAATATAAGATGTAAATTGCAAAAATAACCTATTATTTAAGCATTTTTATCGCCTAGGCTTCTAGGCGTGTAAGTATCGATCAGAGGGCATACCAAAACAGTCCTTAATTTACATACAAAAGTAACAAAAAAACGGAAACTAAAGCTTAAAAGTAAACGTACTTCAATGAGTTACAAATTTTAATAATAGAATAATCATCGACAGACATATATAAGAAAAATGGGCACTCATAGGGACTTTTCTTGAAGCGTCTCGGTACTTTGTCATATCATTAGATTGATAGCAATGTATAGAAAAATAACATTTATGGGAGGAATTATCTGGTTGTTTTATATCATTATGTCCCACTATATACATTTAATGTATTGACCCTAAAATTATTGTGGGTGGCACTGGTTTTACAAATATTTTAAATCTACAGCTATATTGTATTGGTGTATTGGTGCACAATATTGCTGATTAATTAACGAATAAATGATAAACGGCTTTTAATACTACCTATTACAAAAACTAATTGTCATAAAGCTACGTTCCATTCCGTGACTCCGTTTACCTAGTAACCTGATCAGCCGTTTAGGGTGCACGTCTAAACACAGTTACTGTGGGAAGGAAAGCAAGAAATCCCCAACAAAAACATTCGTCAGCGTACCTGAGTAAACGCGTGAAAAATATTGTGAACCCAGAATAATATTGGACATGCTCTTCAAAAACCATTAACGTTTGTTGTGTGTATTTGAGCTCCAGGGTTGGTCGGCTGTTGCCCACAGATTAAAAGGGCCTTCAACGCGTAAATGGCTTAGCAAAATGTACAAAATGCTTTTCAGTGGAATTTCAAAGCTGCAGTATATTTTTGTAAACTTAACTCTAGCAACACGTCCCTATTTTGTTCGGGTTGAACAATGCATCTATATATTTCTACCTCTGTAACAAAACCTGTTTCTTTGATATAATGGATAAATGTGGATATGAAGAAATAATTTTTAAAATCGGCCTACTAGATTTTGAGTTTCTTCGTTATAAACATACAAACAAAGAGTTCACATTATACTACGTATAGAGTTGGCACAAACGCTTTATACAGAAAGCAATGTGTAAACTCTTTGCATACAAACCTTTGCTCTTTGCGATTTAAGCTTAAGTAATTACGATTTTTCTCTCATTTTGATTCGGCAAATGAAGAAACGCGACAAAAAATTTACTAATGCACATTTTTTTATCGTCGAGGCGATATTATATTTTACTGTTCAGTTCATTAAATTATAAGTTTTATACGTATTTCATATCATATCAGTTTTAGTCTTGTACTTAGTTCACTTGATTTATTCTGAAACTGAACACTGAATAAAAGTATTTGATAAATTAGATCAGAACTCTTTATTAAAAAAGAAAAGTTCAAACCCTACAAAAACAAAGGTTTTAAAATTTCCACAGCCGTGTTAGTCGTTCAACAAAAATCTGAGTTAATATTTAAACAAGACAGCTTCTAAAAACAGAAGTTAAGAGCGCCTTGTTTTTAGTAAAAACAAAACTTTTGGGCACCGATTAGCCGGCTAGCAATGTTTAAAGTTAATAATTATTTATTTTAGTTACGAAGTTCCGAGACTAGAATTTCAATTAAAGTTAGCCTTTTGAGAGATTATACGAACAAATATTGGAATTGGTAAAATTATTGAATTTATAGAGAGGCTTACTTAACAACAAGTCTTGAGATTTTGGCAACGAAAACATCTGGAAACTTAGTTCTTAATCATAAATTAAGTCAATAAAAAAAGATAAGTAGTGCTATATTTAAATAGCATACACGTGATAAGTATCTACTTCGGTGGGCGTAGGTGATTGTTGTTTTTTTTTTAAATCAGATTTTAATATATATCAAATTTTATTATTTTTTCACTACTATCTCAATATGGGTATCAAACAAAAGGGCTTGACTAGTAAAATACTAAACACTACGAAAAAATTAAATCCAAGATGGCCGTCACCACAAAATGGCGAATTATATTATTTTTTTCACTACTACCTCAATATGGGTATCGAACAAAAGGGCTTGACTAGTAGAATATTAGATAGAATACTTTGCACTATGACAAATTTCAAATCCAAGATGGCCGCTACCACAAAATGGCGAAATACATTTCTTTTTTCACAACTCCCTTAATATGGGTATCAAATGAAAGGGCTTGACTAGTAGAATATTAGATAGATAACAAATCCGAGGCAGTTAGGTTAGTCAAAATTTTTAATTTTGTTCTTGTTGTAGTAGTAAAATTCTTTGCACAATCATCCCAAAACTTAACTAAACTGAACCGATGGAGAAGAACGGTTCTCGAGTGGCGACCACGAACCGGAAGACGCAGTGTTGGACGGCCTCCCACTAGATGGATAGATGACCTCACAAAGGTCGCTGGAAACCGCTGGTTGCAGGTTGCGCAGGACCGTTCGTTGTAGAAATCTAGGGGGGAGGCCTATGTTCAGCAGTGGACGTCTTGCGGCTGATGATGATGATAACGATGAAGCAGTAACGTGAAAACTCTGTATATGTTTAATGGGCAATATTTCCAGGGAATTTGCAGGGAATGGAGAATAATCATGTTATACAAAGTGGGCAACACCGACTTCGGGTAGCTTTAAAAACCGATTAAAATGATGGCTTATCGATCAAACTTTTTATGGTTACAGCGAGTTTTTAAAGAGTGATGGCAAACTCACATTAAAATTGTAAAAAATTGACATTGTTCATTTCAATTGTAATAAATACAAATATTTTAATGTTTGACACTTATTTGTACGATACTTATTATCGTACAAAACATGTTTAACTTACACTTTAAAAATGTATAAATTTGTAAGCTGTGTATTTTGTTGTTTTATAAAAATTTGTAAATTGTACATTATTTATCAATAAAGAACTTTGACTTTGATATTTACGTGACATGCATACTGCAGTGCTAAGCAGTCATTTGAATTGTTCATGTTCAAGTGACTCCGTAACTCGTCCTGTCACTTTTAAAAACACATGTCGCGGACGGCAGGCATTTATTTATTACAAATGAACAGATGTAATGTACTCGAATCTAACACCGGAAAGTTTAATACTAGGTCATTTATTTTAGATAAAGATATCTATATTTCCAAGCAAGTGCGTTATTGTAGTCACTTCTAATTGTTCCTTGTTTGTAGTAATGCGAACTATATTAGATTTTCCATTCGCTGTGAGATTCACAGCCATAATTACACGTCTGATTAATTCCCAGCATCCATCATCTCGCGGCTCAGGTATGATTGCGTTTTAATTGTTGCTAAGTGTCATTACAATGAATACGTTAATATCTGACTAATTATCTGAGAGTGTGCCCGCGGCATTTCATAAATAACTGCGTCTTTAGACAATTGCTTAGTATCGAAAATATTACACAGGAATTAATCGAGATCTGATTATTACGATTATTAATGAGTTTTTAATTGCCTCAAGGTCTCGAAGTATTTAGTCTTCTCGTGAGTCCAAACCGCGAAAGTAAAAATAGGTATACAATATTATCGTTAGGTTTATAAATTTCTGTTTCCGTAGAATAGAAAGCAACAGTATATCTAGTCAATGAGAAAGGTACCGCAGCCAATATCTTGGTCAAGCTGCTGGAAATTAAAAAATCGTTTGATCTTTGAGCCTTTGTGCTCGTATGTGGTTCACGTTTGGTCGCTTATTCGTATCTACAGATTTGAACATTTCAAAACGATACTATGACGAAAAAAAATTTTACATTTAGTCTAAAACTAAAAAAACATAGAACCATCGTCACGATAACCGAATATTTAATATTTGCTATTAAGTAGCTTAGAGGACGTCGGTTTTTCTAGGTCAGCGACATTGTACGTTAGATAAAATTTCAAAATTTCGGAATCTACTCAATATTTGTCTGTTCTGTTTTTTTTTTTAATTTTATTTAAAAACATTAAAAACAATTTTTGTAATACATTATATACTAGGTATACAGACGTTTTATAGTTATTATCCAGCATATACACAAGTGATCGTTTTGAGACTGCAAAACGACAATTTATTAAAAAATATCGGTCTAAAAATAAACATTTGTTCACATTACAATTTTTATGACGATCATAACGCGTGAGATGTTTGAAAAGTGGTAACAATACATTGCGTGAATCATGAGTGGTCAATCATACGACATGCGGATAATAAATATAATTGAGGGCGCTATTGAAGCGATTTTACTGACGTACCTCAATTATTTTACGATTTTTGTTAATATAATACCTGGGAAATTTTAATTTCACGTTTTGTCATAATATTAATTATAAGCAATTGATTTGTTTTTGTTTTAATTATTTATTGATAAATTAACTCTTGCCACGTCGACTTATGATAACCAAGCATGCGGTATCATGGAGTGTGTTTACCTAAAAGAGTCCTGTTAAACGTACTTGTTCATAAAAATAAAATAAACAGTCGAATCTTTCCAAGCTAGAAGCAGAGATTCATGCAGATCAGCTGGACTCTTTCCGAAAGATATCCGATAAAAAACTGTCAAACTTGCAACTTTGCTGATTAAGACTTTTATGTTTATAGTGTAACGTATACAATTATAAGCAAGTCAATGTTATAAATGCCAACTTTATCGCTAATAGCGATTTATTCCGGCATATATTTTAAGATTAGAACATTTAAATTGAAATAATCCTGTGAAATCGATAGGTTTCAGATTTTGAATAATTTTGTAGGGTTGTAAAACGCCCGTCACAAGTTGTTGGCGTCAGTAGCTATCGACGTTAACTCGAATTCGAAAAATAATAAAGCAGTAGATATGTAAAAATATAATGTGTCCTGGCTTTTCCGTCGAGTAAAATGTTCCCATAAATATCTTCTTTCAAGTCAATGTCAAAAAAGAATCCCAAATTTGCAAGTACCTTGGATTTTATTAACTGAGCAGTGACCTTAAATTATTACTTACTTCTTGGAACTTTCGAGATAATGGTCATATTCCACGGACATCTTGCAGCAGAGGCTCTTACGACCGTGTGACGAAGAGCAGTTGGTGTTTATAATGTGCCCATCTGTGAACAAAGTCACTTATCACCACGTCATAAAGTTCAAAATACACTTAGAAAAATGCGATGAACTTTATCAATTTCCGTTAGTTTTCCTGATATTATGTATTTGAGTTCGGGTGTGTCAATAATCTGATATTTCTGAGAAGTTCGCGTGACAAAGGTTTGAAGTGATTATTTTTAACACACATTTAAGATATGCAAAAATATTTTATGTTTAAGTATTTATTTTGTTAGAAAGCAGCCCACTTTATGCCCTTCAACTGCCGAGACTCAGTGCCATTTCTCACAAGGAGAGAGTCAAAGTCAAAATCATCCACGGTGACCAAATGTGGGTTGGCGAATTTATTTGTTTTGTGTACGTAAGCGTATCTGTGTGTACGCGCGTTTAATGTGTGTTTGTCGTCTGTCTTATTGTGACCATGGTATTATTATATTATCTAATGGTTCCTGCGGTCAACGTTAGTTGCAACAGCCTACCAAAGCAGTCGATTAGCACGCGAATGTAAATTACATATCGATAATAAAATAATAATTATATTGTGGTATTACTACAAGTTTCATTGTAACTTTTTTTTGCTTGTTCCCTTACACTAAGTTACATACCTCAATAAATGTGTGTTTTGAGAATTAAGGTTTTATTTAGTTAAATGTGATAAATCTCTAGCGTACAAAACTTTTGTGTACATTTTGACATTCTGCACGGACTTTCAGAGAAGTAGTTAGTATATTATGACATCACAAAAGATTTAAGCTGCTAAATAAATATTTTTAGTTTTATTCGAGCTTCTCTTCGCTTAGTTATATTGCTTACCTGTGATTTTTTGCTCGAGATCGTTATTATCTGTATCCGTGAAGAACCAAGTCTGAAACAAAAAATAGTACAGATTAAACATTGGATTAAGCAATGGTGAACGCGCTAAAATCAACTGTTTATTGATTTAAATGAATTACGTTAAAGCTACACGTGCTTAAAATAAAATATACGCAACGATTAAAATGACGGGTGCAAACAGATGCGTTTATAAATGTCCCATAGTTTTAACACAATTTATATATAGGTTGCTATTTCAGTGAGTTTGGATGTATTACTTAACATTCAAAAATAATTTTAAGCATTTTCAGACGTCTTGTCGCTACTTCTCTGCTGATTTTATGATTTTAGTTAAACGATCTATTAAACGGCATTATTATTTATCGTGTTCGACCTTATATTAAGCGATGATACGGTCGAAGATGACGAGTCAAGTCTCAAGTGAAGCGATCGAGTATGATAAATTTCAAAAGTTTTCAAAGTCCCTGTAACAAGTCCTTGAAAAATCTGTTTTGAGACTTGTTCAAATTTTTGACACTAGGTACTCAGTGAAATGAATTATGTAGGTACTATATTTGAAGTATAAAAACGAAAGCAAAATATTTTTATGCCATTGTGTTAGAAAGGTAAGAGTATGCCGTAGGTAGTATATATAAATAACATATTCATTTTGATCTATTTCCTATAAGCTACGGACAATCTCGTTTCTTGTAGACAGAGCACACGAGACAAGCAATATCTAGCTTCGCAAATAACCCAACCAGCGAACTAAAACATCTAAAAGGAAATATAATTTTCCCATAGAAACTTGTATTTAAGTAATTTATTCAAATCACAACAATATGTGTATTATAATTAATCATTTAATTCCGCGGAATGCCTATATTTATGGCTTTATTCATTATCTAGTTTACATAAAGTTATATTTAATATGACAAAAATTTACATTACTTTAATGTCATGCATAACGATTTAGAAGTTATTTCTCACGCTCTTATTTTACTTTTGGTTATCCTACACAATAATGCGAAGGACTTTTTGGAAATATATTATCTCAATTTCATTTTGCAACTGTATAAATTTAAACCACTAAAAGTGATTAATTTCGACGTCTTACTATTTAGAAAACCAAAAACACATTAAAAACTTGTTTATTTTTGTTTATGGCATCATTTTGTCCTCGATTTTTTTATTCATTCGAATTAGTCGAAATAAATACTGGCGCCAAATTTTTAATTTCGAAACAGCTGTATCGATTATTTATTACTAATCTTACGAATTTAAATTTCATGATAGGTGTTTATTTAAAACACATTTCTATACAAACTTCTTTACAAAAGAAAGTAGCGATAAAAAAAATAAGTTTATGGATTAACTGTGATCCATACATAAAAAGTAATAATAATAATATAATATATAATAATATATAAGAGTAAAATATCCTGTAATTACATAACAACTGATGAAAACAATCGTAATAACTTAAATACAATTATCGACGCACAGATACATAGTGTGACACGTTTAATTTATAACACCCCGTTTATATCAGTGATATTAAGACAGATATATAAGAAGAGTACAAGTACTAATACGCTATACGTATACGAGTATAAGTAGTAATACGATATACCTAGAAACGAGTCTTCATTTTATAACATTGAAATATCGCCATCATCACAATAAAATTAATACAAGACATAAACGGTGATGATTATATGTTTTAAAGTTTTAAACACACGCAGCGGCTTTTAAAACCTTTGAGTAAAAACTTTATGAATCGTAAAAAAATCATTGGTTAGTAACAGGTAAAACCAACAGTATTTTAAGCTTTTAATAGTTAAGAAAGGAAAGATCTTACAATTTCTTGGTTAATTTATAATACTATGTTACTGCTTGCCCCCTATTCTACCGCCAAACAGTAATGTGAAAACATTACTGTATTCCGGTTTGAAGGGCAATGTTTCCAGAGAAATTACAGTGCTTAGAGATATAAATAACATCTTAGATCTCTGGGTGATGAGATGACCAGTGCAGTGCTAGGTAATGATTTGGACTCTTCATGTTCCAATAGATGCGTGTCACTGAGCTGTTATGTGGCAGGCATGTTGCTTACCATCAGGCACATGTCCTGATCGTCTCGTCACTCTTTATTTGAAAAAAATAAAAATAACTTAAATAGTCCCTTCCAGCGTTTAAGATCTGAGTATACAGGTCGGTAAACAGCATTAGACGCGCTCCGGTTTGCTCGATGTGTTTGGCAAAGGTGCAGATATGTTGTTTGCCATATTATTGATTATATCTGCTTTATATACGAGTATATGTTTCTTTTGTGCGTGTTTTTTTTTTTTTACTTTTATAGGTTCACACTTGACTTGGCCGCCATCTCGCCACTGTTTGTCACAGAATTCCTAAACTGCTGGACCGATTTGAATGATTTAATTTTGTTGTTGTTTTATTGCGTTTGGGTGGCGCCTTGGATGGTTTAGATTCACAAACCAGCCCGTCAGATAGCGGTGTTGTCGGTATCTAGGTTATTATCCCAGCGAAGTCGGAACGGGCTGCTAGTAATTATGTGTAGTTGGTATACACATGTACACGCGCCTAGGTTTTACACTAAAATTTTAAATTTAACTCTTGAAAGCTTTATATTTATTTATATTTTATATTATAATTTTTTTTTTTACATAATATGAGGCGAAAAATGTAACTCTAACATCATATTAACCCTCATTTATAAATAAGTTAGCGGCTGGTACCGCTAAATAAAAAAACAATTAAGTATAAGAATTCTTAAGAATATTTTTTATGAAATAAATGTAATTTGTACAAATAACATTTATTCATTTACATTACATAAATTGTTTTTTTCTTCACTAACAAACTTTGTCAATTTCCAGATATAACTCAACATTTCGTTTCTTCTGACGAATCAAATTTTTCACATATTCACTATACATAGTCATTTTCATAAATAGGTAAAAAAAATATTTTTATAGTATATAAATTCAAACAATCTTAATTATTTGTGAACCAGAATTACTTATGTACTATTATTGTGAGTGCTTAATATGGAAATAATAATATTAAAGTAAAATACTATCACTTTAATAGATAATACTTATGGTATTATTCATAAATATGTAGACATAATTATACAATTTTGTTCAACTAAAATTTTGGACTGAGAATTGCAAATAAAAAACAAGTCGGTATGGTAATTATTATAGATTGTTATCAGACATTTGGAATTTACATAAGTGAGTTATATTTTCGGAAGATCTTATCTTAACTGGATTATAATGGAAAAAATTCGGAATGAGGTAAACTTACCAGTCTTGATATTGGATACGAAGAACTAAAAATTACAGAACATCACAGCTGTACATGAACACTATAAAACAGAAGCGACGATATTGTATTATTAGGAGTAATGAAAGCTTCTAATTCTAGCAGAAAACTCATTTAGATTACCGTTCTATAATTTGGATGCTTTATGTTTATGCTTTATTATATTTATATTTACTTAGCTTTGCTTGAATTCAATATCGATTGTCGCTGTACGTTAACTAGATAATTCTTTGTGTAAATTTATAAATGCATATTATGTAATAATTTATTTTATGTAATTTTCTCTAATTTATAACAATATTGTTTACAGTAAGTAAGTAAGTAACTTCACCAAAAAGTAATAATCGAAGCAAATATTAAAAGTAAAACCGTGTTTTGACAATCAGATTTGAGATACCTATACGTCAAATCTACTAAAATTGTATTTGTAGGTTGAAAGGGATAGACAGCTTAACGATAAACTTGTGATTTTTGACAAGGGTCCAATAGGTATATCGATATAAATATGATAGAATATAATGTTAGACTTAATCCTGATAAGTATTTCATTTCAACAGTATAAAACAACGCTTTTTGTTTTTATTTGTGTGTTCAATTTTGGGAAAGACTTCCTTCTTCGTTTGATTTCATTAATTTAGGTATATCTAATGGTCTTGTTTATGGAAAACATAAAAAACTTTTGTCGTTTATTTAATCTGCCGTCTTTCGTATCTTTATTTCTAAGGTACCAAAACACAATACTTTTGTCCTATTAAGTGTTATTTTAAATAAACATATAAACTCTCTTCTGAAAAACTGACAAGCACCACCCAGGCTAAGCCAAAGAAATGTCGAAAAAAATGCTTGCAGTATTCGCTTTTAGCCTGCTATTAGCTTCGGCTATCAAAATAGAAATTTGCATTTATTGTGTTTTTGTACTTAATGATATAAGTATGTTTAATTTTAGTTCAATGCTTAGATGGTTTGACTTTTTTGGTTTTTTTTTGTTAGAGATTTTTTGTAAGTTAAGATTTAAATGTTTGCAAATAATAACAGAAATAAAAAACAAGGCCAACCCTATGTGACATAAATAGATGACAAAGCTTTTCTGTGAATACATAGTTATGATATATTAAGCATAGTAGAGTGTGATCTGTGTCGTACTGTAGAGCAAAAAACAACCTGATAAGACAGGCTTGAAGAAATGCGATATCCGGAAACGAGGCTGTCTGGCAACTCAGTATGTAAACACGATATTGCCACACAAGATCTGATAAGACAACTTGCTTTGGAGACACAAAAAATAACTTGAGACACGAATTTATATAGCTATATTTTTGACTCTACCATCACATTCAGATTATTAATACACAGAGTTACATAAATTGTATTAGGTATGCCGATATAGATAGTTCTCATCGTTATATAAAAAAAATTAATCCTCAAATCGTAAAAAAAAAACAATTCCAAAAGACGAAACATTGGCACCGCTTAAGACGAAATTTAAAACTATCTTTAGAATTAGAATCTTGAAAACGGCTCACCGGGTAAAATGATATTTACATGAACATGCTTATCAAATTTCTCTAAAATTAACGCCATCTTTTAAGCAAATCAAAACACTGTTTTGCTAGTTTTTTTAAATTCTATGATCGTCTTATTTTGTGGGGTTGATAGGGTTGCCGGCTTAGGAGTATGCAAACTCTTTGGTTGCCGGTCACTTAGTCTATCCACTTATTGGAGGGCGCTCCTTACAACATAAAGAAAACATCTGCTTATATTCAAACTGGTTGCAAATAAAGAATATTAAAAAATATTTTTATGTCTGCTATTTTTCTATGAAACCAGTTTCTGATTTGAACAGCTCCTTATTAACACCGACATTGATCCTCAGTTCTGTCCAGTCATACGTTTTAATTTAATTTTTTCTCACATTTGTGTCATGCGGGTCCAAACCAAATAGAGCATAAGTAATGTGAGCACGAGCATATAAAATTCCAGCCGCTGTCCGTTAATAAATCATTTTCGAGATTACGCAGAAGAGCGGCTAAATCCAAAGGGCAAACCAATCGTTTAACATCAGGCGAGATGGCGGTCAAGTGTAAACCAATAAAAAAAAAAAAGGGAGCATTGTGATCGCTTAACTACACTATCAAAAACAATTATTAGTGTTGCTATAGCGTCGTCCATTTTTACCCAATGACAAGACTGCTATAGTAATTAAGAGTTATTATACTAATTTGTTAAGATGTGTATAAAAGAGATTATCTTGCGAAATCGTGTAGCAAAACAACTTTTGCATAAGAAGAATACCTACTTAAATCTTAATAATTAATTGAGTACCTATGTATGAATTACGCGTCACGTTGTCTGTCCGCGATGGACTCCTAATCGATTTTAGTCCAATTTTCACACCGTGTGCAGTTTGATCCAACTTAAAAGAGTTTTTATTTCGATTGTCTTTGTACGACAATATCGGAGCGATGCCGAAACGAACGGGCTACTAGTATGTACTATTCTTTCTTATTTAATGTGTACGCAAAAAGGTTGCAGCACGTGATACTGTCGCTTTAAATGTTTTTATTGAGTAGCTAATACTGTCTGAAACATAGAATAGAATAGAATATTTATTGTTCCAAAGAAAATAAGTACAGTTATGTTAACAGAATTGCATATCATAACAAGTTATACAGAATAAATAAGAATAACAACGGGCCCCAAACTAGGCAAAGCCTGTATTTTGGGCGCCCTGCATCGGATTACAAATCTTTTTTTCACGCTGATCTTAGTACACATAGGTTGTAATGCAGTACTGTTATAACAATTACGAATAACATTAATAAATTTAAAATTAAACAATCGTGCATTGAATCGAATAGGGCTTTCCCTTCAAAAGTTCCACGCATACAATTTGTCATTCGGTTTCACTTGTAGCTTGGCAAGGAGTATAAAATATCAGTACCACTATCATAGTTACAAGTTCCAAAATTTTTATCAATTGTTTTGTTATTCATATACCTCGAGATAAGGGTTGAAATGTTTAATGAATAAAATAAAATAGAGCCAAAGTTACAAACTAAGACTTCTTGCCAGGCTTAACCCATTTTTAAATCAAAAAGAGGTGTTTCCGATAATACTTATTTTGCTTGCGTGGATTGATGTGTTATGAACGTGGGTGTGTCTCAAAGTGTGCAAGTGTGTGTGGGAGAGGGTGAGGGTGTGTGTGTGTGTATGTGTATGAGTTAGTGTGAAAGGGACCATTTGAGATGAGTGTAGATATTTAGGTATGGAGCAGGGTATGGATTTGTATGTGAGAGTGTGCGTGCGAGTACCTAAAGGATCACATTGACCGATAAAAGCTCTAACAGAAATTAAGGATTAATCTCCGTAGGGTGGAATTCTTCTCTAAATATTAGCTCTTTATAAGCTATCAAGTTTTCCGTTTGCTTGTATGATAAAGTGGTTAGCCATTTGTGAATTTTTGTACAAGATTCAGCTAGCGGACACCCAGTAATATCTAAATGTCTGCAGACTGAGTTGTATGTAAATACATGAACGTAGGATGGTAATCGTGAAGCAAATGTAGAATTGATTTTCGGAAGCCTTAAGTCACGTGGACGCTTGCGTTTAGTAGAGTCTTGTGGTAGTGCTAGATGGTGAGTTATGGCAATAGCTCGCATGACAAAGAGCTGACGGACTGATAGGACTGAGGCTTCTTTGTACAGGTCATCAGTAGGGTAACGCCGTGGCTTACCCAACATAACTTTGAGGACAGCTCTTTGAGCACGTTCAGCCTCAATGATATGTGTTTGTGCAGCACCTCCCCAAGCCCCTATACAATACTGAAACAGTGACTGGCACAAAGATTTATAAATCATCATCTTGACTTCCGGTTTGGCAATTGGTCTTAGGATTTTCATGACATATATTAGTTTCCGGGCTTTATTAGAAATGTATGAGATGTGATTTTTGAAAGTAAGGGCTTGATCAACTATTACGCCTAAATATTTAGTGAATGTTGCCCTGCCTATTGAAGAACAGGAGCAACCACTACCCACGGACTCACTGGCCCAATCTGGATTTTCACATTGAGAGCCATGAATCCGTAATTTATTCAGGTCTGTACCGGTAGCCTGCGTGATACTAAAAGCGATAAACGTTGTTTTTTTTACGTTAAGAGTTAATAGATTTTCATTTAACCACCGAGACAATCTCTCCATTCCTATTTCTGCCACTCTAATGGCAGTTTTCCAGTCCTTTCCGCTAAAAATAGCCACGGTGTCGTCAGCGTAGCAGATCAGCTCGGTATGAGGTAACGAGAGTCTCAGGAGGTCGTTGATATACACTGTAAACAGAGTTGGAGCTAATATGCTACCCTGTGGCGTACCGAATGCAATAGGCAACTCGGAACTCGTTAGATCACCAATTCTGACAACTTGACGTCTATTCGACAGATAGCTTTTAAACCAGCTAAGAGGGATACCTCTGATACCTAGCCTCTCGAGTTTCTTTATTAGTATTTCTATCGGAAGACTGTCAAAAGCCTTGGCGAGATCAAGGAATACAGACACACAACGTCTCCCACCATCCAAATGGCCCGCAACAGTTTCAGCAAGAAGTTGAACAGCATGTTCCGTAGACTTCCCTTGTCTAAAACCAAATTGACGTTCACTCAGAAGGCTATATTTTTCAAGATAATTTACTAGCCTCTTGTTTACAATTTTTTCCAAAATTTTAGATACTACACTGAGTAAGGAGATGGGTCTGTAATTGTCAGGATCCGACTTATCACCACTTTTGTGAACTGGAATTACGACTGCGGTTTTCCAAGAGTTGGGAAATATTCCAGTGGTCATACTGAGGTTACAAATGTGTGTTAGAGGTACCAAAAGAACATGTTTAGCATACCGCAGCATTGACGGTGTTATACCGTCACTACCTGGAGCGCTAGATGGTTTGAGCTCCTGGATAATACCGCGAACCTCAACGTAATCAGTGGGGATTAAAAAGAAAGAGTTGGACATGCTACAATCAGAGACGACTCGTTGGCACAGGGTGTTCAGCGTGGTGTTTTCTTTTTCCAAGATTTTTGAAGCTAAATTGGCACCAGTATTCGCGAAATGCTTGTTGCAAGTGTCTATTACCCGTTGAGGATTTGATTTTCCGCTCAGCAGCTCACTAGCACAAGACTTCCCATCAGGCAAATCGCAGACATTCTTTATAGCTTTCCACAGATTCTTAGTGTCTCCGTGATGCTCAGATAATTGAGTATTTTCATATTGAATTTTAAGTTTATGCAAAAGATTATTACAAAAGTTTCTGTAACGTAAATAGGCAGTTTTAAGAGTGGTGTCCCACGGATCACGCCTCAGCCTCAAGTGCATGGTGTCTCTATGTCTCATACATCTTATTAATCCCGGAGTTATCCAAGGTTTCAAGTTTAGTTTTGAACGACTGACTCTATGTTTATTTGTATGTTTCAGTATTGCATCTGAGACAATTCGATTAAAACTGAGGACTGCCTCATCAACGCTGACTCTAGATAGCACGTGCTGCCAATCTACATGAGTTAAATCCTCAGTGACCTCATGATAATTCACTCTACTGATGGTTCTGTTTTTGACACTCATGTTTTTTAAATTCGCAGCAAGTCCCACAATAAGAATGTCGTGATCCGTAATCGAGCTTTTACAAATTATACCGAGTGCATTTTGTTTTGACTTAATGAAAGCGTGATCAAGACACGACATAGTTTGCCTTCTGGTTACTCCAGTAATGGTTGGGAGAAATCCCTGCTCTGCCATTATATGTTGGTAATCCTCGCAGTCTCTATTCGGGCGATCATCTAACAGGTTTATATTTATATCACCGGTCACTAGAACATTAGGTTCACCTTTGACGCTAGACAAGATGTTTTCGAGGGAATTGTTGAAATGCTTAAGATCTTTAACAGCAGGGGATCTATATACACCGACAATAGTTAGGTTATTTGCAATTTTTACCACTAGACAATTAGCATCCTCGAACTCTGGTTCCCGAGCTGTTGCCGACCAACAATCTCTCAGGTAGATAACTACACCACCAGATTTATTTATAATTTTTTTGGTGTAATATGATTCATAACCAGTCAGTTTTGGTACTTGAGAGTGTTTCTGTAGCCAACACTCGGAAAGAACAAGAACGTCAAAGTCTACATCCAAACGTTGCAGAGTAGGTAAGAGTTTCAGAAAATTTTGATTTAAGCTTCGTATGTTAAAAGACAAAACTTTGAGATTAAATGGCAAGATAAGATCCCTACAGTACTCAGGTTTATCAATTGTGCGGCACATTATCTGTAGAGTTGCGTCTAAGTCATCGAAAGTATTCAAATTAGCCATAGTCAAAGATGATGATTGTTATAATAATTTTTGGTTTACTAGCAGGAATACGTGCCGCACTACTAATAGATAGTGGTAATTTTTTTTTCTGTGCCCCTGCCCACTGTAATCCTAGCTCTATAGAAATTTCGTTGTAAGCAACTGTGTTATGTTCGTTTGGCGAGCTGTGTGTATGTGGGTGAGTGTATTTTGTGTTGTGTGTCTGTGTGTATGTGACTGGCTGACAATCATGCAAGTTCTGTTTGTATATAAATAAAAATGTTTGGATCTTACTTAGATAATTGTCCAAAGTTAGAACTAAAAATTTTGTCAATAAAAAATAAAAAACATGCAACCCATAAGCGAGACTTATTTCTCGCACATATAACAATGACCAATCAATAAAAGAATGAGATATTATTACGTTGAGCCTTAAGTACACCAAGATAAAACACGAAAGATCAACTTTTTCAAGCAAGTTAAGAGTATTGAGATTAAACACGTAAAGTAGAGCCGCATCCGTCACCGCTCGTGAGTTCAGGGAAGGGAAGAATATTGTCCAGGTCTTGTATAGTGCAAATAGGTATTGCAGAACTACCTTCCATTTTTCGAAGATGAACTCTTCCGTGGCTAACCCAACAATAGCGGAAACCACCGTCCTTAGCTCGGACTCTAGCTTCGCGAAATAACATTCTTGTAGCCTTTGAGAGATGCTCATTAATGTACACACTGGACGGCGGCCCCTCAAATCCCAAATCAGTTAATGTGAGGCAGTTGCTACGATTTTTTGATGCTTTTAGTATTTCATCTCTTTTACTCTTCCTAGTAAGTTTAATTATAATTGGTCTCTGATAGTTAGTCCCCTTAACTCGGTTTTTGGGATTCTTGGGTCCAGCTCTTATCACGAAGTCAATCTCATTTTCTGGTAAATTAACACCAATTTTAGTAGTGGCAACCTTGGCGATGTGAATAAGATTTTCATTGAGACTTTCAGTTACACCCAGTATTTCAATCTCCTTGTTTAATTCGGATTGGGTTTGATAATTTAACTGTGCTTTTAATAAATTTACCTCGTCCTGTAGTATTGAAATAGTTTTATCCTTTTCTTCCAGCAGCTTAATCCTCGTATCATAGCCATCCAATCTCGCAGTACATGTCACTATACTTTCAGTGAGAAGCTTGAGACATGATTTGATCTCGGCGAGGTCCAGACGCACAGAACGAAGTTCTACAGCAATATCAATGTCGAGTGGTTGTGCGCTGTCCTTTTCCGTAGGTGCTTCCGGAGAGCTAATAGCAAAACGCTTGTGTGCGCGGGTCCCTGCGGCGGCGCTAGGCGCGAGCGGGGGTGCTAGGCCGGTCACACGCGAGCATTGATGTAAACTATGCTCTATTGATATTCTTTAACTTTTTATGACTACTATTTGTATTGTATAATTCAAATTTAAGCGAAACTTTAAATAATACCTGGTAGTATTATTGTGGTCTTAATATGTTTCCTACGTTAACTGTTTTTGTGTAACCCTTCATAATAAGAGCCAGTTTTCGTCACAAAAGGGCGCGATTGGCAGCGGACCGGTCACGTGGCGCGCGTGTGGTTGGGACACGCGCTGCGCTTGCGCCGGCTCCGCGCCCGTTGCCGATTTACATTCATCCAGCAACTGAACGCTTGTCTGTTGTTTTTTGTTAAACTGGAAAAGTCGTGGACCTATTGCCAAACGAAATTACACATGCCATTGTTTTTGTCCTCTCTTTAATTCCTAGCGAGAATAACGAGAGAGCAATATCCACGCCAAGGCCACTTAAGTTAGGCGGTGGAACCCCTGTTTTATTTACTGGATTCGCACGATTTGATTTTACGTATTGTCCCGTTGCTTATAAGACCGTGAGAGCCCTCGTGGGTATATTTGTTAAATAATACTGTTTGTTATTGATTGTGAGATTAATATTTTTCACTAATAAAGCTGAGTGTTCGGATTTAAAAATATTGTACTTTGCATTCAACGTGTAGTTGTTTAATTTCTATAACACATTTTTGTTTTTTTTTTTGATTTTTTTTCATGGAAACATAATTGATTGAATAAAAAAAAATAGACATTTGTAAGTTTAAATAGTAGATCAAACATTTATGAAGTCAGTGAAGGATAAGACGTGTCACTTGTGATTATCAGAGCATTCCGAGAGCTTCCCATAACAGGTATGCTTATAGAAATAAAAATAATATTATTTGTCATTTGTTTTACGATTTGGCGGCAAATTGAAAATTGTCTGTGTCACGTCAACATGAATTTAGTACGAGAAAATTTTCGTGCAATGATTTTTTATGACTTTCGATGTCATTTAAGTCAACAAGAAAGTCCTGATAGACTACGATTGGCCTTTCACGATGAAGCCCCATCTCGTGCGACTGTTTACAACTGGTTTAATGAGTTTAAACGTGGTCGCACTAATCTCACTGATGATTTACGTGAGGGACGGCCTTCTATGGCGACGACTGAAGATAACATCTGTGTTGTGCGGCGTATGATAGAGACTGACAAAAGAGTGACCTATCAGCAGATTCGGACAAGCTTAGGCATCGGTATGAGTCAAGTGCACAAAATCCTACACGAACATTTAGCGGTCAGGAAGCTTTGCGCCCGGTGGATACCTCATAATTTGACTGAGGCTCAAAAACTCCATCGTGTGGATTGGTGCCGTAAAATGATTGAAAGATTTAACGGAGGTGACTCAAATGCTGTGTTCGACATACTAACAGGTGACGAAAGCTGGATTTACTGTTATGATCCTGAAACCAAAAGACAATCTGCTCAGTGGGTGTTTCCTTTCGAGGAGTTGCCAACTAAAGTGAAGAGAGATCGAAGTGCGGGGGAAAAAATGGTGGCCTCGTTCTTTGGAAGGATAGGTCATTTCGCAACAATTGTGTTAGAGGATCAAAAAACAGTTTCTGCAGAATGGTACACTACCAATTGTTTGCCACTTGTCTTGGAAAAAGTTCGACAGAAACGACCTCGCAGTAGGATCCTTCTTTACCACGACAACGCCTCATCGCACACCGCCAAGCGAACGATCGACTATTTGGCGACATCAAACGTTGAATTACTGGGTCACCCGCCGTATAGCCCCGACCTCGCGCCTTGTGATTTTTATTTATTTTCAAAAATTAAAGAAAAACTTAAAGGAAAGCGGTTTATGAATGCTGAAGAAGCGGTGGCTGCGTATCGCGATGCCATTGAAGAGACCCCTAAGGACGAGTGGGCAAAGTGCTTTTCCCAGTGGTTCCATCGCATGCAGCGGTGTATTGACGTGAATGGACAATATTTTGAAAATATATAATAACTGGCTAATGTAATCAGTTTTAGATTTTCTAAGAACTTTCAGTTTGACCCTCGTATAATTAAATACCAACTAACTAGAATAGATTAGATATAAGCAAACATTTTAAGTGCATATCAGTTTATGTAATTTTATAGCCACAGTCTCGCCTCGCGGCTTTAATAAGACACTACCCATAACGTGAGTACTTGGTGAGTACCTGAGTGATATTCTGCTGAGCGGAACGGAAAGCGATGAAGACAAAGCTGAAGCTATTTAATAAGAAGAACCTCCAAGCCGAGATGCAGCTATCGTGTCCGAGCTGCTTCAGCTCAAATTAAGGCCCCGAACAACCCCTAGGCCAGTGTGCCAAGGACCCCTTCCCCATCCTACAGAGAGGTTCGCCTCGGAACTTACTCCTCACCTCAACCACAGGGTGTGAAGAAGATCAAATGAAAACTAATTATAAGATACTAATATCATAGGCGGTAGCCATAATATTTCATAGGTACTTGTGTTAAACGTTAAAATGTGAAAAAATGATTGATGAATGTAAAACTGTTTAAAACAGTTATCTCAATTGCACCACGGATTGTGTTAATTAATATTTATTTTTGTTCAGAAGTTTTTTAACTATACTTCAATGTTAATAATTTGAAGATTCTAAAATGATTCTCATAAAGGAATGATTTCATTCCGAAAAACAACGAAACATTTATGTAAAACCCCAATAATTGCAGTTGTGAGCACATGCTATATGGCTTGCGAAACCAAATTTTGTTTTGAATAGGCTATTAAACAAGCGAATGAATAATTCATCAGGTAAATTTAAGACTCGTAAATTGAATTCTAAAAAGCTTAAACCAGCCAGTTTAATACAAACGATCTATGACTGCAGTAACTTGGTCCTTCGAATGGCATTAACGGTTGATTATGCACGATCCAGATTCAGGAAACTAGCCGGTCACCGCACGACTTGCCAATCGGCAACCGGCCCTTTAGGTTGAGCGTCCAGTCAAGTTATGCTATGCGGATAAGTACCGCGACGAGCCAAGTTGTTATCTACCAATACAGTGGCATTATTTTCTTAGCCTCGTTTAAGGCTTTTAGTTTGCTATAAACGGAGGGTTAAGATTTCTCCTTGGGAAAGCAACAGAGAGCAGTGACCACTTAAATCAGATGGTTCGTCGCTAGTTTAGTTCCTTCGCATGTTCGCGAAGCGTTGAAATACCTACACTTTTGAAAGTCCACTACACATATTTGCACCCAGAAATCTTTAGCATACATGTTTTGTCATTATGCCTCACGTATGTGCGTAAGCATAGTAACTAACTTCGGTTAGTATGATCTCGTGTCATTTGCGCCAGCCTAAAGTTAGGCGGTACGCAGTAGATGCCATCTGAGGCTCACTGTCGTAAATTGGTTTATGAGAAACACCACACTATATGGCCTCGTTACATATACTAGCAACGTTTAGTTGCCTCGTGCATCTTCGGTGGAACCACACTGAGTTTCAATTATTGAAATATGTTCCGTGTGCTAGCCCAAAGTAAGTCGGTGGATAGTTTAGTTAGTAGTAGTTAGTTAGTAGGTGGATTAAAAATTTACTTTCAAAATTAATTTTGTGATATAAGTATCCACATTATGCTACCTACGACTTCATTATCATATTTCCTAAAGAAAAAAACATCATCTGATAAAATTCCGAATTTATTAGGCCCCAAAAAGTCGTTGAGACAATTAAGCTTGCTGATAACAGAGGTAAAGGTGAAAAAACTTGTTTTGCGATTCAAATCTTTAATGAATGGATTCGCAGTTATGGCTCGAGGTAGTAAATCAACTCTTTATTTTCAGTCACATGTACTAAAAGTGCCTTTTTATTAACATTTTTATTTTTTTATTAAACACACAATTTAATTGAAAAGTAAGCAAAAAAGTGACAATTCAATGTGATATAGGTATCACGTATCCCATAACATACATACAGAGAGAGCTTTTAGATACATTCATAAAATTTTACTGTCTCGTATTATGATAATTTTAATTACGAAATATTTATGATACTAAGAGGATGAGAGTATGAAAGTATTGGAAATATCTTTAATTATTTTTTGTTCCAAAAATTACTAGGTAACTTTTCGATTTAAGAGATTATTAATAATAAAACATCGCAATTCGCTGTCATAACGATACTAATTATGATTATGATATTAATTAAATAAATTGGTTGTGAACGGAAATTGTCTTTGCTATAAATGTTTGTTTTTTGCAACATTATCTAACAGCACCTAAGCTGCACTATATATTAAGAGCTCGAGTGTATAATAAGTAGGTAGGTACAATGCTCAATGATCTGAATACGTAAAATGCAAAGAAATTTGGCGTTGTTTTATTTATTATAATATTGGACTTTATTATATGGCGCTGTAAATTTATAAAATACTGATATAGAGCAATACGTTTCTTCGTGGTAAAGCATTTAAGACTGTTTGGAATACCACACTCAAAATAAACTAATTATTATTATTTTATACCTATCTACATCCTGCTTAATTAATTTACTTTTTTAGAAAAACATTTTCTGTCGTAGATAGATAGCATCATCTATTAAATTATGGTAAGTCTATTTGAGCTATTGTTAAATGTAAGAAAGTCTAGTTAGAAAATATCTATGAAGCATCCCAACGTGGCTAATTACATGCTTTTTCTAAACTGCCAAGAATTGAGAATTCTAAATTACAGCAAAGTCATTTTGTATTTTTGTTGTTTTATTATTTGAGTAGTCATTTATTTTCAATAATGTAAAATTGGTCCTTGATTAAGTTTTAGCAGCTGCAACAGCAAACGTGATAAAATTAAGATGTTCCTTTGTAAAGATTCTGAGGCTAATGGCAGTATTGACCTATAAGACATACAATCCCCGCTGCGACCATTCTAGTGCATTTATTGAGATTTATCACCTCAGTATTGAGACTTAGCTCTGTGGGCCGTCTCTTTATAGCTCCTTTCTTTATTAATCCCCGGGAAACTCAAACGTAATTTCATTTTCACTAGCTAATAAATATAATTGAAATACTGACTATATCAGACTTTGGAAAGGTCAATTTAAATTTGATAGTTACGAGTGTTTTGATGTCGGATTTCGTAAAAACGTCTAAACGTATATCATGAATAGAGATGAATTTGAGATTATGTTTCTATATTTGAGCTATTTGTAGTTTGTGAATGATTCAGATTAATTAAGCACAGACATTTAATACGTAGGTAGCAGTAACAAAATTAATAATTATGTGCTGATTTTGTTGACATTATTTTACTAGATTAACTATTAAAGAGGAGAAGTTTTACGCCTTGATAACTCTTTTTTTACTTTATTTAACTTATTCATTAAAGTTAATTGATATATTATCGTGATCATTTGTAAATATATAACTTTGTACTAGTTAAAAAGTTTCCTTCATAATTTAAGTTTTTATATAGATGTAGATTACGTATACGTTAGATCGCCAATTCGTTTGCTGGAAGGCGAATTTGTGGGCGAAAATGAAGCATTTATTATTTGTAGAATGTCCTCATTCACTATTTAATTGCTGATAAAACGAGTAAGAATCATTGTTACATCTAATGAGATTATTATTCCCAGTTGGACCACATTTAGTATTTAGGTATTTACTTAACATCTGTAAAACAGCTTCATCTTATCTAAGATTAGATTAGTTAGCTCTATACTTTTATATTACAAACACTCAAAGCTCTGTTGTTTTTGCCGTGTTGGTTGTTATCATTTAATTTCATCTCCCTTCTTCGAATTCGAACAAGGCACAATGGTTATCGCTTAGAGCTTAGGTAAGTAACCCTCACAAAGCCAAACATCATTAAGATACTCCGTTAATAGCATTGTTTGCTATTGTTCCTTCTATTTGTTTCTCGTTACACCAAACTTTCCTACACAAGAGTTATAATATTAATCTCTGATGCCTAATAACATAACAGTAACAATTGTTTACGTTAACAGTTTAATGTTTATTATCATCATGATCCTTATTCTTTGACGCAATGTTATCAAACATCGATGTGGCATTCAAACTGTTTTAATTCTTACCTGCTGTTTTGCCAATTGGTACCATGTCTGCAGTATCACCGGCAATCTTGAATATTGGTACCATTTTGATGTTTTCACACTTATAAAGATATCGTCCAATGTAAGATTTTTTGATAATCCACTATCGTAGATCGTTGTTTTAGTAACCGTCTCAATAGGGTCAGGTACTGGCGCTCTTGGATTAGTTTCCTGGAAGGTAAAAGCTACACCTCCTTGGTATACTAATAAACTGCAGTAGCCTAAAGCCACCAATGCAGCTGCAGCTTTTAGTACTCTCGGACCCTTCATATCAGGGCCTGCTGGCGCAAGACCGCCAAAGATTCCTTGAAAGTCCCACTTTGTTTGCACTCATCTGTTAAACTTGATAACACAACACTTGATAAACAGGTTGAAACCGAGGAAGACGGTGCCGTGCCTTCGAAGAACGGTTACAAACTAAATAAAAATGTAGCACAGGCGGCAATCATACGCCCGCGCCTTCTCTGGCGCGGCGCCCCACCACGTGGTGGGAGCGGGAAACCGAATCTATCGTCTCCCTCGCACTTCAGGGATTACCTGCGCGCGCGCCTGCCGCCTGCACTGCCGCCGGCAGCGACGCCCTGTCAAAGGTTCAAGTAATTGTTGCATACAACATCGGAAACTATCTTTGATGGAGCTGTTCGATTTTATGCACAACGGTGTCGACAAGTTTTTTTCTGCTCCTTCTTGCTTTTCTGATTAAATAAGCAATTTCTTTACATTGTATAAGTCATTTTCTGGACTGTAAATGTTGTGATATTTGAAAAATTTATTATTTTAAGGTTAACTTTAAAATCAAAAACATTACAAATTTCAGGCATTGTACTATGTGTCTATTTCAAAGGGGTCAGTCAAATAATCTATACGGACCCTTTTCCAAGGGGAAAGAGTTAAAAATTAAGACCCTTTGTCACGTTTTCTAAGTAATTTAGGCACGATTCGAAATTCATTGCTAAAAGTCTATTTTTATTGACTGATGCTGAACAATTTTCTTCATTTCACAATAAATCCACAATTTTTTTCAGCTTTTACATAAGTATTGGGCCTAAATCTACTCGTATCTAACTTTCTACTAATTTTATAAATGCCCAATTGGATATTTGTTTGTTGCTATTTTTAACCACATGCAAATAACAGGAACTATCCCGTCTTTGCCCGTCGTATATAATATATAGCCCGAAGGGATCACGTACCACAAATGCAACGGTGAAATTTTTTTGAAATCCGGATCCAGTAGTTCCTGGGCTTAGCGCGTTCAAATAAAACATCACTTCAGCTGTATAATATAGGTATGTATAGTAGTATAGATTTTATATCCTTTTCCGTTACTTTATATTGTAAAGATGGAAGTATGTACCGACAGCGTTTTGCCAAACATCGTGATAATTGAGTAAAATACCGCGTGATCAGCTTCCCGTCGCTGGCGAGAGATTTGCCTGCGTCATCTTCCTAATTTGTTTCCATCGGCGGACAATGGCCATTGTTGCGGAGGATGCTCTCACCGAGCCTTGGACTCAAATACCACTGAGACGTCTTATGCCTAATAATCTCTTCGTGTTCTTGCTGTTGTAGTAATCAGAGGTTAAGGTTAGGTAAGAAAGAACGTTTTGGTAAGGGACCAAAACGTTCTTTACGCGGTTAAGAAACTTTCACATCAGAAAAGGCTTTCCTCGCTCCTCTGATCATGACAGCACACAAAGAGGATAAACAGACTAGATTGTTGAAAGTGATGTTTTAGGTTTTTTGTAAAATAAAGGATGACCGAAACGAGTCGAGCATGTCATGACTGTGTGCCTGATGGTAAGCAACATACCTGCAACATAACAAAAAAGCCATGCGCCATTCGCCAACCCGCACCGTTGCGTGTGGTTTTGGCTCTCTTCTCAAGAGAGAATACTCCCTAGTCCCTGAAGAAGAAAATAAATTATAGGAAGTAGGAATTCCTCCGTTTTAAATAAATACACGGGTATTTTACGTTCAGTCCAGTATTTATTTAAAATGTGTAAAAACCACGTTAGTTTTCATACTAAGATTTTCGCCGCAGTGAGTTTAAACTTCTAGCTCCCTTGCACTGACGCCGCTGACTTTATCCAACAGATTACAAATCAGTTTCTACAACAGAAGCCCGTGGGTGGTAATGAAATTAGGGGCCGGTCATTGTTGCATTAAATTCCACTTAAATTAGATAAGAAGGTACTAAATTGCCTATGAAGCGAGATTAAGGCCGAGATTCGAAAGTAGTGAACGTGAAATTTGACATCCATTCGCGGAACGAATCTTTGATTGTCTCACACTTTCTTTGTGACTGATTTTTTATTGACGTCGCAAATGTAATATGCGGAAAGAAATTATGCTTTCAAAGCTTATACCGACCAATTCAAATGACTGAATACCTACATACTTTTTATGATGACAAGGTTCTTATGTTCTAAAACAACATCATTTCAGGGCCATTTAAGTCAGAACGCGGAGTCCGTCAGGGTTGCATACTCTCCCCATCCCTGTTCAATCTCGTCGGGGAACACATTATGCGTAGGGTTCTAGAAAAATGGAATGGCGGTGTAAAGATAGGAGGAAACCGCTTAAGTAACCTACGCTTTGCCGACGACACAACTCTGATAGCAGCCAACGAGGATGAGTTAGCGGAGATTTTGAGGAGGTTGGAGACAGTCAGTTTGGACTACAGTCTGAAGTTCAACAGAGGAAAGACCAAACTGATGTTCGTAGACAGGTACAACGTAACTCCTCGCACACACGACCTCCAAGACCTGGATGCTGTCGAGGAATTTGTATATTTGGGCTCTTTGGTACGTTCTGATGGCGGCTGCGAGAGGGAAGTGATGCGAAGAGGACAAATGGCAAAGTCAGCAGTAAAAAGACTGGAGAAGATCTGGAGAAACCGCGGGATACGCTTAAAGACCAAAGTTAACTTGATGCGGACTTTGATATTCTCTATCTCTTTATACGCTTCGGAATTTTGGACTCTAAAGACAAGGCTAAAGGGGAAGATTGATTCGTTCGAAATGTGGTGCTGGCGAAAAATGCTTGGCACCAAGTGGACAACTCGCCGCACAAACGCATCAATCCTAAACCAGCTGAAGATACGTACGAGACTCTCCACCACCTGCACTCAGCGGACACTTCAATTTTTCGGACACGTGGCTAGACGACAAGAAAGCTTAGAAAAGTTAATAATGGTCGGTCGCGTCGAAGGGAAGAGAAGTAGAGGCAAAGCACCATCCCGGTGGATAGACACCATCAAGGCCTCAGCAAGGACAAACATCCAAACTTGTTTACAGATGGCTCAAGACAGGATTGCCTGAAGGAAGGTGGTAAAGGACGTCGATGGTGGTCACGACCCTCAGTAATGAGGATACGACCAAGAAGAAGAAAGAATGTTCTAAAAAAGATGTGTCCGTCACCTGGCCTATAAAAATAACAACCCAGGACCGATCACCAATTTTAGTTTCAAACTGGCACCTTAGATATAAACAAGCGTTGTCTATACCCTGGCATTTTTAAAAATTTTCGACGAAATTCAATTTAAACAATAGCGATTACAACATTAAAAGTGAGGGAGTGGGAGTGAGAGTTAGAAACACTTCTATCAAAAGTAGATAATCAAGGCAATAATACAACAAGTTAGCGATGTATGTCTTGGCCGATGACGTATGGCATCGTAAGATGTCTGTCTTGCCAGTTTCCTCACAATGTTTTTCTTCGCTGTTAAACCCAGTGGTGATGACAAGCATATGTACCTGAGAAAATTCTCAAAAGTGCAAGTACTGAAACAAATTTTATGCATCACAGATTTCCAGAAAGAGAAGTACCAAGGGGATTCTATGTTTGGTCATTTCTCTCTGACTGACATGGATACTACGACGTAGTGTTTAAAAAATCTTGTATTTATCATGTTTGTCGGATGTGGAAAAGCATAAATCATTTTTCATGCATTAACACCAGCAGAGTCGTAAACTATAATAATTAATTAATCTCGATATGGATAGCACAGGTAATTGGGTGCGGTAATCGGATCACCAGCTATGAAGCTACCTCATTCGATTCATAATCGATTTTCGGATATTGTCATAATTATTCGAAAGGGATAATTTATTTGACATTCGATTTTACATTCGATACGAAAGCTTTTAGTTTATTGATATGAGACCGAATTCATGACATTAATTGCTATTTACACATGTAAACGAAGCTACGTAGGTATTAAATAAATTCAATGAGCCTTCTCAACATTATTAATACGAAATTACGTTTTACAATACCTAAATGCAAACAATTTTTTTAATCGAATAGACGAGAGGAGCAAGGAATGCGCCTGATGGTAAACTGCTTTTCCTGCTGATAAACCACATACAACTTTCACGCTATTATTTGACTCTGCAGATATAAGAAAGTGTGTTTATTTGCCATGCATTTTGCTAGAAAAAAATCTCTTCATACCGTAAATCAGTAATTTTGTCAAAATAATGCGCAAAAGTAGCGCAACTTAGGCAGTTATTATAGAGGCAAGTATAATAACTGCCTAAGTTGCGCTACTTTACGTTACCAGGATGACTCTGGAAAGAGTTCTACAACTATAAAATTTACACTAATGACATAATTGACCACTATTTCCTAGATGGTGTTGTGTGTGGAATGTCCACAAATATTTATTTATTTCGCCTGATGCTAAGCGACGTCTCGAACAAACCAATTCACTCTCAACTCAAAAGATACCCTCAATATAGAACATTATATCAATCAGGCAATATCCATTCAGACGGCGTAGTCTACAGTTTTAATGTTCTTATTATAAAAGTGGTATAAAATAAATTCGTTTGACTTGGAACGTCAACCATGAATCGATCGATTTCAGTTTTTTGAGCTACAAAAAGTCCGATAGAAAAAGGGCAAAGCTACTAAGAGTCAAGGGTTCTAAAAATGTAAATGATACTACTACTTATAATACGAGATACTATGGCGTAGCCACTTTGATTTTGTTGACTTACACAAAAGCCACGAAGTCATCGGTGAGAGGAATAAAGCTATCGACATATATATGTGGATTCACACTATCGTAAGGCAGCAGCCGGACTGAAGAAGAAAACCCGAGGATAAGGCGGAGAGGATTACCTATCATGAGAAAGACTGGCCATCAGTAAACTAGGGTATGTTGATGACACAAAAGCAAGACCTAATAATATTTCTCCGTATAAATACAAACCTTATATCTGAAATATTATCAGTGCATTAGCGCAGCATTAGTTTAAGCCGGGGTCTTACCGTATCCCTTCTAATTGCGGAAGCTTGTTCTAATGGGAGGAGCACACGCCACGCGCCTATCGTGGGAAATATGGGTACATTGTATTTATATAATTACCCATACTTCAGTTAATAGCGCTGATCATAATAATATTATAAATGTGAAAGCTTGGATGTTTGTTGCTCATTCACGTCAATGCCAAAGCGGAGTGGGTCGGATTCAAATTTGGAACAAAGATTATAAACTAGAACAGCATATTGGCTAATAATTATCGCGGGGACATTACGGAAACGGTAAGTAAGTATGCGGATAAAACAAATTCGTGTAGCGATAAATTCAATTGAGAATGACAAAATTAGAAAAATAATTGAAAAATTGGTTACCGAGGTTTGTCCAATTTTAGTAGAAGTAACGATTTTGCGAATTTTGAATAGTTAATATCGAATATTGCGTAAGTAACGAAGATCGCATTCGCGCCATTTGATATAATTCATCCAAATTTTAATTGCTGCGCCGTATTAGAGCACACACATTATAAGAACAATCAAAAATAGCATAAGTGTTATTTTTGATTACAATACAAATGGTGTTTTCATTACGCGCCAAAGCAAACTGAAAAATAATTTTAGATTTGGATACCACACATACATGTTTAAATCATGTTAGTTGTTAGATGTATGTTAGTATGTAAGTACTAAGTACCATCTACTAAAATGTTTTTGATTATTTTTTTGTCTAATATAAAAACAACCCATTCATAAAAATAATACTCGAGCAGTGAACCCTGATAGGTACATAGTCATAAATAATTCAGTTTTTTATTATATTTCATTGAACCGCAATTTTGTCACATTTTATAGGTCCTATGCAAAGAGTTTACATATGTATACTACGTATAGAGTTTTACACCGAAAACACGGATCTGATCGCTCTTGCCTTGTCGCTCTTATAGAAG
Organism: Ectropis grisescens; assembly: GCA_017562165.1. Classification (NCBI taxonomy): domain Eukaryota; kingdom Metazoa; phylum Arthropoda; class Insecta; order Lepidoptera; family Geometridae; genus Ectropis; species Ectropis grisescens. Next base: position 7,857,114 of record CM029776.1, on the reverse strand, counting down.
TATTATACTTTTGTCGCGACACATCACTCTGTTGCCATAGCAAGTATGCACTTTATCTGCTTACGATTGATGCAAAGGAACCGTACAGAAAACCCTGATCGATTTACTTATTCTCTATCTAAGGTTCTAGGGCTTACAGCAGCTTTTCAAACCTTTTCCGTTCGCTATCTCTTAACTCGCATAAAAGTGCTCGGATCAATGACACCAACCACTCAGATTGGATAATAGCCGCGGCGCGACGCTTCACCAAGACCAACTTATCTACACAGTGTCTAGAAGGCGTCACCATCACAAATTTAAAACAAACTTACTCATAAAATAGTTTCATAGTTTTGTCAAGGTTACAGTTAAGTCGGTCGTGTGTTATACCGGACACCACCAATCTCGCCATTGGGGTAACTGTTCGTGTAACGTACCCTTTAATCCTTTAATGGGCCACATCCGATGGGAAACCGCAGATTGTAAATGTTCGATAGCTTTAAAATAAAAAGATAGTAACTTGAGTATTTGCGCTTTGTCAATTTGCGTAAATTTTTTTTTTTTTATATTAAATAGAGTTACAAGACAAGCAAGATGTGCGGTTAATGGCAAGCAACACGCCTTTCCATTACAGTCCAATGCAACGCAGCTATTCAAACATTAAAAGTCTAAATTACGACTAACCACTGTAAGTACTGCTATAAAATTCCAGATATTTATTTCTGCCTAGTAGGTAATTTCACCGGATATATTCACCCTCACAACCGGAATACAATTTTGCAAAATCGGTGTTTCACCGTTACTGTTTGGTAGTACAATAAATGGCAAAGGCTTGGTACTTTTTAAATTCCTTCACGGGTAACTCACGTGTACTGTAGTCAGTCTAGTCCGAGAAAGTGCAAGCGAGCAGCGGTCACGCGCGTACACTTTCCTTGAAAAAAGCCGCCAGACGCGGCTGAAACTGAAGTTGGACTGGACTGACTGCATTACACGTGATTTACCCGTGAATTAATTTAAAACGGTCTGGTACTTCCCTAGGCGAACTCGTAAAAGAGTCTTACCACTTAAATATAAGTTATTACAGCTTTTTGAAAAATAAGTAGATATGTTTATTTGGAGTTGAGGGGATTTAATAAAGGCAGTTAAAATTTGTTTATACAGTTTGACTAAATTAAAAAAAAAATACTGTTATTTGGCTCCTGTTTTTATATTATTTTCCAAGAAACTATCTCAGCATCAACAACCTACTTCAAGGTATCATAGCTGAGATTCGGGGTCTTCTCTCATAAGGTGATAATAAAGGTCATGGTCCACCACACTGACCCAGTGCAAGTTATCGGATGTCGTATGCCCTCAAAATAATATTTATTCTTAGACCCTGCTTGTTTCCTCACGATGTTTTCGTTTGGCGTTAAAACTAGTGATAATTACTTGTGCATTTGCATTTGGAAATAATACTCGGAGATGCAAGCGGGATTCTTCTACTGTCTACAACGTCACGAAGGCGAAATGAGACGTTCTTGCTACTTAGCCACAGATTCGCAAGAAACTAATTGATCTATAGAGAATAAATAACACGAATAATTACCAAAATAAAAACAAAATACCATTGTAAGTATATCTAAGATCGTAATCCTATCAACGCGCAACGTCTCGCAAGAAATTCTTTTTAAACCATTTAAACAGGTTCTTGTAAGAGGATCGGGGATTAATGTGACAGAAATGTGACAGCTGTCACGGCCTCCTTTAGATTAAATCGTGTGTATCTAATTCGGTTATATCGATATGCGGAACTCGTTTTCTATGTGTACATCAATTGATATGAACCTATGGAGGATTACTCACGCAGAAAGGGAAATAAAAGTACTATTCCTTGACTTTCATTGTGTCCCTCGAATTATATTTCATCAAATCTAAGTTTTACGTTTTAATAAAAGGACCTATGGTACCTTATGTGATCTCTGCTGCTTGCTTGTCTACCAAGCTTTGGACTAGTGCAGAATATTCAGGGTTTTACTTAATTGCGCGCTTCGAAAATACCTGAGAGCACACTTCAAGCTTATTGAAATTCACACAAATTGCATTCAGCTTGGGCTGCCGCTGGTTAAAGTAGGGAATCAAAATATCCTAATTTATCCTAAATATCCTTAGGTGCCGTCCGGCACCTAAGGATAGGCCTTCGAGGTGGTAACGCGCCGCTGATTCCCGATGCGTCACTAGAGCCAAATGCGGGGGTACTAACGCCCCATACGAGGTGGGCCCGCAAGGACAGTGGCAGGTGCGTAAGGGTCATCGTAAGAGTGCGAATAGTGTCCCGTGACCCTGACCCCTGGCCATACAGGAGAAATCTGTAGGGGTTTTAGTCAGTAGGGGCACCATGTCGTATCCCATGGTGTCGAGTCCGCCATACCCCATCATGATGTAAATGTATTTTACCCCTACATAAAAAGGGAATCAAGAACAAGCTGAGATCCCCGGCTTAGGGTAGGATTTCACGGAGCGGTTTCAAACCGCGCCCGCGCGCGGGCGCGGGCCCGCGTCTTCTGTAGGATGCAGATTTGTATGTAAAAATTGAATTCAAAACTCACGAGGCGGTTTACGCCCGCGCTACCACGCGGGTGCCGCGCGGCGCCCGCGTGGTGACCGCGCCGCTGCGCGCGCAACCGCGCGGTCGCTACGCGGGTGCCGCGTGGTGCCCGCGTAGCGACCGCGCGGTTGCGCGCGCAGCGCGCGCGGCAGCCGTCTGCAGCCAATGATTTCAAAATGAAGGATGCGCCCTACTATACATTTTTTAGAAAACTTCTTAATACAAGCTAAAACAGCGAGATCTATAAATCATACGAACTACGTTAGTGCCGCGTTGACGACAAAAGACGGCATAGCATTGCACAAAAAAAAAACGTAATTTCATACATAATTTTTTTACTTGCAATTGGAATAATATATGTGAATAATTTTTTTACAATAAACTCTAAACGAACTACATATGTATAGGTATTCAAAATAGTTTCTCAAATATTTAAATACAATAATAAACATAGTAAAAAGTATTTTTATTAATGTACGAGTATCATTCATTTTTTTTTTTTCAAATCGGTTCATTAGTTTCGAATCCTATTCTATGCAAACACAAAAATTCGGAAGTATTTACGAATATTTTCTCTTTGTAATGTACTCAAACCTAAGTGTAGATTAAACCTATTGAGTCTTATTCCAAAAAACTAAGATACTCGTAGTACAGGTTTAAACCAGGACTAACTAATCCAGGTTTGATACGGTTCCTATTACAAAACTCAGACTATCCAAAGACTACTTAAGTCCAAGGTTAAGCCTGAGATAGCCCAACGTTATACAACAATATTAACAATTTTGGAACTGCTTTTATTTTGAAGATTGACCCTTGTTTACCGTAAAAAAATACATTTAATTTCAAAATATTAGTATTTTCAATGAGTAAATATACAATATTAGACTCAATTTGAAACACTAACAACTGACATGACGTCACTAGTCGCAAAATACTGTTCGCGATTCATGACTGTATGTTCAGGTTATGTGTTTTCTTATCATTACTTGAATACAAACAATCAAAATTGTTGTCGCTAAGATCGCAAACTATAATAAAAAAGCAGAAATGTAAACAGTTTCATCAGTTTTGACAGTTTGTTTTGCGACTAGTGACGTAATAATTCATATTGGTGTAGCCAGTCACGTGACAACAGATTAAAAATATAGGATTTAAAATCATTTATAATAAATTTACTACGTAATATTAAATTATAACAATGTGATTCTCGATATTCTATTAATGCAAACTATCATAAAATTAACATTAAACATTAATGTGTGATTAGTGTTAACATCCCTATTGCGAGAGTTCAAATTGTTAAATATGGAAGAAACAAGTGTTGTCCTAACATTAAAATGACAGATGCGAAGTAAGTCCATAGTTAAACTAGGGGTTCGATGGTTAATCTTTAGGATCATAGATTAAACGTACGTGGCTTAAAGAAAAACTTCGTTTTGTAATAACGCTTAGACTTGGTTTAAATCTGGCTTAATTCCAGTACTATAATTAGTCCGTGTTTTGGAATAAGACGGATTACGTTTTGTTATATTATTAAATCGCAAAATTCAAAATCACTTGCACTAAATTCGATAACAATAAAACAACAACAAAAATCACGTTTGTACAAGGCTACTTCGTCCACTTCACGCGTTCAATGGCGGTTATTTTGTGGAAATCAGTAGAAAAATAATATCACTTTAAAAATGTATGCCTATTAATCTAACAGCAACAAAAGGAAATTAAGATTACATACTTACTGATGATACCATATCCCATCTTTCTTTGTGTCGTAGTTTTTGCAACCTTTTAGCACACAATTATGAATTTTAATGCCCACCAAATACTCGTTTACTTCCGCGTACTGAACGCTGTGAACTGAGTCACACTGGCCCTAAAAATGTTTTAAGGGCCTATGCGGTGTTTTTTTTTTCGTACGGTTGGTCTGGTCCATACTTATATAAGTCAATGTTCTGGCAGTCGGTTGAGGGGCGGGAGAAATAAAAAATAGTGCTGCCCTTAGTAATTTACTTTTCGCTTTTGAATGCCTTTTTGTGGTTTTGAAGTCGGTTATTTTGAACGTAACTTTTGATGATTTTTTATTTTAACTTTTGTACTTTTTAGTGTTTGTAGGCTATTCTGTAAAATAGGATAGGGTTTTTCTACCTCTCGAATACATCAAGTATTTGCTTGCTTGTAATCTATTATCTGCAATAAAATATAAGTTTATTGCAGATTAGATAATAGATTACATATGGGCTACTTTTCATCACATGAAAATAACGGGAACTAGTTTTAATAAATAATGTAATATGGCTAAATTAATTTGACTTTGTCACTAGAACTAGTGAGTTTTTAATGCCTGGCGGAACATTTTTGTATGATTTAAGGTTAAGGTAAAAAACCTGTGTTTATTTTAGTGACTTTTTCATTACCAACGCATCAGTTATGTCAAGTTTAACTGAAACATGCTAAACTTATGGTTGACCTCGAGGACACAGTCAACTTCCGCTTGTTTTAATACGTTGAGCTATGTCAATAACTTTGGTCCACTGACGGATGACTTCGTTTCGTATACGATCACTCAGAAAAACACCAACCATTGCTCGTTTCACAGCACGCTTTTCAACTGGTGCACGGTTTTATATAGGTTCATTTGGAGACCGATGCACTGGGAGGCGTAAACAAGGCCCATCAGTATCTTTTGTAGATCCCCGCCATACATAGATTTCGGCCATTACGACGATATCGTTTGGTGAGATACGCCTGTTGCCGTAATTATAAATGTCACGTCCAGTCTAATCCAGCGAGTTTCGAACTTGAACAGTCATAGTTGCGGCGATATGCAAATATCTCATTACCTCGATATATCTCGGCTTCTCGGCTGTCAATTTGGCATCGCTGTAGGGATTCCATGACCAACCAGACTTTCACTGAGTTATCCGTCATGCTTTCTCATAGCCCACAAACGCTATGTCAAGGGGCTGATTGTACTCATTAGTCTTCTATACAATTTGCCACACAGCTTAAATAGATTCTTCTTCTTCCATCATTTCCAGAGTCTGTTTCGAACGCTTCGACTTTAATCTTGCTCTTACGCCTTATCGCAAAACATTTCGTGGCCTCCTCCCGCAAGACTCTACGAGTAGAGATTCACTCTGACAAGTTCTTGATCAATATCGTCGGAGTCAAAAAAATGTTTCTCAGAAATCGTCATAGAATAAGAAATTAAAACAATTTGTGGAATAAAATACATATACAGATTACAGATAATACAAGCTTTTCTTAATTTGCGGCTGCGATAAAAAAATATTATTTATTTCCTTTATTGCCATTTTACCCGACTGAAAGAAGAATTATGGTTTTCGAGTGTATCTGGTATGTTTGTAAATTTCTTTATTCCCACGTTTCTTCCAAACGCCTGGATGGATTTTTATAACTAAGATATTGTTAGATTAGTGTCAATCGCCAAAGTATCATCACATAGACAATAATGTTTTTTATGTGTTGATTTTTGCAGTCGGGTTTTTTAAATTAAAGTTTTTCTATCGTGTTACTCGTTGCTCGAAAAAAATAACATCGTTCATCATTGATTAAAGAATCTAACAAAGAGTTTTATCTCCACCTTTGTAATAAAAAGAACTATTTAGGCTGTGAAACGCATTGCCAGAGTGAGTTTTTCGTGATGGTTCGAACCTTGGGATTTGCGAGTCGAGAGTGAATTTGTTTCTGTTAGAGAAGTAAGCGCCGTTGTAGACCATATCATATTCATCCACCATCATCGGCATTAACGCAACCGTATTAAGTTAATTAAGTTTCTGCACAATTTTCATTTTTTTTTTATTTTGGACAAATCTACGAAGTATAAAGCAACATTTTAAATAATGAATGGAATTGGTAATGCCGGTCTCAACTTAAAGCGTCAAAAAAGAAAAGGTTAATTTTAGTATACCTACGAGTGTAGATAAATATTTCCTGGGTTATAAAGAAACAAAACTCTTATCACAATTATAAACAAATTTTGAACAAAAAATAAGTTTAAACTAGTACTTAGTTCAATTTATTCAATAATTTAGTGTTCTTTCTGCACTGTGGCACCGATTCCGCACAAAGCGGGACATCAGAGCGCGCGAGGCAGCGTAAATGCCTACCCTGGCAGAAAAATCTGACCTTAAATATATTATTATTTAATCTAAAATTTGCCACCCCCTCAAAAGTGCCGCCCCGAGCGGGCCGCCCCTGCCGCCCTCCCTACGCTATGCTACTGACTTCCAACCGCACGTCCGCGCGGTTTCCAACCGCGCCCGCGCGCGCGGCGCGAACCGCTACAATCAGCGGTCTCGTGAGTTTTGAAAAAAATCGTCGCCCGTCGCGGTTCGCGCCCGCGCGCGGGCGCGGTTTGAAACCGCTCCATGAAATCCTACCCTTAGATCAACAGTTTTGTGTAGATAGATAGATGAACTCTTAATTGCACTTAATTAGAACACAAAGAACAAAAATATACAAAACTTAAAAAACAAAGTAGCAATTGGCGATCATATCGCTGAGAGCGATCTCTTCCAGGAAACCGCAGGATGGAAAAGAAGAATTGAAGAATAATTACCATTATATGTAAGTGTAACATTAATTATTGGACAATATATTTGCAATAAGCGCTACATTTGAAACTATACACGAAACTGTTTAATTTTTATACAGTTTCATGAAAAGATAACTGTAAATTTTCTGGGATGCAAGCTAATGCAGTAGATTGCAAGTGGTGAAGTTAAAATAAATTGTATGAAAGCCATTAACAGATTCTATGACGCCATTATGATTTCAAAAAGTAAGAATAACAAACAACCCATTATTTCCAAAGCTTGCGTAAAACACATAAAACAAGCGTTTTCAACTTTCTAAGCTTAATAAAGTCAATAATGGAGAGCAGCCAGTGAAGTTCCTGTTAAATGTGGTAGATACGCTATGGTGTTTAACAGTTTCGCCCCTATAAAGTTTTTTTTATTATTCTTATTACACGCTTAGGTATCAGAACTATGAAAACCGACAGAAAAATTCCCTTCATACATAAATTCTGTTAACAAAATAAAATAATTATTTATTTATTTTCTCCGAAAAATGGAAAACCGACTTAAAATTAATTAAATTTAGACACTCGGCCAAATTTCATAACAAGCCATTACTACGTTGATAGGTTTACTCTTGCCCGCTATATCCTGAGGTAAAATATACCATTACTATCCTGTAATTAATAATATTTGTGTTTTTAACTTGAATGCAATAAGCTTCCTACCAACGCACAAGAAAGCATTTGAAAAATGGTACATATATTTTAAGGACCAAGCCGAGAGATCTTGGTTATGCATCGTGAAGATATCTGATGTTACAAATCCCCATAGCCGACCGTTACAAAATAAGTTACAAGAAGTAAATGAAGTGGAAAATAGTAGGACGTGTTTCGGTTTAAAAACTCTGTTTTGAGGAACTTTTAAAGAGTGTTTTTGTATTTGTAGGACACTTTGCAGAGAATAGACTATAGAAGTACCACACCTTGATAATTTATTTTACCGTAAAGTACTAACGTGCAATCATTGCTGTGTTCTTGTTTGAAGGAAAATGTTTCCTGAGAAATTATAGGGCAAAGAGATAAATCATTGATAAGTGAGTGAAATGCGAGGTAATTACATGAACTCTTCATGTAATTGCCTAGCGTTTCACTCTGCACAGCACTTCGCTATCGCTATCTGGCACTGAGCAGTGATGAGCAGGTGTGTTAATAACAACTGTTATGCGTAAGTTTGTTCGTTCCGTCCGTGCCTTGCTTTCCGAAAACAAAGGCTTGGAAACTTGCTATTTGCTGTAGTATTTTTAGTATTCTGAACACTGTTTACTATATACACCTGTATATACCTTACCGTATTATATAACTCACATGTTATATAGTTGATGCAGTCTGACTTCGGTAAGTTTCAGCCGCATCTCACGGCCTTTTTCAAGAAAAGAGTAGAGAGCGTAGAGTAGGAGAGAATACAGTAGTCAGATTTCGTACAACTATTATTATCATATTCAGCGTACATAGATTAAACTAATTATCATACTGATTATCTTTTAAATATTACTCTATGTCACCTTATTGTGTTTTTCTTTACCACGAATATTTAGTTCAAAAGAAAGTTCACTTCCTTTAATGGTTTCATAATCGTGTATTACTCGTAGGTGTATCCAGCGATAACAAGTCTTCTCGTATTCACATTTCACTGGCCAAAGTTTAAACAATGCGGTTTGGGTTATAAAATGAAATGGGTATGGTCACTTATAAATAGCGACCGATTGAGAAGGTGACGTTAAATGCGACTACCCGCAGAGTACCCGAGTAGGAAGACCATGATGTACAATGTAGTTTGAATAAAATAATACTTATTTTACTACGAGTTAAAAAAATGCGCTTCAAGTGCAGTTCGATTATTATGTTTATTTCGATTTTTTTAATTAACCAACTTCAAAAATGAAGGAGATTCGGAATTCGGATGCATCATGTGTTTTTGACAAATGACAAAATGACAAATGACAAATTGTTGATTGTGACAAAAAAGACACACATCCAAATTTATATACATATACATGCATCGTTCTATGAAATCTATTAAAATTATGTTTTTTTTGTCACAACCCGGCCCCAGCTCAGCATAATGCCGATTGGATCCAACCATTTATATCTGTGTATGTTACGCGATAGCTCCGCAAATTGTGAATCAATTTTGATGGGCTTGTTTTTTATGAAGAGCATAGTTCATAGGTGATCCCATATAAATTATAATCAAAATCAATGTGGCGGTTTTTGACATTTTAAAATTACAATACAATACAATACAAAACCACTTTATTATACCACAAAAATATTACAAGAACAATGATTAAACATAACATCAAAACATTTTGGGCACAAAAGGCGATCTTATCGCTAATAGCGATCTCTTCCAGATAATTATTGGCATTAAAAGGGTATGTATTGGCATTAAGAGTAATATAGGGCAATAGCCAAAATTTATTTCATTTCGAAGAATCTTAAAAATCTATTTTTGTAACGAATGAATTGTCACCCTGCAGTGTTCACAGTGACTCGGGCCAGATCAATTAGACGTGTACGCAGCAAGCTATCTTGGCTCAGTGTGGGCTCTGGGGCCAAATGAGTTAACTTTGTTACCCTAAATGGACGTCATAACGCGAGAATTTAGTAAATGGAATATAGCGAGAAAGGTGGTAACACTCTCTTTTGGTGAATACAAAGAGTAATTTTGAAGCACAAAATCCTTTCATCATTTATACTCGGAAGAATTATCTTAGTTACGTGCCACGGATACTTAATTTTATTCTCGTGCGTAAAATTATAATATGACTAGATGTCCGCCCCGGCTTCGCCCGTGATTACATAACATTCATCAGGTTCCCGTACATATACAACGGTGACAGAATGACTGAAATCGGTTCAGTCATTCCTGAGAATATCGCTTTCAAACAAAACACATCTTCAGCTACCTGCTACGCCATCTCTCGGAAATTGGTCGTACCAACTAAGATTTATAAACAAAGATTAGCAAAGGTTTATATTCAAGAGGTGTTTAATCTGTGATATTCAATGAAGCAATCTTAGACACATGCTTCATGTGTCATGTCCAAGCACGAAACGTACAAAAACTCTCAAGTAGGAATATTTTTTCCCGATTTTGTTACATTCTTGATTCATGCTCCGCTTCTATTAATAGTAGCGTTATGTTCTATATCCTATAGCCTTCCTCGATAAATGGACTATCCAATAGAAAAAAAAATCTTTCAATTCGGACCAGTACTTCCCGAGATCCTAGCGTTCAAACAAACAAACAAATTCTTCAACTTTATAATATTAGTATAGATATAGATAGTATAGATGATGCTTACAATTTTATGATGTTTTATTATATTAGTGTTATTATTTAATGTACAAGTATACTCATAATAAAACTGGTACGGGTCAGTACATTGAAGAAATTTTGAATGATTGATGAATGATGTATATGAGAACTAGCCAAGTAAGATCTGAAACTTTAATATTATGTTATGTTACGAGTAAGCTATGAGAAAACAATAAAGTCTAAGTCTTTTTTTTAAGTGCTTAAGATCTTATTTTGAAGTGTACACTTCTTAGCCGCGTTTTTCTAGTGGTACACTCCGCGAGGCATAAGCTGAGCTTTGCATTTGTGTGAGTGTACATGGATAGTGTAGGTGTGACAACCGGCCTTAGGCGCGGCGCCATTCTGTCTCGCCGCGCTCCTGCCTGATTGGTGATCACTCACACTAATGCAAAGCTCAGCCTATACCTCGCGGACAAAATTTCAAGCTCCTGTCTGATTGGTGATCACTCACACTAATGCAAAGCTCAGCTTATACCTCGCAGAGTGTACCTCTTATATATTATGTAGATTCGCGTCACCCACATGTTAATGTAGTGGCGTAGCGTTGAAGTATAGGTGGAGCGGGGTCTGCGCGTTAGACGTTTATTGGATACGTTAAATCTTGTGATTTAGGAGCGCCGACATGTAATATATCTGTCTGTCAGCTATCTGCTTATAAACCAATTTGTTATTGAGTGTTGCTTATAGAAATAACACAACTGCCATTACGAGGATGCGATTTTAGAGGAGTCACCCAGTTATAAGAAATGTCTAAATAACAATTCATAAATCCAGCAATGCCTTCGATCATAACGTGGAATCAATCGCTGCTCGGCTGAGCATTACCGGTATTCCTGTGTATTCAGCTAAATAAAAACATCGCCGCTTTCTTTGGTTATTTTTAAAGAAACACCTCAGCATCGTATCTGATTTGAGAAAAATATAACTCTTAAATTATAATTATGGAAGTTTGTCATATTTTTTTACTAGCCACGATTTCACCTATTTGTTTCTCGATCCCGTTATTTTCCGTAGATAAATATATTGCTTAGTTATGCTAGGCTCTTATTTATCTTTCTACCTAATATCATCCAGATTCCTTCAATAGTTTTTTTATACTCATAAACTTTCGAACTTAAAATATTAATATTAGTATGATAGGATATTTTACCGAAAATGTTTTGCACTTGCCCGTATTCGGCTAATTTTAATCGACAATGTCTATGATGGATTGTTGATTCTCTTCACTTGCTGTAATGCCCGAGATACACGAGGCTAGTCTTTCAATCTAGGATAGCAAGCTAGTAACTCCAGCTTCGTGTATACAACGCTACGCAACGCTAGTTTTGTCTATTCGAAGCTACAAAATACTACCTAGTTAGCTTTCTAACGCTAGCTTATCATCCTAGCATGAAAAAGTAGCCTCGTGTAGCTCGGGCATAATATATAACATACCGATGTCTCAAGCGGACAGCACACAAGTCGCAAAATATTCTTAACAATAACGCCAAGAAGCGCTAAAGAGTTCCATTTTCTTGTCTATTGACAATGTTCAGCCTATTACAATATGTGAGGATAAGATTTTCATTAGTTCTCTAACACGGTTCTGTCTCGGATTATTGTTCTTGTCATACAAAATCACAAACAGTTCCCGGCGTAATTATTCCAATTTGTTTTCCTTATTTCTACGTTATATGCCTGTTTTTATCCCAGTGAGGTGGAATTTTCTTTCCCTTTCGTATCGTTTCCTTAATAGTCGATACGAGTTTTTTCCTCCACATGATCTGATATTTTCTGAAATTGTTTAGCTTTTTGTTAGAGGTCCGCTTGTTTGAACAAAAACGAAGGGCATTAATGTTGTAAAGCCAATGTTTGTTTTTGTGTATATTTCCTATGAATTTGATTGAGCTAGGAAATCAATAAAATCTCTATGTACGACTAGCCTCTATCCATGTAGGTACAAATTAAACACGATAGACTGATTAGAGCAGCAAGAAATGCACATTATGATAACAGAACATTGCCATGCACCTAATCACTTTCTAGCACTGGCAATGAACTATGCTTGTCGCGAAGCTTTGACTACCCTTTCGAATTAGTACGCTTAGCCTATGAAATGCTTTGCCTGACAGACACACAGAAACACTTAATTATGCAATAACAAATTATTTTTAATCACACGAATTATGTGATATTTTGATAGTCATTGCCTTTGAATAAAACTAGTTTATTGATTCCTTATGTGTATAATAAATTAATTGAAAAGAAGCAACCGTGAAATATAAAATGTAATAACATTTAATTTTGATATTGTGTGGCGGTGTTTGAAGGACTACTACTATTTTTTAAATTAGAGTGGTCCTATAATACTCGCTAGGCCGAATGTTAACAAAGTAGGTAATTAAATGTATATACTCCAATGAGGTATTTTTCAGAATACTTCAATACGTATCAAACACAGCCATTTCGATTTCGCCAAAGGTGATGGTTTCATTTTGTAGGAGAAATTCGATAATCCTAATGTCATCATATAGTTTTACTACGTTTCTCTGTAAGTATATCTGTTGTTTTGATCACAAGGTATCCTATGTAGATGAATTTCAGCAAAAAGTTCCAAATTCCAAAACGCGACTTAATTTAAATCAGACAATTAAGTTGTAAATACTATCACCATTATTATATACCATGTTCCGAGACTATCATGTTAAGTCAAAGGATAAGTCAACTTTAACTTTAAGAGCGTTAAAGGTATATTATATGTAGGTAAAGTAATAGTATAGTAGTAGATACGTAAACATTTTTTTTTAATCACTGAACTTTTTACATTACATGATTTGACGGATTATTTTCAACTACGTGATTCACGAGCTACTTACACACGATATGGTCAGTTCAGTCTAAATAAAGTTTCAGCCGGGTGCGGCGCAATCTCCTTGAAATAGGCTGCCAGATGCGGCTGAAACTTAGGTCGGGCTAGACCGATCATAAGTAAATAATTTGTAAATATTACTTTAGTATTCACAGTAGATTACTCAACTTTAAATAAAAACATAATCCTATGCATATTAGAAATGTCAATGTGTTTGTTGTTCAATCACGTCGTAATGTTTGAATGGATCTGGTTAAAATTTTAAACACAGTTCGAATATGATCTGAAGAGCACGTAGGTTAGGTTTTATTCCCAAAAAATCTGGGAACGGGTACTAAGCGGGTAAAACCGCCAGGCGTCACTAGTTTTCGGTTAAATTTAAATACACCATCCATAAAATGAGGTAAAAACATGAAAATATCTCAAAAGTCTTAAATTTTGCCATACGTAGGTAGATCTAATTAACAAGGACTACCGTAGAAAATAACCGGTAAAAAAAAACTGCCGGAGACGGGACGGTTCTATACAAAGCGGCAAATGTCTCAGCATCTAATCGAGAGATGTATGAAGTCATTGATTTTACTTAGTCGTAATAAAATTTAATTACCGGTACCGGGTTCCTTTGAGTCGGGTAATCCTGTATTTATTGGACGGTACTCGTGCGATACTAAACCATTCGACCGTAAATTATAGGTGTTTCGTTTCCAGAAGATATGCAAAGAATGATGTATGACTTTTATTGTGACTACAGCGGATTTTTTAAAATAAGTTATTTATTCACCGATGTGAAAAATAACAATAAATAAAAACTCTTTAAATAAGCATATTAATTTGATGTAAATAGCGACGTAGCTGTTGTTATAGAAAGGTGAGTTGATTACCATCAGTCGCACGTCTTGCTCGACCTGCCACTCCGTATTTGAAAAAAACGTGTAAATAACATTTGTAGTGCAATAATAATGATAAACTATTTACACTAGCATAACAGATTCTCAAATTTTAATAATTTAGTTTTTACTTTTTTTATAAATTAATTTTGGACATTAGTCAAAACTAATGAATTTCCTCGTGAATTTGAGTAAAAAAAATTTGTACATTTTACATTTTCCAATATTATTTAAAACTTTATTGACTCCTCCACCACATAAAACCATTATATTGTTAGTAAATCTTAGGTCAATATAATTAGTTCTGTCAAAGCATGATATTTACTCGTCAAATAATTACTATGTGTTATTAATAACATTAATCACGCCCCAGTTGATACCGTAATCACAGTGACTCTAGAGAGTTAATCAGCGCAGATGATTAACAATGTTCGAGATTCTATTAAATGTGCTTAATTACTTATAAATTATTGTAATTAAATCTCAATCTTCAAGGAAATTACGTAATACGATTGTTACAAATAAAAAATACATATGTACGTGTGTATATGTAACCGGCATAATTTCTAGAACAGTCTTCCTGAAACGGTTAAATCAGCCCTAACTGCCGGTTGGGTTGACTCTCTACTTGCGAAAGAAGTCCCTAGTACCGGTAGAGGGAACTTGAAATGTGTTATTTGTGATCTTGATCGGACACTACATAATATATCGTTGTAGTTTATCCATTAACTGCGTTCTCCGGGATAGAAGCCAGAAATTAATACATGATGAATCAGATGACATATATGATACAACCGATTAAAAGTTAAAAACGAAAAAAGAAGAAGAAGACTATCAGCTGACTATTATTATCATTGTATAAATTCAGACCAATGGAAACTGCGTTGCCAGACATATTGCATGCCTCTAGAAGAAGAGGCCAGTTTGTATGGGTCAATTATTTAAATGTTTTGTATCATCTTATCTTACCTGCAAACAGCAATAAAGATTTTTGTATTTGTATTTGTATTTGTTCTTTTGACTTAAATAGTAATTATTATGAAGACTGCAAATTAGAGTTTTATTAACGGGCCGAGCTTTAATTTACATGTCTAATACCTATACAATGAGATATACACTACATTACATTCTTAACTACTTACAATAAACACATCTGAATTATCCATAGACCAATGAACAGTCTAAAGTTAATGAAATTGGGTTGGATACTCCTGACATAATATTGGGTGATCATTGAGTAAAGATCACCACACAGCAAGTCAGCAGGTCTACTCCGAAGTCCTATAAACGATATTTCGGCCGAAATTATGGACGTTTTATACCACGAAACACAATCGGTCGGTTGATGACACAAAAACTGTCAAATCAGTGTCGGTCGGGATGAACGAAACGCCCGATCAGATCAACCGACCGATTGTGTTTCGTGGTATAAAACGTCCATAACTTCGGCCGATATATCGTTTATCGGACTTCGTAGTAGACCTGCTGATCACAAACGATATGACGGTAGACCAATTAGGCGATAGTATAACAACCTTAATAGGCACCCCCAAAGATTATTATAGGGTGACTTAAAATAGAGACAAGTGGAAAGAGGCTAGGGGCCTTTGTCCAGCATTGAGGTATTTAAAGCTCTTGATAATAGAGAATATGCAACACGTTAACAGGGAATATGTTGCATAAAAACATTGAAATATCGGAGATTCACTGCGTTGATGAAACTAAGGTAAATTAATTTAATTAATGTAACCGAAACAGGTATACTGAAATGTCTAATGTAATGTACACGGATCGGCAGTATATACGCCGTCTTCTGGAAACTATATTGTGGTTTGCTTTCACAAGTATCTTTGATTAATGATAGTGGTACACGATTTGTCAATACAGAAATAGTAACAGATCCACACATAGATAGTGCGTTCGAAGTTACCGACTGTGAGTAATGGAACTTATGAGTCAGATAATAGAAGGAGATAGGTGTATTGATATTAAATGTATTATTCTGGTTTATACATTATATTTATTGCATAGCTTAATAACAGGATTGGTCACGCTAAACATTTTTCCTCACTTTTGCTCGGTCTGCACTTGGATACATAGTAGGTAAGTACCGTTGCGTCTGTAATGTATAAAAATATGTATTTTATACAATCAGGAGATTACTACTAAACTGACAGACATGTTTTTCTTCCACAATGTAATTTTTTTAAGTATACTGTAATTTAGATCATCTCAAATGGTTTTCTTTTTATAGGAAAGAGTGACGAGAGGAGCGGGGTATGTGCCTGATGGTAAGCAACACGCCTGCCCATAACAGCACAGAGACGCGCAGCTATAGGATCATGAAGAACCCAAAACATGACCTAGCACTGCACTGCGCTCGTCACCCAGAGATATAATATTTTATCTCTTAAATTGCGTAATAAAAAATGTCGTAGTCGTCCTATTGGCTATATTACTAGAACATGCGATTCACTATCGTGAGTATGTAACTTCGATTCCCACTAACACCTTTAGAGTGTTTTTTCAAGCGCAGTGCAAGTTTGTCGTCACCATTGACTTTTACGGCGAAGGAAAACATCGCAAAGAAACTAACATGTTTGGAACATGTCATTATGAAAACATTTAAAAAGTATTTTCATTAAAAGACTTTGTTGCTTAATAACGTCATAAAAACTAAAATTTGGAAATTTAGTAGATTAAGAATCAGATTGAGTGATTCAGAGGGATTAAGTCAGAAATAAAAATGAATAAATATTGCAGGACATTTCACACACATCACCAACCGACCCCAAACTAAGCAAAGCTTGCAATGGAAGCCAGATATCTGATATATACTTAATACTTATATGTAGTGTTAAATACACTTATCACACATAGAAACACCCAGACACAGTATCTATAAATATTTGTATTCATCCCACACAATAGGACATGAGCTACTTTTCTTCACGAAAAAATGTGGAGTTCCTTAAGAACTAATCATTTTTCGAATTCTACGCGGACGAAGTCGAGAGCAGATGTTGTATGTTGTAGGTACATTAAATATACAAAAACGTTTGCAAAATTGTTAAATTGTTGGCAAAATGGTGTACGAGTATGTTATCTAACCCGGATCCTGCGGATATTACTTGACCACACCTTATCAAATTCAATTCAATGGTTCATTCGTTGCTTTTCACAGGCACACAGATAAGCATTTAAATGCTAATGTGGGTACTATTTCATGTCTGACATCAAGTTTATGGAGCATTGTGTTAGTTAATCCGATCTCATAATCTTACCCATTATGATAACCAAACTAACCTAATGATGCTAATTTATTTCGAACCTACTATGTGTACAAAATCGAATCAAGTAGTGATTGCGTTCTCAACTATCGGATAGGATGATTGTTTTATAATAATCATCAAAATTATATAACCCAGATCCTGTAGTTATTATTTTTTCACCGACTTCAAAAAAGGAGGAGGGTTATCAATTTGGTTGTATGTTTTATTTTATTTTTGTAGATATGTATGTTACGCGATTAGCGCCGCCAATTATGAATAGATTTTGATGGTTTCTTTTTTGTTTGTTAGATACTTCAGGGGTAGTAGGAGGTAGTCCCATTCAAATTTTATCGAAATCGGTGTGGTGGGTTTGGAAATATGAACAAAAAATTTTTTTTCTTTTATGTATTTAGCCGATATTTACTTGAAATATTGGTATGAAGTTTGGTCGACTTCTGAAATGTATTTTAAATTGAAGTCGGTTTATGTTTTTTTGGAGAAAATAGATTAAGTATTTGTTATAGAGTTACGGGAGAAGCAAAACATGCGCCTGATGGCGTCATGTCACATAGATATCACACAGCAGCGTACGGCTCTCATCTAGCTAAAATCGATATGATGGGTAATGTTGACAGTTAATATTTATGAAGAAGAAGAACAAATACGTAAATCTACGAGAGACGAGAGTTTGAGGCAAGGTTTCGTAATATAAAGTTTAGGTAGGTATTATATGTTTCTGTGCTGTTCTTTGTCAGCCGTGTTACGTGCTCATCTAGTTATTTTATTATATAAACTTAAGCTAAACTAAACTAAAGGTCGAAACTAGATTAAGATAAAAATACCCGACTACAAGAAATCAGCGCACTCAAATGTCCGAAACAAACTATAAAAATATGCGGTCGAATTAGAAAACGTCCTCCTTCTTTTGAGGTCGGTTAAAAATATAATAACTTCTTGATAAGTAACATGAAAGTTAGTACGATTCAAAATTGTTAGACTCGTTTCAAGTGCCCGCACAATTCCACATAGCAATGTTGCATTCAATTCTGTCCGTTCACATTTGTGGCAGGCGCCAAGATATAAAAGTTCCATTTTCGCTTGCGACTTAGAAAATTCACTTAAATTGGATTTCACGTTCTAATACTTTAGTGCGCTTTAGTTTGGTGCAGACAATGAGTATAAAAAGTAACAGGATATTAAAAAGTATGTTTTCTGAGTAGGTACAATGAAGTAAATTTTAATCCAGTCAAAAAACATACTTAAATGTGAAATGAGAGTCAAGTTCAATATAAATTATAATAATATAAGGGTTAATTGTTGATTTATAATAGGTATATTGAAGACTAAGGTCTGACCTGGCTATTTTTCATATATAAATTATATTACAGGCTTTGCAAATTCTTAAACTATACCTACATTCTTAAGTTGAAATTTTGAGAATGAAAACGTTGGAACCAAAGACGCACTGTGTTTTCTTTCAAAAGAAGATATAGATATTTGAAATCAAAGTGATAAAAAAAACAATTTCATATTTCCTACCTAATAAGTATATAGGTAACTACGTATACATATTATGTACTAATCTACTACAGCCCCGTGGTTTGACAGACCCACTGAACTGAACTACACTGTACTTAGAGCTGGCTCAATTATTTAGTTTTAAGCGTATTATCAAGTTTGTATTATTTCAGGGCGCAAAATGCAATGAAACATTTAGACCTAAAAGGCCAAGCCTATGACGATAGATTAATTTTCTTACGATAAACAATTTCTTATATATTATATTTAATTTCGTCAAGGGGTACGGTAGATTTGATCGAAACCTTACATAAATAACAAAACATAAAAAATATTGATTTTGAGTCGACAACATATGTCAACAAAATTCAGATTATGGAGAATTTCGTTAAATTCTGATGGCACTGATAAATAAACCGCTGTCACCATCTTTGGTGTGAAGCACGTTTCGTTCCATCAATCAACACATTGTGTGCGTCCGTCGCACCAAAAAAGTATCCATCACAAAAAACTGTGACTTAAGTGACTACGTAAAACGAAACGTTATGCCGCCGGACCGGAATTTTATTAGTAGGTACTTATATTTAGTATCAGCATTGCACCCGTGCGAAGCCGGGGCGGGTCGCTAGTTATTTAATATTCCTGGACCCTTTTCACTTAACTTCATGAAGTCCCATAATAAGCAAAGCTTTTACTATGGAAATTATCTTCTTCATTTAGTAATTATAAATGAAGAAGACTTAATGTTTGTATGAGTTTGTTTATGAGTCGTCAGATCGGGGTGTCAATGAGGTCGGGATGGGGGATCGGGTTAAGATTTACAACATAGTCTCCAGACTACCTGTGTTCTAAATTAAGCATTTAAGTTCAAATTAAATAAGCCCATTCCTAAGCTATTTTTTGTCGCAACAAAATTACGGAAACAAGAACTACGAAAGTATAACCACAGGGAACTCCTAATTGGAGCTATTTGTGTACGTATGTAAGAATGTGACATAAGTTGTAAAAATAAAACAAGAACAGAATTAAAAAACTTGACTTACCCCCGACTAGGTACCTCATATTCATTATTTGTACAACATTCTACTAGTCAAGCCCTTTCGTTTGATACCCATATTGAGGTAGTAGTGATAAAAATAATATAATTCGCCATTTTGTGTGGCGGTCATTTTGGATTTTAATTTTTTTATAGTTTATAGTATTCTACTAGTCAAGCCCTTTTATTTAATACCCACATTGAGGTGGGTTTGAAGAAATATTTTGTCCGCCATTTTGTGGAGACGGCCATCTTGAATCGATATTATCCAAACATAGCTAAGAACATCCGCACGGATACTAACTTTCAAATAAAAAATACGCATTGAAACCGGCCCATCTGTTTGAGCTCTACGTTGCCACAGACAGACACACCCACAGACGGACAGACAGACATCGACGTCAAACTTATAATATCCCTTTTTTGGTCGGGGTTAATAAAATATTTTTTGGTAGAAATAAAACCCAGGTATGATTTCTTACTTTTCCTAACATTACTCGTCCCAGTTTCCCGTTCTTACTTATAAAGACGCGATTAACTTACTTAGCCTACAGTGCTAGTTTCCTTCGTTCAAGTTCCAGTTCAAGTTATAAGTGTTTAATTCCTGGTTCTTAAGTGCGTAAAGAATGTTTTCATGGTAAAAGAAATTAATTTTTTGAACTGGTGATATTTTATTATCTAAAACAACACTTCTTGATTTCTTTGTACAAAAATTTTACTGACCACGAAAATAGATACTTACAACTAAATATAAAGGAAATAGATATATACTAATATTAAATACGTGAATGTTTGAAAGAATAGAGGGATGATTGGATGGAAGTCTGTTAGTCTTACACGTAAAAACTACTGAAGAGATTTGGAAAAAAATTGGTTCATAGATAGATAATGGTCTGGAATAACATATAGGATACATTTTACGAGTATCTCGCGAAAATAACGAGATTGGGTAAACTAGTTGACTGTCACTTTGTAGACTGAAAGTTTATTGCTTTTCCCTGTTATTTAGTTGGTTCATCAAAATACAAAAATAATGTTCGCACATTATTGCTTGGCGTCAGAATAACTGTCACAGATATGACTTTTCCCAGATGGATTATATATTACTACTATAGTTTTGTTTTAACTTTATCTTTTGTTCTATACTAGAACCAAAATTTATGTATTTAATGTACTTAACATCTCCATAAAAGCAGGTAAACTTTTTATTTCCAAAAAGGCATTAAGAAGCAACTAAGTGCTTAGAATAGTATTTTTTTCTTCACAATATTAATAATTCGTCATGGTGAGCGAGATCACGTGAGCGAGATCACTTCTCAAAAGATGTCACTCATTCAAAGAATGTCTAACGTGAATGTCTTGCTCCGCAGCGCCATGGCCGCTCCAACGCTACGTCGCTTCGCCGCTGCATTAACATGCCGGTGACTCGAAACCATAATGTTTTTACGAAACAAAATGTTGTCAATGCGGTAAAATTACTCTACTTTTGTGATAAGAACTGTTAGACTGGAATTCACTGATTCTATAAAAAAAAATCAATTTGTACTTATTCACTTTTTATTTAAGTTTAAACAAACACTTCACAAGTTTTTGGATTTAGTAAGGGGCCTTTCCTAGACCAACCGAAATAGAAACAGACGCGCGCGGCACTTCTCTAGGGGTATCTGAAGTCTCAGGTCCGGCGGGCATGAACCAGGTCCGTAGGCTCAGAGGCAGAGTAACCTTTCGAGAACTGACTGGGAGATTTATTCGACAATTCGACTTTATATAGCAAAATACTGCAGAATCGCCAATATCGACATCGAGGAATTGACTTCCTGCAGGATCAGCAGTTCTAAGGTTGTAACAGAACGTCAGGGCTGTGGAATATGTTGCCTGAGTAGATTTTTCCCGATGGTTACGATGGATGAATGGATCTTTGTGTCTTCAAATCAAGAACGAGTCGGTTTCTTCTAGGTAAATACGCTCCATTGTAGACCGGATCGTCGCTTAACATCAGACAAGATGGCAGTCAAGTGTAAACCTATAAAAGTTAAAAAAAAAAAAAAGTTTTCACTTCAACAGATAATATTGGTGGATATTTCTCACACAAAACTGTCCAGCCTCAAACTAAACAAATCCTGGACAAGCAAGTAGCTGATATATAATTCTTGTTTAATATTATAGTACCTGGTTGACCGAGCTTTGCTCGGTTTCAATGCGTTTATAAAGAGCTCCAAGTAAAAGATTATCTCAGACAAGAACAAAATTAAAAATTTTGATTAACCCCCGAACACCTTAGATTTGTTATCTGTACAACATTCTACTAGTCAAGCCCTTTCATTTGATACCCATATTGCGGTAGTAGTGAAAAAAAAAATATAATTCGCCATTTTGTGGTGGCGGCCATCTTGGATTTGAAATTTGTTATAGCGTATAGTACTCTGCTAGTCAAGCCCTTTTATTTGATACCCATATTGAGGTAGGTTGTGAAGAAATATTTTGTCCGCCATTTTGTGGAAGCGGCCATTTTGAATCTATATTGACCAAACATAGCTAAGAACACCCGCACGGATATTAACTTTCAAATAAAAAAAACCGCATCGAAATCGGTCCATCCGTTTGAGCTCTACGGTGCCACTGATAGACACACACACAGACAGACAGACAGATAGACAGACAGACAGACAGACAGACAGACAGACCGACATCGACGTCAAACTTATAACACCCTTTTTTTGGTCGGGGGTTAAAAAAAAGAACAAAAACAAAAGACCCGAGTGTAACCATCAGGATTCGAACCGGGGCCTGTTGACTCCGAGGGCGAGCATATTCCGTCAAGCCATTTAGACTTATAGAACAGTTGGCGAAATTTGTTATCGTATTCTAATGACATTGTAGGAGTTTTACATTGTCTAAAAACGCGCATAAAATGGTGTTTTTAAAAAATGAAACCTAGCTAGATCGATTTATCGTCCCCGAAACCCCCTGTATACATAATTTTATGAAAATCGTTCATATATATACCTACAAGAATTGCTCGTCTAAAGGTATAAGATTTACTCATACTTTACAGCACATCAGTCAACAATCTTGGTGTTAGTTTTGTTCAAACGTTGAACAAGGAATCACATCTTAAGTCGATTAGCAGTAAGCTGTTGCATCTTACGGAGCGTTTATTCCATTCCGAAATTGTTAACTTACTGCTACCAAAATTGTGCTTGTACTTGTACAATCTCTTCTTTACCCCATCCTGGATCACTCCAACGTTTGCTATCTTGACCTCAAAGAAAATAAGCTAGATAAACTAGTGTCTTCAAAATCAATGCATGCACATCGTATATTTGGCTTAGAGAATTATGATCATATGTCTTAATATAGAAGTCAGCTCAAATGGCTTCTCATTCGCTTTCGTTGGAATGCTCATTTCATGTCACCTCTGTACAATATCATATTTAACCCCTCTTACCGTATCTACCCTCTTACTTACTGTATTTGAAAGAATTTTTTACCTTCTGGAGCAATACGCATACTCTACGTCTTAGGTAAAAGCATAACTTGTTGCTTCAAATACTCTCGGCACGCAGTGAAACTTTTCATGGCAAGCTGATTGCTTTTGAAACTATCCAGATGTGTAACGTCTTGCCTAGGTTTATCCTAGGCTATAAGAGAGAACTAGGTATGCTCCATGTCTTGCTGCCTTTAAGGATCAAGTCAAACAATACAGGCATAAAAACATGTGCTAACTTTAATTTAGAAACCTTATTATTCAAGTTATTTTATGATCATTCAAAGCTGGATTGGCAAGTCCACTATTAGATTACCATTGGATTACCCATTCAATTTAAAGTGACTTTTGTAATAAAAGCAGACCATGTAAAAAACGCAGTATTTAATGTATAGCTAAAATACAAACTTTACGCGCGACGCAAAGTAAATACCAGACAGTGACGTCACGTCACGTCACGTTCACCTATGTTTCAATTATTTAGTAGCCTTTTGATGTTAAATAAAAAATGAGTCGTCATGCCTATTTTATTTGTCCATTCATCGGCTAGTTGAAGTAATTTCTCTCATTTTAATTTTTACGCTCATCTGAGTTGTAATTATTTCTGTTTATGAGACGATTTTATTAGCATTCCATGGATTCACCGTGCGGGTGCCAGGTCCATCGTGTGGCAGAGAGAGAAAACCCGAGTAGATCCCGAGACTTGTGACTCGGGCGTAGGTTTAAGGGGCCCCTTTCTGACGTACATCAACACTCACCTTCACTACTCGTTTTTCTCTCCCCTGCCCAGCCAAATCTGATATGAGCCTACTAGTGCAGCTTTAGATACTCGTTCTAGTATAGAACTTACTGCACTTCTGGATAAGCCAAGGTCTTTCAGCAGGTTATAGAGAGATTTTGCTGGTATATTCATTAACAAACATGTTAAGGGCCGCGTTGTTGTTTAAAATCCTATCCATGCACGGCTGCCTGGAAGAGATTGCTCTGAGCAATAAGGCCGCCAATTAAAATGTCATGCTTGTGTAATAGTTCTAAGTCTCTTTTGTATTTTTTTTTCTGTTGTGGCTTTTAATAAAGAGTTTTCTTATCTTATCTTACCTCTCGCTCACACTTCTACAGCGTATAAACTAACTACATAGCCGTTTTTTGTTAATTCGTTTAGGAGGTCGTAATACTTATTTTGTTTCATCGCGTGGTCTTTAGGTATATTAGTTTCCCACGGTACGGTAAGTTCTACAAGGACTATGCGTTTCGTAGCTCTAGAAAAAAGGAAAATGTCCGGTCTGGATGACGAAACACCCACATCCTCTGGGATCCTGTAGTGCCTTTCATATGTGTCCATTAAAATAGTCCAATCAGGTGCTGTACCCAGGATTGAGTAAGGCTTGTGCCTGGAGTTTGAAGTAGAGCCTTCTTTTACAAAGTCTTTTGTTTGTCGTCAATCCCTTTTGGGCTCTAGCTACTGAAAGGCTCATGGCTTCACGTATGATTTTAAGTACTCTGTCATGGCGCCGTAAGTAATGACCCCCATTAAGGAGCACCTTGCATCCCACCAATATGTGCCTTGCTGTACATATCGTCTCTCCACAAGTATAGCAACATTTTTCAGCGGCTTTTCCCCACCTTACCAAGTTACTCTGGTCAGGGAGGGTCATTTGGAATGCATTTAGATAAAATTTTAATAAGGCAGGAGACCAGTCATAGATGAAGGTGCGCCACTTTAGAGCTAATGGGATACATAACTCACCTATGGTTAACCACTCACTTTGCATTTCTAAATTCAGAGCGTGCACTTTGTAACCGTCATTTTCGTCTTGTTGTAGAAAGGTTTTATCATAATATATATTTTTATCAGTAAAACACTTTTTAATATTGTATTAATTTTTGTCACGCTTATTTGTAGACGTAAAATTATTATTAATACGAGTATGTACCTACCTTTAACATTGTGTTTATAAACAAAGCAAAGCTTGTAGTGATTTTTCAGTATGACATGAATTAATTGTATTATTTTTCAGTTTACCTACATCTATTTCCCATACTCCCCGTTCTCCGTCTTCCTATTTTCATATAATTGTTTTACATCTTATTGTTGCTTCCAAGAAATTGCATTCTGAACGATATGGTCGCCAATTGTCACTTATTTTACTAAAGGTTTTCTGGTATTTTTTTTTAACTATTTAAGCGTAAGAATTATTTATCAGTCTTGCTATAATTCTAAATGTAAAGGAATTGAATTGAAAACTTTTCCAACCGATGCCAACAAAACTCTGAAGAGATCAATGTGGCGACGTGTACAACGTTTTATTATCTATTACCTACCTGATTCGTTCCGACGTGATGAGCAACAGCCATACAAATTTTGACGCTTACAATATTATTAGAGAATGGGATAATTTTCTCTGAAAAAGTGTTTAATAAATCTTGTCATTCATATAAAGTACTTCCCGCTATTTAAGCTTATTTAATATATATTTTACAAACTTTCCTATTATTTTAATCTACGCTGTGGATTGAACGCCTTTATAATCTCAATATTCAAAAAGAGTTAATTTTTATCCCTCGGGCGCCATTTATAAGAAACAAAAGAAGGTGGCAAAATTTACGGAAGGCGCGCTGAAGAATATACAAAACAATATCCTCTGCCTGTTAGGATAAAAAGAGAGTCGCTTTTTACCCTCCGAAAAGTATGGGTTTCAAATAAAGAAAAGTAGTCATGGTCAGGTATACCACAATTTGAGTAAAATAAGCATAAAACATGTTTTTGAATATGGCTGTCAACCTGTTGTCAAAACTAATAATATCAAACTGACTACTATTTAACCATTATCAGCTCGAAACGATGAAATACCAACTGTCGCATTACAAAACATTATAACTACATTATAATGATTTATCTAGAATATTTCAGTTGATTAATTTTACATGTTACACGACGAAAATGTTGACTTGTGTCACTTGTGTTGTTGTGTATGTTTGTAACACCGTAGTTATTGCCTCATGACCTCACCATGGTTGGTACAAACGTATATCATTCAGGTTTTGTATAATCAGCGGACAGTAGTCGACGTACATTCTAAAAATCTATTTTTCGAATATTCTGTAAATCTAATAATTATGCGCTATAGTCGGACAACTGAAATCCTTTGAAATAAAATTGTATTATCCATTCATTCCTTACTTTTACGATTTCATGATTACAATACGACCGATGATCGTACATAAATAACAATCGAATCAGCGTTGCTTTACGAATTGTATTCGCAACGTACAATTAACCCATATCGTGTTCGAGTTCTTGACGTCACGTAACGTCCTCGATTTTTCTATCAACCAGGGGCGTCGGGTCGCATCGGACCCCGGCGCGGCGCGAATGCATCGCGCATGCGCTGAAATTGCGCCAATTTCAGCGGCAGCGGCCTCTACCGGCCGTTCCAGTCCTCACTTAGCCCGCGGGAGGAATGGTGAATCGCGCGCGAACGCCACAAAAACGAAATGTCAAAATTTTGAAAATATAATAGTTCCAAAGTGCAGCCCAGTCGGGCACGACGTGCCTTGTGCCCGATGTGTCTGGTAGTGTTGTGTGTAGGTTAAGTAGTGTTGTATAGGTGCAGTTATTTAATTTTATTAGTTTAAAATGTTACGTATAGATAATTGTGTGTGTCGCGGCGGCGTGGGTGCAGTATCTGCGGTTCCATTCAAGCACCAGCCCGTATAACCTTGACACATTTTCCCGCGCCCCAACCTTGTCCATATAGTTGCACTTTCTCGTGACATTTACCGCAAAGCAAGTGATTCTAATTAACGATTGTAGTATGAAAACTTAAGTTATGCCTTAAAACTCTAAAATGGTAATTAAAAAAATTAAAACATTGACTATGCTAGTACTTTTGAATGTAAATTGTGAAAAAAATGGAACATTTGTGACCCTAGTAGCAGCGTAGATTTTCTGTGCAATCAAGATGACCATCCTAAAAGGTGAGATTCTATTATATTTAAATAGTGTTTACGTAACGACAGCACCGGATAAGTAAGTACAGTCAACAGCAAAAATTCTTAAATATAAAAATTCCTGTCACAATATTTGTGTGCTACGATACGCCTCGACCGATTTTCTTCAATTTTATTTAAGTAGATTGATAGCAATAATAATAGTACATACGTAAAGTATTTTTCACCTTCTACAACTTTTACAATTGCGATGTTTTTTTGTTTTAACGGTATTAAAATAATTTGACCGTAATTTTAATGTGAAATTATTTACCTGAACTGTCGTGTTACTTTGATATTTCATACGCATGAAAATGTGAAATGTTATATATTTTTTCGAAAGATTCATATTTTGAAACATACTGGTTAAGGTCATAAAACGGGCCACTAAATGTCTTTTCTTCACTGTTAAGCCAGCGATGATGATGTTTACTATCTGCACTTGGAAAAATAGTGGCATCTGCAGTGGCATTCAAACTAACGATCTCACAATTATAAATAGCACGACTAGTGACTAGTCACTAGGTAACCACAGCTTCTCAAACTGTATAAATATGGGTACCCCAATAATTAAGACATCAGTTTTGTTAGCAGCAAAATGAAAGATGGCGCAGATTTGATTAGTCGTGGCAAAGCCTTGAGCATCACCGGAGGGTCGTTTGCCTTGCGATGTTTTATCTAGGGTACCTTTTAGGGAATATGCGCATAAATTTCATAACTTGATTCCCTTCTACCATCGGACATCCAGACAAACAAGATCTACACAGCATCGCATCAATTACGAACATTTGAACAAATCTCTTTAGATCCACACTACGAAACTGTGGACCTTCATACATATTACGAAACTGTGGAACTTGATCCTGTGAGTTCGTTTCGCCTAAGCTGTGATACTACTAAATATTAGACAATTTCTGGTCAAAGAATAACCTTTATTGTATGAAAAATTAGATTTATCAGTGGCAGTCTCGTCTGTACTTTTATTAAAGTAACTGTAATTGATGTAATACTGAAAGATCTATAAGGTAAATGTTTGATGGAGGCTATCACTTTAGAATTATGGTATACTTGCTGCCAACCGACTGATAATCAAGTTATTAAGGTACCCAATGCGTTGATCTACAGTTTGGGAAGACGTGTTGGTCTAGTGGCTTGAACGGGTGATTTACGGACGTCGTAGGTCGTAGGTTCAAATCCCGGCCGGAATTTTGGAGTACTTGATGTACAAGTTTGTCATTACCACTGGCAGCGAAGGAAAACATTGAGAGGAAAGTAGCATTTTCTGTGAATCTTTTGACGCCATGTGTCACCCGCTAACCGGCATTTGGGTAACCTGGTAAATTTGGCTTTGACTTCTAGGAAGAGAAGGGCCCGAGTCCCAGTAGTGGGAAGTTAAATGGGCTGCTCATACGGTGCTTTAATCGGGGTAATTCATTTTCGGTTCGGGTTTAGGGTAATTCGAAGTTCGTGACGTTAGTTATACATTGTTGCAACCACAAAATCGGGAAAGTTCTTTGGCGTAGAAACACGAAATTTACCTTTAATTTAAATCCTTTTTCATGTAGTTGACTGAATGAGGTCAGTTATACCGATAAGGTCACTATTCGTTTATATAAAAGTTCGCTATACTTTATGGATAGATTTTTTAAATCGAATGTTTGTTTTTATTCAAAACAAAGTTTTTATATTTACCAGTTCTTCACTTTCACTAGGAAAATTCTATATTGTACTTATTTTTGTGGGGAATTTCCAAAGAATGTTTAAATTGAATGGTTAAAATGTACCCTTAAATCATATATTTGTAGGTAAGTAACCTATTGACCTTCTCTATTCACTGTCGTCTGTGTCGGCTACCTCCTATTACCACCTTTATCTCACCTTATCTTAGATATATTGTTACCTTTTATTATTATTCATGAATCCATATGACCAAACAACCCATTGCTAGATTGCGTGTGGGGTGCACCCTCAAAAGACGAACTAAGCAATTTTTTTTGTTAACTTTTTTTAAATCTTTTTTGACAGATAATGGCTTTAGTTGGAGTCCTTTTGATATGCATAAAAGTAAATTACTACTTAAGAATGAGATTTAGACAATAAATGTATAATGTTTAGACTAGATTTTGAGATATATTTGCACATACATATAACCACACAGTTGTTTTTGGGGTTTTTTATTAGCAGCATTTTCAGCCACAGCTGTCGCCGTGTGAGCCGAGCGAACCAGAATATGTAATTAGGTATATACAATTGTTATGTTTATTAGCCAACGGGATTCCATAGCACGAGTTTTACTGCGTTTGGGGATGGATGATATGTGAAAAATTGTCAACCAATACTAAAGAAAAAAACATGTTCGTACTTATAGAGTAAGATCCCATTGCCGCCAGACGTCACTTATTTTCTGCTGAACGAAATGTGGACGATTGCGTAGAGTTAGTACGTACTAAGAACACATGCTTACCTGCTAACTTGCTTAGACGGCAAATTTTGAGATATGGGGTCTAGAAGATACATTACTTCACGTATTTTAGGATAACTGGTATTCACGTATGTTATAGGCAATATTTTTAAAAATAATACCCCAATACTCCCAAACACTTTCCGTCCGCCGTTTTGCTTAAAAAAACGCTTTAAAACTCCCAAAATAATAGAGTTTTAAAATTGGCCGTCTAAGCAAGTTAGCGGGTAAGCACGTGTTCTTAGTACGTACTAACTCTACTCAACCGTCCACATTTCATCCGTCAGAAAATACGTGACGTCTGGCGGCTCTGGGATCTTGGACTATTAGAAAATACTGTACCAGCAAGTGATTCTCCTGGGTCTCCCAACAAAACTAACCGATCTACCAACTAAGCTACCCTAATTTAATTAGTAAATACTGTCTTACACCAACTTTCTGCTGCTACTATCGTCCGAATTATGTGAACTTAAGTTCACAGCATACTGATGTTAGCCGCCGTTAAGTACGCTGCGCAGGCCAACCTTGGCCTACATGACATCTGTTTAAATGCTTAGTATCTTCCGCAAGGGGATCGTAACTTGTTTAACATTCTGTTAACGTTAGCACAGCGGTTTTCTAAACAGAAAATATCCAGAATACACTCTGTCGCACAAACGTTCACAGGTTGTGAAAAGTGAAACTCTATAACGTCCGTTTGGGCGGAGTTATTATATTAGACATTATATATGATAGTACTGTAATTCAGCCGATTATTCAGAAAACATTTTGTAATATAGATTATGGCGGTCTTAATGTTCTACTTACATCTATTTTATGTACCCATAAACGCGAATAAAGATTATGATTAATTATGAAAAAAAAAAAATTTCAAGGTTCAATTTTCAAATCATCAAAATTGAAAGTAGCTACTGCAGTACTACTTGCAGGAGTATGCCACACGATTTTAACACTTAAAATCGAACATTTTACACACTATATCGCAAAAATTGTTTTTTTTTTTAACTCCTTGTAACTTGAAATGATACCCCATGCCAATTAAAGTACTTCAATTTAACTGAAAGTACTTCAAGTAATAAACCGTCGTGGCATTTTAGTTATTTTCGCTATTTTAATTTTGGCCGTCGCATTATGTAAGATCACTTAACCTCCATTTTGTTTCTTTGAGTTCTTTTGACGTCACAAACAATGGAAATTTCCGACTTGGAAAATTGTCTGTACTCAATTTTACAAGTTTTTGGCTAACGCGAAAGAGAGAAAATGTTTTTAAAAAAAAGTACGTAAAGGTATTTTTTGTGAAGGTTATTTTCTAAAGGTTACCGCCCTCACCCGTCTAGGTACGTGAACTAGGCACCTTGCGTCAACCTTCGATATGCCCGCCCTTACAGAGACATTGTATAAACGATCCCTTTATGCGCTTTTAGATCTAAAAGAACGATCGTTTTAAATTAAAAGTTTCGATAACACGTTTCATATTAACGAAAGTAGATAAATTAAATAATTTGCATTTCAAACAGTTTTGGCGATTGGATATATTTTATCTATTTCTTAAATTAAATTAGCGATGCTGAATTGAAATGAAAGTAATATTTTGATAATATTGATACAAGTAAGTTTCTGTCACCTAAAATGTCAATCAAACTTGTAGACAAAAACTGAAAGTAAACAGAAATGTATATGTTAAGAAAATATAAATATGGAAAGGAAACTATTAATTTTTTTCGCGTGTTGGTATGTAGTACAAGAGTAATAAAATTGTTTAAACATTATTAAATATATAATGGTCGATACTTATTCACACCGCATCAAACAAAAGGTGTACAATAGAAATCAGATAGTTGCAATCAGATCAATTTTATTTTTTTCATTCCATTCCAATGAACAATAACAGCCTAACGCAGCGCAGTATTCTCAAATGAGCAATCCTAAACACTGTCTATCACTACAGAGCGTTCACCTCACCACACGGGCATATAAGATGACTCATGACTATACTATATACTATGTAACTATTTTCTGGAAATATTGCCAAGTACTTACTTACAGAGAGATTTAGTGTTGTCTATATAATTATGACTATAAATACAGTTAGCAAAAGATTGACGTTATTTTTGGTCTATCCACAAATTACCTATATCAAATAAATATACCACTACTGAAAAAGTAACGGGCTGTTCATAACTTGAAAGATCGACACCGTTTCATGGTTGACGTTCTCAAGACTCAACTGGTCTAGTTTTACTCCAGTCATGAAGAGTCACAATAAGACAAAGTTAAGACTCGAACGATGACGTTAGACTCCAGTTTCACAATGAGAACATCACAACTATGGAATACGTTGTCTGAGTGTATATTCTCTGACAAATGTAACCTGAATGTCCTAAAATCATGAGCGGTTCGGTTTCTTCTGGCTAAGCGTACTCCATAGTAGACCGCAACGTATGGTGAGAACATTATCAAGTGCAACGCTTTAGATAATCGATAAAAACAGAAAGATTTACTACTAAGAAATAATTTTCATCACCTACACACATGGACGTATAAAAAGTCGTATTAATATCACTAAAACAAATTGTGTCTATAGAGTCGGCCAGTCCGCTGACACATACAGGCTGACACGTGCACGTTCACAGGAATGTATGCGTGTCAGCCTATATGTGATAATTATGTGCATGTTTAGACACGAATTATTTTTTAACGAAACTGTGTCCGACTTTTTTTATGCGTCCATGCGCATCTACATTGTTTGTATTTTGACGAGTCGTTTTCAAGATGCAAGTAAACATATTAAAAATAGTTATTCACCAAAGATCACGCCAATGTTTTATAATAAAAATCACACAAAATGAAACATTGCCACTGAACTTTGCCAATTTGAGAACATGGTCTAAGTTCTCGCTATACACCGAATTTTTTTCACTCATTTTAAAAATATCGGCGTATTGTCAACCCATTTGCAATGTTAAATATTGTATAAAGTACTTTAATCCATTAAATATCTCGGTGAAGCTCGTTGCATAGCAGGATCTTATACTATGACAGGTCTGTGTGCATCTTAAAAACGCTACAATAGGTTCAAATAGGAAATGTTAAGTAAAAATAAAGCACAATCACAGTTGCTAGTGTATAGCGACGTAATATGTATATTACTGTAGACTCTTTAAGGTATAAAGAGTAGAAAGACCCCAATTTTAATTTTAACTCTTCTTTACATTATCGTATAATTAAAACAGTTTGAAGATCCCGTAAAAATTGTCTAAGTACGTAGTGAAATAGCTATAAAACTTAATTTTAGCTTTTACCTGATATTAGCTGACGTAAAGTTGGTAGTTGAAATGTTTTTATTTATTGTGAGACTTTTTGTTCATTTTGTCTTAGTATTTGAAGGGACAAGTTTATTCAGAAATTCAAAAGATAAGTATGTCCATTTATGAGCTTGTGAGAGTCTAAAAACGCTGAACCAATATTTGTCAGTCTATTTTGGCAACTGTGTCAGCCCACGTTTCATAGACGTATCGCAAACTAGGTCTTTTACATTTTGTGACGAGATCGTTTCTGGTATTTGAACTGTTTTCTCAGTCAAGGTTTTAACAGATTTTATTTGTTTAGTATGCATTTTCTTTAAATGTAGTAGAAAAATATAAATCTAATTAATTAAACCTTTTATTAATTTAATTTACATAGATTCTATTTTTCCGAAACATTACATTTGGTTCATAAATTTTTGACATCATATCATTTCTAAAATTAGAAAATTGTATCATTGCCAAACAAGATTTTTTTCAATTCAATTTCAAAAGCGCTGTATTTTTTTTATGTCACTATTATAAGGCACTATGAACTGAAATCGGCATTTTTATTCGTGGGAATTCTAGAAGTAAGATGTTTTATTGGGTTAACAATAAAGGAAAAGTCGCTGTTATTAAAAATATAGAGATTTTAAAATATTTAAGCTATTTTTTTCGCTGAAGCTCTTTCAGACGATATGAAATAAAATAAAATATTCTATGCAAAAACGTCGTTTGTATTCGGTGAAATGGTTACCGCAGGATTTTGTCACGATTGCAGGGATAATCACTGAATAAAATTTATATTAATAATTGAGTTTTGCACGTGAGATGTATTTTTTATCATTTTTAAATCTGTATCAAGCTTGCATATTCTATGAATAAAATTACGCTTATGATATTCAAAGTGTTCACTCAAATGATTTGCGGTCTAGACACTCAAAGCTGCGAGTGACAAGGCAATAACAATTCATATATTTCGCTCTCAAAGCCCTGCAATCTAGCTATGTTGTGGCTGGTATAATCCATATCAAAACTCGTGGTAATAATGTTTGAAATACTCGTAGTAGAATAATAGCTACGAATGGCTACGAGAATCTACAATGTTACTAGTATACTTCCGACGTTAGGCGTTCGTTCAGAGTTAATTTGTTATATTTATCAGAGATATGATTGAAAACCCCCATTTTCCTTGCTCCCACAAGTGACATCTTATCATGGTTGATGTACTCGAACAAATAATTTGACTCTATTTTCGGAAAAAGAGCATTTGAACTGTGATATAAGTCGCCTGAGTGAGTATTTCCTAATAGGTATAGTTAGTAGTATATATTATATAGAGTATCTTCTAGTCTAGAGAGGATTGATTAGCGCGCGTGCGCAGTTGAGTTTTGTATGTAACCGCGCGGGCATCGGCGCCACGCGGTTTCAACCCTTATAAGTAAGCGCAGCCCATCACAGACCGCAGCATCTCGCATGCTCGCAATAAGGCCTCCATCTGTCGTACTGGCTTTAAGTAAATCATGTCAACTTGAGAATTATTATTGGACATGTTCAATAAAGTGTGTCTGTCTACCATTTCTACAAATGTTGGCCAGACATTTTTTTATAATTAATTTCACTTCTCTATATATATGCGTCGGGGCAAAAAAGACGTTGGTAATAACTACTTATTACATAGAGTTTGAAGGCTTTAAAATAAATTGGACATAAAACATTCTACGTACAAAAATACCACAATCCTAGTCTAATGTAGAATCTTATATCCCTATAACAAAGCTGTATGTAGTGTGTATGTCCACCTTAGGTAAGCATCTCGTAAATTATTCGCAAGAATACATTCTTACGTATGTTTGTGCCAATGTCACGGAACTCAATGTTATTAGGGAGGCGACATACTATCTGGATTACTTTGATACGTGAATGGGTGGGGTGACCTAGAAAACTTTCTGATTGATAAAAGTTCATCTGCAAATAGTGTTGATGCTGTAGATTACTTTGTAGATTGTTTTTTATTTATTTTCCGGTGTAACGTAAGATTTTAGATTCAAAAAAACAAGTTTGTTTTGACGTGACAACGTCTAATAAATTGATGAACGCCGGCTGCATGCACGAAAAAGTGTTCCGTTATGTCCCGTTATCCTCATTGTCCCGTTACGCTCAACGTACGCTTGCGTCTCATCTATCAATGTTTTGTGATGACGTTGTCACGTTAAACTATCGTCCGTAAACCAACCGACTTTACAGACAACCAACTTTTTTATCGATAGTAATAGTTTTTAGTTAATTAGTTTGTTAACGTATGATGTAGCGCTTATCCAGATGAAACTGATAAGTTCTGTATAAGAGCATCAATCAAACTTGTAGACATTTAGACATTTAGTGAGACGAAAAGAACAGATTTTTAATTATCGTGATGACTTATTTATTTATTGAAAATCGACGAAAAAACAACAAATTACATCCTGCAATTAATTATTGTGATAACATCCTAGGCAACCTGTTCCAGTTGTAAACCACTCTGTTGCTGAGGATGTGATGTAAATTACGCGTCAACGTTGTTTGCCCAGTATTTTAAATGATGGCTTCAACCTAACCGATTTTTATACTGAATTTCCGAATACCGAAAACTCCAGTTCTTTGCATTACATTAATAAAATTATATTTTTCACGTCTCCACATAAAACCAGTAAAGTATCAGATTATTATTTTATGCTTTATTATTTTTTTGTAGTGGGAGGACTCCTAGCCTCCGCCTGGGAAGTACCAGGCCTTTGCCAGTTATTCTACCGCCAAGCAGTAATGTGCGAACATTATTGTGTTCCAGTTTGAAGGGAAATGTTTCCAGAGAAATTTCAGGTCTTAGAGTTGTAACATTTTAGATCTCTGAGAGGTAACGAGCGCAGTGCAGTGCTAGGCAATGATTAGGACTCTTCATGTTACAATAGCTGCGTGCCACTGTGCTGTAATGTGGCAGACATGTTGCTTACCATCAGGCATATGGACTGCTCGTCTCGTTACTTTTTATTTAAAAAAATATTTTAGACTGTAAAATGACCGCTTGCGTTTTGTATATTTTGTTAGTCAGTTGCATTTAGAAGAAAATACCAACTACAGATTATGCAAGGCTGCATCGAGTATCCCATAAATTCTTAATCGAATCACCGGAATGTCGTGCTGGATCGAAGTATCCAGATTACACCGCTTCAGTGTCGGAGATTAAGGGGTTTCTAGATGACCGACCAGCAACCTAGCGATTACCTACCTACCTACCTATTTCTACTACATTCTACTACTTTTTGTACATATAGGTAAGTAGTCGGACTGTTGCACGTAGGTAAGTAGTAACCTGGGGAAGTGGAAAATCTTTGCCATTTATTCTAAGAGCTGTGTGACGATTTTCAGTAATGCAGACAAACTTCACTGTAACCTCCTGCGGTTTGTCACCCTAAAGGCAATGCAAATATAAAATCAATGGGCAAGGAGCGCAATGTTGTATTCCAATAACGAACTCTGTGTCCACCCCTGAGCAGTTGCATACAGATACAGATTTGTCATTACCGCTAGCTATAACAGTGAAGGAAGAAGATAATGTAAAACATCGTGCAGAAACCGACATGTCCCATGAAAGTTCCAGCACATTTTTACTATAGTAAAGAGAGACGAGCAGGACATATGCCTGATAGTAGGCAACATGCCTGCCCATAACGACACAGTGCCACGCAGCTATTGGAACATGAAAAGTCCAAATCACTACGCTAGCACTGTTGCAGTCCACTGCGCTCATCACCAAGCTATATTATGATGTTTTTTCACTATCAGCTGTTATTTCTCAGAGTACGTTGCCCTTTAAACCTCAGAACACATTTAGTTTTTCACATTATTACTTGGCGACAGAATAACAGGCAAAGGTATGGTACTTCTCAAGTCGGACTCTGCAAAGAGCGGCGGCTGACACATGTAGTGATAGCCACCAATCCGCAATTGGCCAGCGTGGTGGATTATGACTTTCACTATCACCTATGTCCCCGAGTCCCAGCTGTGGGAACATCAAGAGGACTGTTTATGCAAGCAAATCAGTTAGATAACTAAATCCACTATGAATAAGTAATTTTCTCACTAAAATTGAACCCCCCGGTTTCCAACAATAGTAACAGAAAGTGTGCTCTTAACATAAACAAAATGATGACTTTGGAAAGATTCTATTAAAAAATCACCTCTGCAAGTTGTTTGGTAGATCGTTCGTCTAGAAACTTCTTTATTCTGATAGTATCGACCGCCGTTACGTCTGTAACCTGTAACCCACTGACCAAGATTTACATACTTACTGCAGCAAAACCTTTCCAGGCACTGTTCATTGGTTCCTGCGACATAATAACGTTAGTTAGCTTTTTACCCCTATATTTACAGAATAAATAAAATTTAATTTCAGGGTAAAACCCTCAATACACAAGCCCTAACGAGACTTCAGGGCTGTGTGTAGAGGGGCTTACTTTGATGTCACTGACAATGGAAATTTGAAAATTGAAATTTCTTTTCTAAAAGTGGTCATTTGTTTTATGATTATTAGTTGGTCTGAGGTTTTGATACTAAGTCTGTGGAGGTTTTATCTGATTCATTCAATTGTTCATAGTCAGAAACACTCAGACCTACTAAGTATCTCAAAGAAAAAAACAAAACAAAAATTCAGTAATACTTTTTTGCATGAAAAGTAATATGCGGTTGAAACATTTTTTTAATTGTCACTCAATGCCAAACAAGAAGCAGTTACGCACGTGCACTCCCTTTGTGAATGAACTCTGGATGCCGCTGATAAGTGGGGCTGGAACGACCATATCACACGTAAGCTACCAGTAAATCCATAAAATCACCTAATACTGCCTAATGTCAACACCTGTTTACTTTTGCGATCCGTCGTGTAAACTTTCATCTTGACTTCGCTCTAAATTCCTAAATAAACGGAGACTTTCAGCCGATTAAGCAACAAAAACCTCGAAAATTGCGTTTGGCGTTTTGAATGGAAGTCGAAAACGAAATACGACGTAGAGCCAATAATCTCAGTTCCCAATTAATGGGATCTCGGGAAGCTGTCAGATAACCTTGGGCGTTAATTCAAGGGACCGTTTTAAGGGTCAGATTGCACTCGGATTAAATTAACTATTATATACGAAAACGGGGAAGTTTTCCTTCGTTCTGAAGTAGATTAGAGCTGACTGAAAGGCTTTTCTATACATCTGTCCACAGCCGTTAATGGTAATCGATATGTTTGACAATATTAACTAGAGTTTTAGGTGCTAGTAGACTGAAACCATATAGAAATAATATAATCGATGTTGGTCCCTATGTATTTTTATGCTTATATTTATATCTCGATTGTAAGTTAAATCACTCGCGTGCCGTCAGTACGAACCTCATGTGAAACTAAAATTAAAACTACAGGACAAGCCTAGCTTAGTGTGGGTGTTTTTGAAATTATGGGCATTTTGTACTAAACTAATAGATAAGATATCTCTGTACTTCTTATGCTTATTTGTTATTATAGTTGAAATAAATTTGATTTGATTTGATTAGATAGTAACTACGTAGTATTATTAATGGAGAAAAACGACGTACTTTGTACAAAAACTGCAAACGCGTTGTCAGTTAATATTAGTACAGTCTATATTAGTATAATTATTAGTATTGTTTTATTAGTACAGTAAGACCACTGTACTAACTGACCACCCAGAAAGATGGTGAATTAATACTCACGAAAAATTAATAATAACATGATTTATACTAATAACAATTAGATTCGAGATAACTACATCTAAAAATAGAGAGAACAATATTTTTTCTATGCTGAATTGTTTAGCTCTAAAATAATAACTACATTCAATTAATAGTATCTGGCCGCCATGGTACAAGATTTGCTTAGTTTGGGGTAAGATTGTGTAGTGTTTGAATTGTCCACAGATTAGAAATACAGATATAAGTGATATATGTGAACGAAAAAAATGGTGCTTAGTAAACATTAATGTATTCCTATCTTTTTCTAACAAAATTAAACATTAACGCTTAAACTTTATATTGTACAGTTGTATTTATATTGTATATAAATACTATGAGTATGCATTGTATGTAGGTATTTAGATTATTCTATTTAATTTTTATACTTTGTTTCATTCTTATTTGCACAACCCGTATACTTGTCCAAATATGATTTTCCATCCTAAGGTTGCCTGGAAGAGATCGCTTTCAGCGATAAGGTCGCCCATTGTAGCACTACTGTAAAATGTATTGTTTGTTTTTTTCTGTGTTTAATTATATTTGGTGTATCAATAAAGAGTATATATATATATATAAATATATATCTATCTTTACCGTATATTTGACATACAAATTGAATGACATTTCACAGGATGCAAATAGACCTGTTAAAGAAATAAAACTGTCAAATATAGTAAGCCTGTCAAAGATAGTAGACCTATCAAATATAGTTGACCTGTCAAAGATAGTAGACTTTTCAAAGATACAGTACAATTTTTACAGATAGTAGATCTGTCAAAGATAGTTTTCAATTTCATCAACGGTGGCGTCAATGTTTCCTTTTGCTAGAGATATTTTACAAAATATAATTTTAACAATTAATTAAAATAATTACCAACCCGCACTGGGACAGCATGGTGGATTATGGCCTTAACTCTCTCCTTGCGAAAGAAGGCCCGAGTCCCAGCCGTGGGAACATTTAGTGGGCTGTTGATGATGATGATTTTACAAAATGAAATATTAAAGCCACATTTGGCGAAATTGCGAACTATCTTTGTCAGATCTATTTGCTTCCTGAGAACACCTTATTGCATTTAAAAGTATTTGGAAATATTTTTTGAAGTTTAAATTTTTGGGCTTCTTTGTTGAAATATGGATCATTCTAGTGAGATTTTACTCTGATCCAAGGGACTCGAGCCGCACTGTCCGGGTTTTTATCCGGTTAGACCGACATTCTCCCGGTTAATAATGTATCTGAGGCGATAATACCTGGCTTGCGGTCGGCTACCAAATGGCCGAATACATTGTTAAGTGCTTTGGGTCATGTAATTTATTGAAAACGGAGTAAAATTAAATTAGATTTTTGCATACGTTGTTGTCGTAGACTTTTATATTTATCTTGCTTCTGTATTATATATATTGACCTACAAACATATATAGGTAAATTTATATACCTACTGCTCAAAATGATCATTTGATGTCATACGGTTTTTTATAAAAAAAAACGCACTAACTACACTGTGAAGCAAATTTATATATTGCTCAAAATACTCATTTTAATATCGTATCAACTGTCTACTCTGTAACATGCTCGTGAGTCTGGGATGAAAGAAACAGAATTTTGTTTTGACTATTAACCTCTAACTTTGACTTTTTATAAGAACTTTGATAGAATTATCTTCCTTTTCAGTCGGAAGATAGTAAATAAAAATCCATCGCTCCCTCCGACAAATTAAATGCCCCAAGATACTTGACTTAAGAAGATTTTGCCACAGGCAAAAGTCTAATAAATCCTTATGTAATTTTACAGTGGTGGACTCTTGCAGAGACCATTTGGGAAACGTTTGACTTGAATAAATGTGTAACATAAACTAAACATTATTATGTTAGATCTCAATCCATCTTCTGTAATATTTTACATAAAATATAGCAACCATAAAACAAAGACACAAGTTAAAAATAATACTACTCCTGTCGTTGAAGCGATACGCTGTTTGAGGAATAAAAATAACAGAAATGTATAATTAAATGGAAAAGTATCACAACTTCTTCTGTAAAGTAATTATTATTTCAAATCAAATTTACTGTCGTTCAAAGCTCTATTCAAATACAAAGATCGATGGAGCTGACATTTCCAAGAAATTAAGAATCCAATAAGACCCAGGCCGGGTAAAAGAAAAATACGACCGCACCCAGTGAGAAGTCGTAAGCTATTCATAAATGGTAATTTTATTTTCTCCGCTGTCATTGTTTCTGTCACTTTCGTAAAAGTCGAGAAAACTCACCACATCGTTATTTCGTTACAAAGTTGGCAAAGAGTGACGCTCTCTGTCAAAATAAAGTAGCCAAAGTGAATGTAATCAGAATTGATGACGGCGGCTTTAGCATAGAAAATAATATTACCAAGGAATGGTAAACATTGTGCCAAAATAATACTGTTTTCAGCTCCTCGCTTCGGTGACCCCGAACGCGGCGTTACCTATATTTGGGTTGGGTCGTTGAGGGTTAAATTGGTTCCTGACGGGATTTCGTTAGCAATTTTTAGGCATAAATTCTAAATTTTAGCACATTGACGTCACTTGGGATGCTATATTAATAAAATTAATGGCAGCGTAAAGTTAAGTTTATCGGAAGGGAAACGGTTTATTTATTTATACTACTGTTGTGTTTATGTCTACGGACTCGTAGCAACTCTACGCTAAGTACTACGTCGTAATATTTACATTACAATACGGTAATATTTCAATTACAAATTTATGTTTTTGTGATAAACGCTAATCCGTAATTTATTTTTAGATTAAATTAGATTATCGGTCCGTAATTTAGTAAATATTATCTCTTATTAGATCTATACTATTATTACTTATTATTACATAAGTCATTTGAGAGTACACCAAACACGGTAAATGTAGAATAAAAAAATTAAAAACAGAAGCAGTCGCCATAGCCGAAATCGGCTGGAAGACATCATCATCATACTATTATTCATAATATAGCTGAAAATGCTTTGTTTGAACGCTTTAATAATCTTAGGAACAACTAGAATAATTTCAAAAAATCTATCACCGTTAGATATGTGCTTGACCCCTGAGTACCAAAGACTATAATATTACGTACCACGAGGGAAACGGGGACG
This sequence comes from Ectropis grisescens, assembly GCA_017562165.1. Taxonomy (NCBI): domain Eukaryota; kingdom Metazoa; phylum Arthropoda; class Insecta; order Lepidoptera; family Geometridae; genus Ectropis; species Ectropis grisescens. Next base: position 7,814,953 of record CM029776.1, on the reverse strand, counting down.
GGCCGCTAGTGAATAAATACATCTGTAACACATTTTCTGAGTCTACTAACTCAGTTTTTATTACAAAACCAGAGTGTGTATATGATTCACGCAGAAACAACACGTTTCTAATGAACCTAAAGTGAAGTTTCCCTTACTTACCTTAGATAGCATTCTACGAGCTACGTGCGTATCAAATAATTTTTGGGATGTCAAATATTTGGATGGTAATCACTAATCAACTAATAATGTTCCTACTATTAACATTTAACTGCCACATTTCCATAATTTCATAATAAATGAAATGAATGATTTATTGGGATACATAATGAGAAGTACGTTACGTAGAAAGGAAATTATAAATCTATACTAATATTATAAAGCTGAAGAGTTTGTTTGTTTGTTTGAACGCTAGGATCTCGGGAAGTACTGGTCCGAATTGAAAGATTACTTTTCTATTGGATAGTCCATTTATCGAGGAAGGCTTTAGGCTATAGAAAATAACTCTACTATTAATTAAAGCGGAGCATGAAACAAGAATGTAACAAAATCGGGAAAAAATATTCCCCTTTTAAAAGTTTTCGTACGTTTCGTGCTTTGTTTGGCATGACACATGACAGCATGTGTCAAAGATTGCGTCATTTAATTTCAGTAATCTGTGCATTGAATATAAACCTTTGCTATTTTTTTTTTCTAAATCTGAGTTGGTACGACCAATTTCCGACAGGTGGCGTAGCAGGTAGCTGAAGAGGTTTTTTGTTTGAAATCGATATTCTCAGGAATGAGTGAACCGAATTCAGTCATTCTTTCACCGTTGGATATGTACGGGATCCCGATGAGTGCTATAGTATAATATACCACGGGCGAAGCCGGGGCGGGCATCTAGTTTGTTATAAATTGTTAGAAATAGATTAGTAGTTAAATTCGACAACTAAATGTCAATTCATAACCTGAACAATTTTGTTTATTATTAATAATTTAAATACTAATAATTTAATACTAGTTATAAAAAATAAAAGTAATTTAATAATAATAAAATACTAGGAATGTAATACTAATAATTTAATTATCAATCAAAATAGTACCTCTTACGTAAAGTTCGACATCGTAGTCACATAGATATACAGAAAAGTCCGGGTATCTCATAAATTACACCGCATTTTTCCGGATCAGCATCGCACAGAGCCTTATCCGGATTACCGATGAAGTAAGGCATTTTTATTTGCTCATCTCTCAGGTATCCTTTTGTAAGCAGTTTTTAATGAGTAGGCGATGCTTTGAAGTATAAGATCATACAAACATATCTTCTAATTTGATAGACTGCGTATTATATCATGATCGATAGAAAAATTACGATTTTTCAATGGATTTTGAAACTTAACAGCACTAAAATGTATAGTATGTTTGTATTTGAAAAAGTAAACTAACGTGTAAAAAGTATCCTACTAATATAATAAATAAATAAATAAATATTGGTGGACAATTCACACACAATACCATCTGACCCCAAACTAAGCGAAGCTTGTAATATGGCGGCCAGATAGCTGATATAATACTTATATAGTTGTAAATACATACTTATTATACATAATATATTATATTATATTATGTATAATAAGTATGTCTATTATATATACATTATAATAGACACGATAGTTTGCAAGAATGACTGTATGAACTGATGTACAATGTTTATTGCTCTTTCATGCAAAACTACTAAAGGGATTTCGATGAAATTTGGAACATCGATAGATTCTGGAATATTCTGGAATCAAACATAAGCTATTTGTTCATCCATAAAATAACGGGTTCAGGAACTACGCTAGTGAAAACGTGGGGCGCTGTTAGTTATTTATATACATATATATATCGCCTTACTACACAACTAGCTTTAAAGTAAATGAGATTTAAAAGTATTTATAACTAGCATGAAAAGTAGCCAATTCAGGGCTATTTCATACCATATTCTGTGTTCTAAATATCAACTCGATCCATTCAGCCGTTTCGACGCCATTGAGCGACAAATATCGAAACATTAAGAAGCCGAGGGTCGTGGGTTCGATTCCCAACCAGTGCAAATATTTGTGTGATGAATTCAAATATTTGTACTGTGTCTGGGTGTTTCTATATGATGTAAGATGTATTTAGAACTATATAAGTATTATATCAGCTATCTAGCTGCCATCTTACAAGCTTTGCTTAGTTTGTCAGATGTTGTTGTGTGTGAATTGTCCACCAACATTTATTTATTCAAATTTTCACTTTTTTAGTATTATTAGCTTGCGTAAGCCATGAAGCCATGAGAAAACCTTGAGAATACTGGATGTATTACGCCAAGCATTGCTATAACGTTGGTGAATTGCTGTATTAAATTGGTGGATTAAATACTGTGCAGAAACATAGATTTACTGTAGCACTTACAAAATAAATACTACAAAAATATAGCTAAATCATCTGTCTGGGTTATATGCGCAGTGCAGTTAAGGGCGTGTGGGCCGTAATTTTGAATTTTTAAAACAACTTTAAGACCTTTAAAATAGTGTATTAAACTCTGAAAAAAATATATGTATTAGTTAAGGATCTAATCTAGTGCAATTCGCAGTCAATAACACGATTCAATGAATTTTACTTGATAGAAAAAAATCCCAAAGTTACCCCTTTTCAAAAAGTTATTTCAAGTTTATGACTAAACTAATGAATTTTTTTACTAAATTTTTGTACTCAACGAAAGCCACTAAAAAGTTATAGATGCATTCGCAGAGTTTGACTTGATTAAAAGAATCAGTTTTTCACTATGTTTTAATATCTACCATATATTATACAGCGCGCCGTTCGGCAGGCCTGATCAGTCGCGTTTCGGCGCTCACGGACGACGGGCCTGTGCTTGATTTTGCAATTTTGACAACCGATAAATTTTAAATATTACGATTATAGTGCCACAGTATAACAATATCAGTAGGTATTACTAGTGAAGCACGCTATGATCTTGATTTTTAATACCGTTTTCATTGGGAATTGCAAATAGACGCTGATACTAATTAGTACGCTGTTTACTTTATGTTGTAGACCAAAACGGGAGTCTCAAAAAACTGACGTCGATAACACATCAGTAAAAAATTCAATGCGGATGAAATGGAAAATAGATAAGTATCGGTAAAATATTCGTCCGTCAAATCAGAGATCGGGATAAGGAAATAATGAGAGGGGAGAAATCCCCTGCGTAAATCCCCTAATATAAATGCAAGTAAGGTATCATTTATGATATTTAGGTATGCTATTTAGGTAAATTTTTTGGTAGTAAGGTACTTAGTACTTGGAAGAAAAGTCCTCACATACAGATTTTACCACTTTGGAAGAGACTTTCACGCAAACTATTCAGTTTAGAAAAAAAATATTAGGAACTTCAATACAATTTTGAACACCTTTCCATAGATACACGTATGGTTTTGTTAGAATTTTTATTTTTTATTTCTTTTCAAGTTTGTGACACCACCAAAATGTATTGTTTTTTCTTTTTTTTGTATGAAAATGTTAATATTGTTCATAGAAATTTAGACACTCGACCAAATTTGATAAGAAGCCTTTTAGGCAGTAAAATTACTCGTAGAATTTAACTCTCTACTAAATTTCCGATTCGTATTTTTATATAAGGTTTAGAATCATTTGCTGAGCATAAAATCACAAAATAATAACAAATCCAGGTGGAGCTTCAAGCACCAGCTCAAAAAAACGTTTTTGGCCGATATTCTGAAAAAGTTATAAAGCCTATTATTATTGTAGAAAATAAAATTTCCCATCTTTTGTTGTCAGTAAACTTTTTTTTCGAACTTACCGATTACGATTTATTATGTCAAATTTGATGATAACAATGTAAAAATAATAAGACGTGAATTCTGTTCCCAGTAGCATAAACATGTCCCTTTTTACCGGAATGAAAGAAGGGTTATGTTTTTCGCGCGTATCTTTTATGTTTGTCAAAACTTTTATTTCCACATATCTTCCAAACGGCTGGATGGATTTTGGTAACTAAGATATTCTAAGACTAGTCTGACTCGCCAAAGTGTCCTTAGATAGTAGGTAATATTTTTTTACGTGTAGATTTTTTTGTAGTCGGGGTTTTGAAATTAAAGTTATTCTATCATATTGCTCGTTGCTTGAATAAACAGCACCATTCATCATCATGATTGAAGAGTTGAACGAAGAGTTTGGTCTCCACTTTTGTAATAAGAACAACTAAGCTGTGAAACACATTGCCAGAGTGGGTTTTTGTCGAAGGTTCGAACCTTGGGGTTACGAGATACACTGTGCTTGTTTCTATTAGAGAAACAAGTTCCATAGTAGACCACATCATTTTCCACTATTATCGCAATCGTATCATTAAATGGGTTATAAATCGTAAACGGTAAGTTTTACAAAAAAAGTTTACGAGCAACAAAAGATGCAAAATTTTATTTTCTACAATTATTGTCAAAATATATAGTTTCCAAAATATCATGCTTACTATCAGCCACCTTTCAACCATACTCGTTTCGTTATTTATTTCCTACTGAAGTAAGTAAAATAGAAGATATGTGAAGATATGTGGAAATAAAAGTTTTGACAAACATAAAAGATACGCGCAAAAACATAACCCTTCTTCCATTCCGGTAAAAAGGGACATGTTTATGCTACTGGGAACAGAATTCACGTCTTATTATTTTTACATTGTTATCATCAAATTTGGCCTTTCATTACGTTTCAACACATTTTTTTAAATTTTTAACGAACTTGTGAATTATTAGGAAACATTTTAAAAAGATGCATGAAATTGGAAAAGCCTTTCTCAAGTTATAGTGTGACCAAAAAGAAAAGGTTGAGTTTTGTAAATCTACGAGTATAGATATATTTAATATTTTTTCGTTTACATATCAAAAAAATTCTTATCACTTCACAATTCACAAAATTGTTATTACTAGTATGAACAAATCTTGAACAAAAAATGAGTTTAAATAACATAGTCCAATATTTTAATGTTATTTCTGTACTGTGGCACCGATTCCGCGGTCGGTGACGGTCGCGAGAACAAGACAGCGTTAAATGCCTAATTTGACAGAACTACCTGGCCTTAATAGTGTAATTACTTGTACTCTTCATTTTCCAAAAGCTGGATGACATTGTGCTTTACGTGCAAGTTTGTTGCTTACCATCAGGCTGTCCTGCTCGTCCCGTAACTCTATCCTGTAATAAAGAAAAAACTCACTCAGGCAACGCATTCCATAGCCTAGACGTTCTTACCACAAAAATAAAGTCAAACCCCTTTGTTCGTGTCTTTGGAGCATCAACGATGCCTCTTTTTCGACCTACGAGCATTCCGTATTCAGTTAGTTTCTTCTAGATACTAGCGCTCCCTTTTAGACCGCATCGTCTACGTATTAGACTCCTATTATTGAAATAAATCTCCAACTTTTTTTTTTACAATATAGAGTGACGAGACGAGCAGGACATGTGCCTGATGGTAAGCAGCATGCCTGCTACATAGTAGCACAGCGACACACAGCAGTTATAATATGAAGAGTCCAAATCATTATCCAACACTGCACTGCGCTCATCATCCAAATATCTTAGATATTATTTATATCTCTAATTTCTTTGGAAACATTGCCCTTCAAACCAGAACACAGTAATGTTTGCAAATTACTACTTGGCGGTGGAATAACTGCCAAAGGTGTGGTACTTCCCCAGGTAGACTGTGCTAAGAGTCCTACCACTAGTGATAAAGTGATAAATTATTGAGAAATAAGAAAGACTTTTATAACATACTCAATGTTAAACAAATATCTCAGCTATGTATACTTTCTAAATCTATTTCCATAATATACTTTAGTTGTGGCTCGGGAGTACTGTAATATGGAAAGCTCTTTAGCATATTTTATGCATTCGTCTATAAATTTTTAAACAGTGTAAATGTGCTCAGGAGAGAAGAAATTGATAATGGAGTGGTTCGTAAAATCTGGCTCCTATTTTTGTTACGCTTAGGTATCCTTCTTTTTTTTCTTATAGCATAGAGTGAAGTTTCGAGCTGGACATGTACAATCTACATCACACAGCACTGTGCGCGCTGATTTCTAGGTTCTTGATTGTAACATGAAAAGTCAAAATACTGTTTAACTAATGTTGATTCGTATTTAGATTTTGTTGAATTTTTCAAACTGCCTTCACTCTGTTGATTTTTCTCATTCCTTAACTCTAATAATTCAGTCTACGCTATCGATAAAACATAGGTGAACTAACGCAAACCAACATGAGATACCAAAAAGATAATTAAAAATATCAATGACATAATTTTCTAAGTCCTTTTAAATCGGTATCTGCAGAAGATATCTAAATTCATTTATTCGAACCATATATTTGGAAGAACCCTAAACTTGGAAACGTCATTTACTGATAAAAGTGGTCAAGTGCGAGTCGGGCTCGCCCATGAAGGCTTCTGTGCCAGCAAGTAACATAATATATTATATAAAAGTTCTTGAATTTCGTTGTTACTTTAATCAGTGTTTTAACAATGGTGAAATTATGACGTACTTATTAAATTAAAACTTACTTACTAGATCTCATTCAAACCAATTTTCCTTGAAAGTTTTCATGATAATGTACAGCATACATTTTTTTTAGTTTTGACATTCTCTTATCTTAGAGGTTACAGGGGAGTGGGTCTCTCGCGCAAACTATTCAGTTTGGAAAAAAATTGGATTGAAAATTACAAGTGAAAAACGTGAGTAAAACCGTGGGGCGTTAGTAGCATATGTTATTATAACTTGATAAAAGATTGGTTAACCAAAAAGTGTTTCAGCCAAATTTTACACGTTGAAACTGTAATTACAATTTTAAGCAAGTTTTTGACTGTTTTTTTGTCTATCAACCCCTCAATATTTCAGCGCTGTTTACATTGTAGTTTGATTAAACCCGAGGCAGAAAAGTAAATATTTGCACAATTGAAACTGAACATAGCACGTTCAATCATTTTTATTGGAAGCTATCTGCGTCTGTGTTACTCAGTTATTTCACGTTTGTTTTACCTTACAAAAGTAAATTGTTTTTAGTAAAGTGATATATTACATAACAACCACCGGTGAAACCGCGGGTCTACCCGCGTGATTCCCAATCTTGTTAATTTTCCGGGATAATGAATTAATAGTAGTTAAAAACACCATAGAGGATACATTTACTTTATCTAAGAAAAACACGCTTATACAAAATATCCAACTAAAAAGTAAAATCACTTTATAGTTGGAAGGGTGCTTTAAATTGATCGATTACGTGGTAACAAAACGTGTCATACTGACTGTATATACAGTCAGTATGTATAATATGTCAATAGCAGTCAGTATCACACTAAACCAAAGAGTTTACATATGCTACGTATAGAGTTGGCACAAACGCTTTACACCGAAAGCACGGGTAGCATCTTTCTTGCCTTGTCGCTCTTCTGGAAGTGTCATACTTTTGTCGCGGCACATCGCTATGTTGCAATAGAAAGTATGCACGTCATCTGCTTACGATTGACACAAAGAAACCGTGCGGAAAATCAAACTCTATACGTAGTATATGTGTATATGTAAACTCTTTGCACTAAGTTATTACAGTACTTGACGGTACGTGAAAATTAAACGTAAGCAAAAGCAGTGCCCCGCAGTTTCACTCGTGTATTTCCTAATCCCGTTCTTTTCGCGGGATAAAAAGTAGCCTATGTGTTACTCTCAACCATTATTTATTTTTCTATGTACCAAATTTCATTCAAATGCCTTCAGTAGTTTTTACGTGAAAGAAGAACGATCCATACTTACGAACTTTCATGTTTATAATAAGTAGGATTTCAGATTAGTGATTTAGATTATATCAAATTGTGAAATGGAAGAAAATGTAGTAGCTAGAACGTGTGGTTTACAATAGTGAGTTCGAATTCAACCCGCTTCTCTGAGTATTTCAAGTGCTGATGTACAAGTTTCATCACCACGGGATTTAACTACGAAGAAAACATCGTGAAAATACTCGCATGTTTCTAGAATGTTTCCAGAACAATCGACATCTGCAAAACTTGCACTGTGTTTATAAGAGTATGGCACAGTCTACTTCTCTATACTGTGATCATGGTCTTGACTTACTCTTTGTAAAAAAAATTCACGAGTCCCAGTCCGGTGGGAACATTTAAATAATCGGACTCGGTATCCTTCTTAAACCAAAATTAGGCTTGCGTCTCACAGCCGTCTCGTATTATGTAATGCGATGGTACGGCCTAAGATGAAGCACGCTTACCGAGCAAACAAACCGTTCCACTCTGAATTTATAGACCCTATATATAGATAGAATTTGTAAATACTGGGAAATATCCAATGGTAGACCGCAAACCGATTTGATAGTGTTTTTGGAGCGTTAATCATAAACCGGTAGTTTCGAGATGTCTGATGGGAAGCGAACTGATGCTCATTTTTATCATTGGTCACTACTCATCTACTCATACTCATATTTTTTCTCAGAGGCTCATAGTCTCAATATCATTTATCAGATGGTCCCATATTTTTCTATTTTTTTTTGTATGTTGTGACAAGATAACATTAAATTTGGCCAAAAACCTATCAATTCTATTAGGTAATCTACTATTATTACCTATGCGAAAATAAAACGTCGGCGTCGCTACGGTTGAACGAGTCGAGATGAAAAATTATTCTTAGATTATATTACGAGTATATATAAGTATATATTATATGCTCTTGGATTTTTTTTCATCGCAATAAAATTATGAGAGCAGGTCTACCCCGTTAAAACCACAGGTTGCTATTATTTATTACCACGGATATTGTGTTTATTACTATTTGCCAATAAACAAAATAATGTAAATTCTGGAATGTTTCATAGATCCTACCTAATTTCTCCGAATAATACCAATCCATACAAAATATTCCGATTTATGAAAAGTGCCACAAACATCTCGTCCTAAATAAATAAAACTGTATTAAAATTTTCTCAATGTATTTATTCATGAGTTCTGACAGCTTACAGATCGAGTCAGATGTTCTCATTTCTCATTCCATGTTTACCATATTTTAATAACGATAATTACCATACTATCGACATTACGACAGCTTCATTGGATTAATAAAATACAAAAATTACGTATGTATAAAATTTTCTGATTCACCAAGTACTTAACAGAAATTAAGTTTGATTTGATTTACCTATGCTCCAAATCTATAACGTAATTTACTTAGGTACACAAATACAATATTATGACATGACACAATTTTATGTACCTATCTGTCATTATGGATAAATCAATGGATTTATTTAGAAATGTAAAAAACTTTTATTCTGACTCAAATAAACAAAACTAAGTAGAATACAATAGTTGTAAACTACAATAAAAAAGACAGTGGCATTATTACTGAGAGCAAGTTCTTCCAAGTAACTTACAAATAAGCATAGTAACAAGCAAGGACATAATGTACTCGTAATTGGTTAAACGGGCAACACCATAGGTAATGATAATTCAAATTTTTGTTTTGGGAGAAGCTATTAGGTACCGAGATACAGACTACGTACTAGTTCGGACCTGATTAATGGGTTCAATAATGTGTTCATGTTCTTATGACAAATAAATACATTTGTATTTGTATAATACTAGTGGTGTGGGTTGTTGTTTCCACTGATGAGGTCTAGCCTTGTGCCTTCTTTTACTTTCACTAGCCAACTGCGGGTTGACGTTTGTCCCCAAAAGGTCTTATGTAGGTCATGTTGTTTCCTTCGTCATGTATTCCTTTACTGTCAAAGCTATTCTTGACAAACTTATATAACTGCCCCAGGAAAATATACATGAAGCTACGTACAGCACTTGAACCCACGACCTGGTACTGTGTAAATCATTAAGAACATAAATAGAATAAGAATATAATAAATATTTTATAACTTAAAAATTGCAGTCACAAGGATTTTCTATAGTAATGAAAATTTATAGCTTAGAATTTTAATTGTAAACAGTACCTACAAATGATGCAACCGTATTACGTACGTAATGTCACCTAAATAAATAAAGGTTTACCATTACGCATGTGAGTGCCGAGAACTCAAAACATTATACTTATCAAAAAGTGTTTAACGTGTACATTCCGCTTCGCTGCTACCCAAGATTTCTTTTTTTTTTTGCTATTCGACGTCTTTGGCTTCTACGCCGTCGCCGTCGGTACGCAGCTACTTCACGAAATACGTCTCATGTCGGTGACGGCAACCTATAAAATCGTAAAATTTTCATCTACTCATAATATATTTTCTTCGAAAAAAAAATAGATTTCAAAAACCAACTTCAATTTTAATATTCACTAAATTGAAAAGTAAGCAATCACTATGTCTTTAAAGTACATTTTTGATGTTTTTTTCAAAAACCACTACACCGATTTTTTATATGGGACCACCACCGAACATCGGAACATCTCCAAAAAAAAAGAGAAACATTAAAATCGATTGAGATTGGCGGCGCTGTTGCGTAACATACCTACATACAAAAAAAAAAAAAAAATCATACACCCAAACTGAAAACCTCCTTCTTGGAAGTTGCTTAAAAAGTGTCCAACTCAGGTCAAGAACTTGTCACTTTTATTTGATCTTATAAAAGTAAGATCACATGAAAGATCAGCGTATCAACCCGAAAATATGCCTAGACATGCCATTATAGAGCCGCGCCCATTAATATCGTTCCCGGCGTCATTTGTTTGGATTACGTTTCGCCTCGGATGGATTCCCTCGGACGTGACAAGAGGCGAAAGGGTTTAAGTAATCGGGTGATTCAATCTGGGAAATTTAACAGCTACTTTGGAAGCCGATGTAGTGAATGTAAAGTTTTATCAGATTTTATTCGTTTACCGTCGTATATAACCAGACTAGTAGCGTCCCGCGGTTTCACCTGTATAGTTCGCGTTGCTGTTACTACCCCGTGGTTAAAAGCCTAAGACCTAAGATAAAGAATAAATAAATAAATCAGGTTTTTCCACACGGTTCCTTTGTACCAATCGTAAGCAGATGAGGTGTATGTTTGCTATGGCGAATAGTGGTGTGCCGCGACAAAAGTATGCCACTTCCACAAGAGCGACAAGACAAGAGCGATCAGACCCGCGCTTTTGATGCAAAGAGTTTGTTCTAACTCTATACGTAGTATATGTAAACTCTTTGCCTAAGACCTATCTACAGAATAGCCTATGTGCTATTCCAGACTATAATCCAACCTTGTTTTCTAATTTTAAACATGAAACGCGCAGATTTTCCAACGTGATTAAGCAACAAACATACAAACTTTCACATTTATAAAACTGGTAAGATTTAAGTTCTATTTAACCGGCTTTATAAAGGAGTTTCTCTGTTCGACTGTTTTTGGTATGTATGCTAAGCAATTATTCTGCCAAATAAGCATCGATTTTGATGATTCTTTTTCTTTTTTGTTGTTCCATGTTCATATATTTAGCAAAAGTAATTTTCGGTTTTTTGAGAAAAAAATGAGATAGTGTATTTTATATGAACAAAATTCACTCTCACACAAATTTAAATTTATTGTCTGGTATTTCAGAATATTGTATATTTATCAATTATACACAACGTTATTAGTACGATATTATATTTTGATATGCTTAATTTACTAAAAAGTTCTATCAGTTTAACATAAAAAGTGCTAAATATAAAACCTATATGAATAAAATTTTGGCTAAACTACCTACGTTGAAAAGCATTGGAATTCACGAATATTTCAAAAAATATTTTTAAAGTTAAAAATATACTTTCTCATCGAGAGTTTTCAGAGAAAAATCTTAGTCCGAGCAATAGGAAAACAAATAAATAAGCATATATTAAAATATTGTCCTTATCGAACCAGTAACAAGAATTGCGATGTAAAACAATTTTACCAACATCTTATTCAACTTCATTTAATACCTTCAAGTACGAAACATTTCGGGCTGTTTATTCGACATTTCTTTATTATCTGTATTCACGTAAGCCGCAAGATAATACCAATTTGAGGCCACACCTGCGTTTGTGTAAGTGCTACAGAATTGTCTCATTCGCTGCGAGGGACGAATTCGTCACGACAGTATGGGTGAGTTTGGGGTATCACTTATTCAAGAGCTGAAATGAAATGAGAAAGCTTTTTGTTATTCCACACGCTTGTAATCAACCTTGAATTGTCTTTTTGCATGTACTGCTTTTCCACTGGGTGTGGTTTCATTTTCAGAGTTACAATGAAAGACACTAATATTATTAAGTCGAAAATTTGTCGACATGCTTGTGTTTTTGTTTCCATCTACTTTTATTACTGTTTTGTTAGATACCGTAGCTTTATTTCCTTTAACTACTATCAAACTTATTACTCGTATAAGTTTACACTCGACCGCCATCTCGCCTGATGTTAAGCGACGCCGACGGTTTACGATAGAGCGTGCTCATCTAGAAAAAAAGCGATTCACTTTAAATTTGAGAATATCAAGATTGTAACTATCGGGACTACCACTCAGGCAACGCAGTCCACAGCCTATATGTTATTATTGCAAAAGTATTGTCAAACCTCTTCGAGTCTTTGTGTGAGTGAGCAGTTCGATGTAAAAGGCAAGGTGGTATTATACTCGTATTATGTTGATTAGTTGAAATTTAACGGCGTTCTAAGTTTTGAAGTTTTTTTAAATTGCCTATGAGCCTTTGATTCCAACGCTACCAGCTTAGACGACTTTAACCGTTTTTGCTACTTGATATTTATTGAAATACTATTCAATCCTATTATAGTCTGGAAAAACAGGATACGTTTTGACCCGGGAAAATTAGAACGGGAGCTATGCGGGTAAAACCACAGAGCGGTGCTAGTATTAGGTAGTATTAATATATTCAATAATTCATGATATTTAAAAGACGTGGTAGTCGTAGTGGGTAAAACATGCGATTCTAAATCGTGAGGTTGTTCAAAACCTGTCAGCACCTCTTTTTTCTTTCTTTTGGTTTTTCTAAGTGTAGACGTACAATTTTGTCATCACCACTGAATTTAATGACGAAGAAAAACATTGTAAGGAACCGACTTGATTCCAGATTTTTAGATGTAATCCTTCTTCTTTCATGCATCATGCTTTGACACTCTCTCCTCATGAGCGTAACGGGACACATTTTGTGTATGTAGATAGCGTTCATCGATTTATTAGACGTTGTCACGTTAAAAAGACAATAAAAGTTTTACGAAAAACCGCGACACAAATTAAGTAACACTAAGAATCATCTTAATTAGATCATTTTTTCAATCAATAAAATCTTTAAAGTAGCTTCGTAATACTCTCAAAAACAAGAACATGCACTTCAAACTCATAACACAGCTCTTTTTACGTTGCAGCAGAGATACCTTCAATACTTTCTATCCAATGTTCATCATAAATCATAATCAGCTCACATTCGTCCATTGCTGGACATAGGCCTCTCCAATAATACGCCACTCAGCCCGATCCTCGGCTTTACGTTTCCAACCGCTACCAGCTGCCTTACGTGGTGCCTGATTCGTGGTCTCCACTCCAGAACTCGTCTACCCCAACGGTTATCGGTTCTGCGACAGATATGACCAGCCCACTGCCATTTCAGCTTGCTGATGCGCTGAGCTATGTCGGTGACTTTGGTTCTCTGACGGATGACTTCATTACGAATACAATCTCTCAGAGAAACTCCAAGCATAGCTCTTTCCATAGCTCGCTGAGCGACTTTGAGTTTTCGGACTGCTTTTTCTGTTAGTGTCCACGTTTCAGCACCGTAGGTCATAACTGGTAGGACGCACTGATTATACACTTTTGTCTTTAGACATTGTGGGATGGGTGACGAGAAGACTCGGCGAAGTTTTCCGAATGCTTCCCAACCCAGCTGAATTCTCTGCATGGCCTCACTCTCAAAGCTATTTTTACCCAATTCGAGCGTCTGCCCTAGGTAAACATATCTTCGAACAATCTCTAGAGTGATTCCATTTACGGCAATCGGTCCCGGAGCAACGAACTCGTTGCACATGACTTTGGTTTTGTCCAAGTTCATCCGAAGACCGATGCGTTGAGAAGAGTTGGCCGAGCTGTCCAGCATCCATTGCAAGTCTTCCAGCGATTCAGCCATAATGACGATATCGTCTGCAAACCTTAGGTGAGAGATGCACTCGCCATTGATGTTGATACCACGTCCAGCCCAATCCAGCGTCTTAAACATATCCTTTAGTGCATTGGGAGAACAATTTCGGGGAGATTAAGATAATCTCCCCGAAATATCCAATGTTCAGTCAGTCTAAATAACTCGTAATTTTATGATTACGAATAAATATCCAATTTGTAGGGTTCAGCACATTACCCCAAGCCCCAAGCTATATTATCAAATCCGGACCCACATTTCACTAATAATTATAAACGATATCCATACTCGTAATCGTTATACATTAAAACGGCACATACACACTCCATGTCAAAGCTAAGGGGAGTGATTGTGAAGGAACGAAATGATTCTCGAAATTCTCTGCGGAATTATACAAATTTTCGCCCCTAGGCCAAGTATTCGCACGAAAAGTGTCGGTGAAGTGACGTCATGAATATAGAATGCCATCTGACGAGGAGGTAATCTAAATAAACAGCCCTCGAGATTGCTGCAGTGAAAATGTATGCGCGTTGACTCCTTATCTGCGAAGGACACAGATGTGTCCATGTCCTGGTAAATGAAAATTTACGACCGTTGTTTGTCGGATGCTCTTACTTATGTGTGTTATCGCAGATATGGGTGGATTTAGTTTGAGTTTCTTTTGTACTTATGTTATAGCTCTCCACCTAATGACACTTAACGATCAACTGTATTTGTTTGTGTCCGATTGCTTTCGGGTGTTTAATAAGTTTTTTATAATTAAAATATATATCATAATAATTATGTTAAGTACTAGTGCACTGTATGCCTTAGCCTTATTTACATGTTTTAAAGTAAAATTAAGACTCCTTTTAAAATTACTTCGACATAGAAAATTTTCATCTCTTAGGAAATAGTGAAGCTTATAATATTGTTGGCGCTTTAACTCTTGAGTGCTAATAAACGCCTCCTGCCTTCATTATGAATTACCTATAAGAAAAATACTGATGAAAAATTCTCGTTAAGCTTTATGCTTGTCTGATTTTATGCAATGATCGTAATATACTGGAGTGCGCTAACCTAAAACCAAGCAATGTTGTGAAGACGATGTGACTTGTCTTTTTGTGTTGCGAAGGTTTCGATGTGCCACCAAATGTCATCAGGGATTACAACTTAAAGATGGTTATCAAAGATCACAACGCAGTGGTGATAAAGGCTTTTACTTGGGGGTATTAACAAAAAAATATCCGTTAATATGTAGTTTAGTTATACGGGCAGATGATGTATTACATAATCCTTTCTAAATGTCAATGCAATTAATAAATTAAGCTTTTGAACATAAAGGCGTAGACCTACCTGTTTTTTTTATACAAGTACCCGTAGTTTTATCCACGTAACTCCTGTTCCCGCTATTCCCGGTTTTTTTTTCGGGACAAAAAGTAGACTGTATTTATCTGGACTATAATTTATCTATGTTAAATTATAGGGCATCTTATATCTCTGGGTGACGAGCGCGGTGCGGTGCTAGGTAATACTTGGACTCTTCATGTTTCAATTGCTGCGTGTCACTGTGCTCTTATGTGGGAGGTATGTTGCTTACCATCAGGCAAATGTCCTGCTCGTCTCGTCACTTTATAATGTATAAAAAATATTTTTATAAGGAAATTAAATGTTTATGAATGTCTATGCCTATGCGTACATTACATCTAATGGAAAATCGCTAAAGAGTCTTTTGTGCAAACTAAGCCTTAACCATTGCGGTTCTATTGCGCTCACCACACTGTGATGGCAAAGTTTCCACGCCGAGAAACAAAGTTTAATCCATCTTGCGAGTTTCTCCAGCTTTCACCGTGTCTTTAGAACTTTGTCTCTCTTTCTTGTAATGTACTCCTTATGTACTAGTATATTAGGTAAAGGTTTTTCTAGTTTCTTATTGACTGAATACTTCTTTCAGTTCGGTGAAGACGAGATCATCGGATAAGTAATTTACTTGCTTGTAAATTAGGACCACTAAGACGTATCTCTCAGGAGTATCATATCAGAGCAACAGAATCATGAAACAAGATGAGACACATTGCTTGAGCTGAAAATTACAGCTTTTTAGAGAATTCGCGGTGATCAATAAAGGCATAGCTAATAAACTACTTCACTCTAATTTAAAAAATACTTAAGTATTAACATATATATATGTTATGGAGCTGGTGTATCAAGTCGAAAGCAATGGGGTGCATTCTTAATGCAAAGACCGAGCCAGGGCCATAATCCACTATATGATGGCCCAGTGCGGGTTAGCGGATGACGTATAGTATCAAAACTTTCTTGGAACGTGTCGTTTTCTTTACGATGTTTTCCTTCGCCGTGAAAGCCAGTGGTGACGATGATTACTTACACTCTTATATTTGGAAAAGTATTTAAGATTGCAGATCGGAATCGCACATACACACGTTCCTGCTACCAAACCACCACGTGGACCAACGATGCAATCACGAAAAAGAAACAGTATTCTGGTACTATTTTTATTAGGATTTAAAATTATTTCGATTAAAATATCTGTTATGCTTAATGTTCCAAAAAAAAAAAAAAAGAGAATCCCGCTACTATAAGAACTGCAGAGTCCTTGTAAATTATGCAAAACGGAAACTACTACTTTTCTCCGTTTAAACCGAGTTTAGGCGTAGTTTTATAAGGAAATTCAGACAGCTGTGGCCCGCGAAGCCTTTCTTAACAAGACTAGCAATTCCCACCGGCCCTGTTCCGGTAGATAGCACAGGATCATGACCGTTTATACCTTGATCCGTAACTTCGGGAACTACGTTTGAGCTTCGTGAATTGCGCGCTAGGGACAACTTGATCTGGATTATGGTGTTTGATAGAGAATCTTCGAGAACGTTCTGTCCATTTCTTGTTAATATAATGAGGTGCAAGCTGTTTATTGTTATTGTTGATTTAATTAAACCTTTTGTAGAAAATAGTTCGTTAGGAGCAGGCGTGTTGTTTATAATCAAACGCGTGCCCTGGTCGTCTACTCTTTCTACGAAAAATGGAATTTCGAAATAAACTGGCGACTTTCCTACTCCGGTTTTACTTCGTTTCGTCTGATTGAACATTCTTTGATGTGTATCTTCTAAGCCTACTCTTATTATTATCTATTACGGTTTTCGTAGAAAGAGAGTAGACGTCCTCCTCACAGACTAAGTAGTACACTGTCCTCCTCGTCTCGTAACTCTACATTATAAAAAGGTAGATTTAATCGTGTCCATGTCTCTGTTTATTTGTGGCATCGTTATTCCATAGGATCGATATTTATACGTGTTTTATAAGATTGACGTGATCGAGATTATACCTACGGTAATTTGATTTCCAAAGATGAAACCTTTGACGCTGCGGTGATACGGTGAAAAAACGTTCGAATTCATAAGCATATGCATAGGTTCGAACTCTGCCTACCAATCTGTACCTTAGTACTTAAAAAACTACCATAATTTCTAGGTACAAACTTATGCATTATCGCTGTCTTGAAGGGTGAAAGAAAGTAGCATTTTTTAAGAAATAGTCGTACTTACTTCGAGGACGTTTAGATATGTAACCCGTACTTGACCAGCTTCGAGTGGTGGAGTAGTGAATGCCCTTGACTAACTGCTTTTGAGAAAAACTAGGGGTTTTAGAAGTTATAGAAGCGGGACACAAAATTGGCCGCTTATGCCCAAAAAATATCAAAAGTTTGTTCTTGCTAACACTAGCTTACTGTCCTAGCTTGTAAAACTAGCCTCGTGTCGCTAGGGTATAACTGCAAAGCCATGAGCAGGTCTAGATTTTACATTGTAGGCGTTGCGTAATCATAAAACCACAGCCTTTAGCCATCATAATTCGTAAGTAATAACCCTACTATCGCTGTGGGCAATCACAGAATAACGTGTTTTAACAACACAATCAATTCATCTGACATAACATATCACAATATAAATAATATACGGCACGGGTCTTCGCCTCTGCCCCAGGGGTATCCGCAACGCATTTTCCCGTATTTTCCTCATGCATAAATATCTCAGAGTGAAAATATAATCCCAACTCTTGATGTACCTTATACGGAGATATTTTGATGAAATACTATTTGGAAGAATTTTCTTTTTGCATTAGAAATATACTCAACTCAGAGTTACTTTAGATTATGTTACCTACTTACTCTGTTCCAATATCAATATAAATCTTGCAGAAACAGTTTTTTTGTGTACACGAAGCTAGAAGTAATAGCTGGCTAGCTTACTAACACTAGCTTGCTATCCTAGCTTGAAAAACTAGCCTCGTGTCGCTCAGGCAATAGAGTTCGATTATACAAGTAAACAAAAAGAAATTGGTTATTAGTCATAACGAAACAGGTTGGATAATCCAACCTGTTTTTATCACCATAATTTTCTTATTTAAAAACATTAGAATATAACAACATTTTCAATTGTGTCGTATTTATTGATTTACATACGTTTATCATTCTTTATTTCTTGGTTTCAAATCGTATCTAGTAGCCTTTAACAGTACTTTTCTGATAAGTACAGTCATTTGGTGGGTTACTTACAATATTTATAAGGCTCATTTTGGTCATTCATGTAGTACCTACTAGCTGTATCCACCCTGCGCGAGTTGTTTCGCCACCTCTGGAAAATTGGTCGTACCAACTCAGAAACTTTATTTGGCTCACGCAAAACAACTTTGCTAAGATAATGACAACAGACGACAATGATGCTAACATCACATGATAAAACCTTCGTTATTATATAAAATAGATATCATTTGCTTCGGCAACTTCACATGAATTGTACGCAATATCAAAATTCTCTAGAACAAAACGTTGATACGTCTATCCAGTTTAACATAAATATGGAATAAAAGTGGTCAAGGGCGAGTCGGACTCGCACATGAAGGCTTCCGTAGCAGCAAGTAACATAATATAAAAGTTCTTGTACTTCGTTGTTACTTTAATCAGTGTTTTAACAATAGTCAATTTATGACGTATTCAAATAAAACAAGTTACTAGATCTCATTCAAACCAATTTTCGTGGATAGTTTATATGGCTATGTACATCATACACTTTTTTATTTTTGATATTCTCTTATTTTAGAAGTTACAGGGTGGGACACTTTTTACCACTTTGGACGATTCCCAAGCGCAACTATTCAGTTAAGAAAAAAATATGTTAGAAACTCAATATTATCATCTTCGATGACCTACCCATAAATAAACCACACCCATGGTTTTGATAAAAAAAAATGAGTTTCAGTTCTAAGTATGGGACATCCCTAAAAAATTTTTTATTTTTTATTTTGTGTATCAAAATCTTAATGCGATTTACAGAATACATCTACTTACCAAGTTTCAATAGTATATCTCTTATAGTTTCGGAGAAAAGTGGCTGTGACATACGGACGGGCAGACAGACAGATATGACGAATCTATGAGGGTCCCGTATTTTGCCATTTGGCTACGGAACCCTAAAAAACGAAACGATCCACTAGCCAGTGAACAATCAAACACTTTATAATTTAAACACTTAAAAAGTGTTAGTGAGTAGTATGTTCTCAACAATTGTAGTATGTACTTGGAACTCAAAGAAACAATAAAGTACTAATTATTTACATAACGTGTTAAATAACAATATTAACACATGTTATCGCTTTAAATAATAGCTATATTATCAGTATTTTTCAAAGGTCTGAACGGGTCTTTTTTTTTTTGAAGGCAATATACGAGTATGATATAATGAAGTTAAAGAAAATAGTAAATTTTAACTAGAAAAATCCAACTTCATAAAATAGTACTAGTTATTTCATTTTACAGTTACATTTCAAGAATTCCAACTATATATTCTGTTATTGCGAGCTCTCCCGTTGCAGAAGCGGATTATTCAAATTTCATGCTATTCGGTCGTCGGTACTTTGCGTTGTTTTAATGTTTCAACGTGGTTTACGAATCCTTGCAGCAATACAAAAAGAGCATTATTCTATGTACCTACTGGAATAACTAAAAACAACTTCATAGCGCCTCAAAATGCAGTTTTTTTTTTGACTCCTGACGTAAAAACTGGTTTTCTGAACCATTTTCGTACTGGAAGGTCTTTAGGCACACTCTACCTAAAACGGTATCACACTGTTACAAGTTAATTTACTTCTACTATTGTGAAAACATTGCTGTTTGGATTGAAGGACAATGTTTCCGGTTGAAATTACAGGACAAAGTGATAAATCATCTTAAATGTCCTAGTGACGAGGGCAGTGTAGCGTTAGGTAGCAATTTGGGCTTTTTGTACATTTTTAATAGTTTCCTTGGGTGTGCATATTAGTATCAAAGCAATTTTTGTATGTAACAATTTATAAATTGTTAAAGACAATTTGTGCTGTATATCCCCCTGAACTCACTTTGTCTGACGATGTTAAACATTAGACTATTGTGCAGATGAGTTGACTTGTATTGTAGGTATATATTTAACAAAAAATATTTGTATATTTTTAGCTCAGGATTCCTGGTACAATTTTTGCATTTGATTACTGTAAAGCAAATTTTGCGTGAATAGTTTTATTTTGATGAGACGCCCGACAATTACCTGTAAGAAACTCGATTGTGGTAGCTCACAGAGATTGCTAGGATAAAATATTTCTGAGCATAGGTCCGTACCACGCAATTCGTGGAACAATATAACTGTCAAATTATATTAACATTAGCTAAGTAAAAAATTAAAAAACAGCTGATTCGTTTTTTTTTACCTGTAACGGGTACCTCGTTGTTTCGAGTCACGCAGTGTTTTGCCTACTAATTGCCTCGATCCGATATTCACGCGTATGTACATCTGTCTCAACTTGAGTTATTTTTATACCTGCGTTTTTATTATACTTGTATATAATGCGTAAGGATCCCAAGTGACGCGAAGGACGGCTTAGCAGACTGGTCTTCCGATATCTGCGCAATTTCTTGAACAGCTCTCTTTTGGCACACGAAAGTACGTTCCCTGCCCCACTTGTACTGGAACAAGGAGTGTATCGTGGCAAAATAACAGTATCGAGCCACATCCGTCGGTAGGAAAGTAATGGTTAGCCGCATCAACGCGAAACAGCTCCACTAAGCTTCCCACTTAACTTACCAATGAGTGGTTTCCAGATAAGGCCACTGTCAAGCTCGAAATGGAAGGCAGTTCTGTCCACCTGTTTAATTTCACATTCATTCACATACACGCTAAGCTGTCGGCAAGGCTGACCCGATAAGTCGAATCGAAGAATGTGGGTTTTTGTGAGGTTCAGACTCAGACCTCCTGAAGCATCTTCCAAGTTGCGTAGTGGCAGTCTTCAATTTTACCTCCAACATTTCGAGTGTTGATGCGGTGACTACTGCTGCAACGTCATCTGCATACATCATAACGCTGGCGTACGTTATGGCCGAAGGTAAATCATTTAAGAGGACGAAGAATAAAATGTTTTATAATACACATTAGTGAAAAACAATAGATCTAAATAAACCTTACAAATTAGTGAAAAACAATATATCAAAATAAACTCTTCAGTAAAAGACCATGATTATAAATAAATACACCACTGGGCATGTCTCAAAGCTTAAACTGAAGCCTTCAGCTTTAAATTATGAACTGCGATAATAAAAATCAATCCTTATCAATAAATCATGCCTCGCGATCAATTTCACATAGCCATAAAATAGATCGCATCATAGTAAACCATAAATCGACGGCTTTATGTGACACGCCGAGTAATGGATGTATGCAGTGCACGTCAATATAATATGGGTTTATTTACTAACCGCCAACGAAATAGGAACACGTACGGTATAAAAGTCAGGTCCTGTGAACCTCGGAATGGAAAAGTTGCGAAAAAGGACGGAAAATGAAGAAGATGAAACAAGTTGGTGTGTTGATTTAAGGGGAAATAGCGCAAATTTGGCTGAATTGACGTACACCACAATTTTTCATAGAAACAGAATAAAATTCAACAATACATTACGTGTCCTTTCACTTTATGCTATATTAAAAAAGACTGTGTCCAAAATTTGAAAATTTTAATATGAACTACTGCATTATGTTTTATTTAATACGTTAATCGGTTTCTTCTAGGTAAACACACTCCATCGTAGACCGCATTGTCGCTTAACAGGCGAGATGGCGATCAAGTATAAACCTATAAAAGAAAAAAAAAATGTTACAGTTGTGCTGTATTGATTGTTGGTAGATAGGTAGAGTTACTGGCAAAGATAAAGATACTTGTCCTAGTGGACTGCGCAAAAACGTAACATAATTATTTAACTCCGAAAACTACACACATTCCGTGATGTGAATGTTGAATCATAAAAGTCACGATACTCTTGTGCTTTTCATAATAGACTGCAGGCACGTGAACAAAATTTATGGGTCATCTGATACAGCAGGAGACCTATGTAGGATGATAGAAGGGTATAAAGTAATAAGATTGAGCACTATGCCGTCACTTGTAAGCTGTCCAACTGAGTGCAGTTGAAGAGGGGGTTCTAAACCTCGATCATTTCTCCTTGTCGCATGATTTTTGTACGGCATTGCGAAATAATGTATTAGAAGAGGTATTGAAACTGTATGGAACCAAAGCCGAACATAATCAAATGACCAAACTTACTCTGTAAATCATCGGAAAAACATGAATTTTTTTCACAAACTAACAATAAGAATTTTAAAATTTATAATTTTTATAGTTTCAATACCTCTTCTAATCTATTATTCCGCAACGCCGTACAAAAATCATGCGACAACGAGAAATGATCGAGGTTTAGAACCCCTCCTCTTCAACAGCACTCAGTTGGACAGCTTACAAGTGACGGCATAGTGCTCAATCTTATTACTTTATACCCTTCTATCATCCTACATAGGTCTCCTGCTGTATCAGATGACCCATAAATTTTGTTCACGGGCCTGCGGTCTATAAAAATAATTCTGTCTATTCTTGACCTATCGAGTTTAAAACAGTCACCTATCGCTCTAGCTGAAGTATTTCTAAAAGGGTCGAGTGTGGTCATTCAACGTGAACGCTTCTGTTTGGTCCAGCTGGGATTTATTTTATTTTAGCCTTCTAAAAGCAGAGGTAATTTTATTTTGGGCCTTAAAGGGTCATTGTAAGGTAGAGCCGTGTTATTTATTAGAACCGGCTGGTGCGATAAGCACAGAAGAAAAACCTTTGTAATCTTAATAAAATATTACCTGCTTTTGTTTCAGTTCAAACGTTTGAATCCAGTAAATGTTTTTGGATTTTGCAGTAAAAATCATTTGTGTTACTATTTTTACCTAATTTTGTCTACCTACTTGGCTTGATCTTCGTTAAACAAAATATTGTAAGGAAATTGACATTTTGTCTTTAATCTAATATCCTATCTCTAGGAAACATACATGATAACGGCGATATCGTTTTAATCGAATAACCTTTACTAGGTATTTAATGTGAAAATTGAGGCTAAAAACGTTACTCAATACCAAGTTTTGACTCTTTGTAAGAATTGTTGACATTCTCGATTCATTGATTTTAAAATATAGTATGTGTCGATTTCAAACAAATAAGCTTTTCAGCTTTATAATGAGTAGGTAACCAAGCAAGCGAAACTTTATATTGTTAGCCTGTTAAAACATTAAAAGCATAGTTTCAAATAATGTTTCAATTGCAATTGTAAATTTTGTTGAGGAAAACTTATTCAGCAGTTTGAAAATAGTATACTTTTACTAAAATACTAGGTACTACAACAATAACACATTTTACTATTTAACACTCGTAATGAAGGTATGATTTAGTATTAAATAACTCTTATAATCATTTTCTGAATAAAAGCGGCGTGGCTCGTTTCCCGATAACACGTCAGGAAAGTTGTATGGAATTTCATTACTGTCCAGTTTTAGGCCAATTGCGGGGGTTCAATATGAAAATTCGTTTTTGTACAGTATTAAATGTTATAAGAACATGGTTTAAACAAAGTTCGTTCTCTAGTTTCATTCTGGATTTAGTTGTGTAAATTGGGAAACTAGATAGCTGTTACATTAATATATGTAGTTGTAAATATTTGTAATCATGATACAAATATTTGCACTGTGCTAAAATCGAATCCCCACCTATTTTATTGTATGAATACGTTCTTATATCTGACTAGCGGTCCGCCCCGACTTCGGTACATAATATAGTCTGTAGTACCTCAAGCATCACATATACATCCAACAGTGAAATAATTTATGAAATCGGTAGTAACTGATTAGCGCGTTCAAACAAACAAACTCTTCAGCTTTACAACATTAGTGTAGAATTAGCTCATAATAATACTTTTTTTTAATAATATACGTTTCAACTTAGATAACATTTCTGCTTAAACTTGTGTAAAGGTATCCGCCCAAAGGTGCTTACCTTTAAGCTAATGAAAGGCCTTAAATATTTCTTGTAAAATTATTAGTTAAATTTCCTCGTGGGCGCGCTTCATCTTTGCCTGTCTGTTAAATATTGATTAAAAAAATAATGGAAGGTAAAGCTGTTTTTCTTAGACTTTGATCCACTTAAAAACCTTTTGTTTGTTTCCTTTTAAATCAACTTCATTTTTTAAATAACGGTTACCTTTCCCATTTTCTGGTAAGAGTTTTTACTTACAGAACACTTTCTATAAGTAAAAGCGCCTTTTAAAAAAAAACGGAACAAATTGCTTTACGGTGTAATGAAGTTACTAAGGAAAGTATGTACTCAATATATGTACATATATTTTGCATTGATATTAGTTTTGTCGTTAACTACAATTTTGTCCGAAGTTTAGAAACTATGCAGTCTATAGAAGAAACTGATTCACTCGCAAATTGATGACAGTCAGATTATACCATTAGGTAACGTGTTTACTATCTCAGATGCTTTACCTACTAGTCAAATATCTTCGATAGAACGTTTCAAATGGTAATCATGATGCAATATCTTCTTGAGTTCAGACCAGTTATCTATACTGATATCCAAAAATTTAAGCGATTTTTGCGCTAATCTCTGGAAGTGCTAGACTGATTTCAAAAAATACTTGTAGGTATTTCACCATAGTGTATGTATTTGATCCCTGAGTGCTATAGGCTGTATACCACAAACCAAGCCAGGGCGGACTGCTAGCATTAAATATAAGCGGTTCTTTGTTATGATAATTTATCCGTAATGTATTAAGTACCGTGTAATGGCAATCCATTCAAAGCCCAAATTTTGCAATCTAATGCATTTTCATAGCATAATGCACGCAGAACCCACAGACACTCCTAATTGTGTTTAATGGAATTGCATGAAATGTATTGAAAACATTGTACAAGACTTAATCACGATCTGAATTATTGTTTCATTAGCTTGACTTACGGCAGCGTAACGATATATTATGATCTATGTACGTGTGTTCACTATGTGAAAGACTAAACATAAATCTAGGTATTTAACATTTTAAGATATACTTAGGAAACGATTTGCACGATATGCAATTCCAAACCAAGATGAGTACAATTAATCTATATTGGCATGGTCTAAGCAGCCTGTTTTATATTTCTACTGCTGGGACTCACGGCCTTGTCTAACAAGAAGAGCCAAGCTCATTATCCTCGACGCCAATCTGTTATATGCCAATTGCGGTTGACGTATGACAGATGTCCACAAAATCTGCCTTTATTGGTACACACGGGTTTCCTTGCGATGTTATTCCTTTAATTTTAAAGCCACTGACGATGACGAACTTAGATATCTATACTTCGATAAATATTCTGTAATTAGCCATTCTTTCAAGTAAACCACCACTACACAAATAAATAGAGCATATTGCAAACAGTTTTCGTAGTAGCATAGTCAAAACCTAGAAAGTAACTCATCAAGATTAGTAATTGTTGTTCTACTCATATTTACAACGTGACTTCGAACTAGAACTTATATTTATATCTATACATATAATTCATGTACCCCACTATGCGTCTAATCCACAATAAACCTTTGAAACTAAACCCGTTATTAAAACAAAACGCCATACCCGTACCTTCGTCAAACTGTCGATAGTTATCGGCTTATTCCCGAACATTTCCAGTCACTACCATCAGATTCCTTATTGGAAACTTGTCAAATGTAGGTGCGGCGGAAACATCTCGAATCGAGGAACGAGAATTCCACAGAGAGGAATGTCATGTCTTCTTTTATGCTTGTAAAAACGCGGAGAATCGCTTATTGGGAGCAGGGTATAACATTTTAAAAAATGAAGTTTTAAGTGACAAGGCGCACGGAGTGACTTGCGTAATATTGAAATGAAAAAGATGTGTAATGTTGTGTGAAAAATAAAACATGAAGAGGAAAAAACTGAAGTTGGAATGTGTGGTAATTTAAAATTCGAATAGTTTTGACGTGACAACGTCTTATATTGGTTTGCCGGGTGACACTTCAAGAAACTGCGTTACGTTCCGCTCACGTTATGCGCTCACAACGAGAGCGAGTGAGAGGCACGCGTCCCTTCCACTCGGGCATGGTTAGCCCGCCTAAGAGCGAGAGAGACAGACATAAAAAGTGAAAGGCACGCGTCCCTTCCGTAAAATTATTTTACCACTCAAAGTCGTTGTCACGTAAAACTTTCGCCCGTATACCGACTTTACAGGCAACCAATTTTTTATTACATCGTTTATGAATATTGCAATATCAATTCTAAGAAATTAATGTTTTATGTTTAATAAGGAAACATATCAAATCACCTGTGTCGTTGAGCGAATCGGATTCACTAACAAAACATGTAATGCAGGCAGTTTATTTGTATGAAGTAATTTTAAATAAATAAATAAATAATATTGGTGGACAATTCACACACAACACCATCTGACCCCAAACTAAGCAAAGCTTGTGTGATGGCAGCCAGATAGCTGGTATAATACTTATATAGTTTTAAATACATACTTATTAGGTATACATAGAAACACCCAGACACAGTGCAAACATTTGAATTCATCACACAAATATTTGCACTGGGTGGGGATCGAACCCACGAATTGGAACTTAAAATAGGCTTTTCAATTAATGTCATTGATTAAACTACTTATAACGTGGAAGGTTACATGTTAATTAATTTGTTCTTAGATTCTGTTGTTTTTATTGTAAGTTGTGTGTGCCAAAAGATAGCGTATGGTGAACTAGATTGTGTAAGCATTTCCTAGATGGATAACCATGTACGCAACCACCTAGGTGCATATCATGTACTCGTGCTAGACAAATAAACCTTTTATTTTATTTTTATGTTGATATTGAATTATAACATTAACTTATTTTTGTATGTAATGTTTCAACACTGCTGTTTTATTTTCAAATATTATTTTGCATGCTGTTAAGGGGATATTATGACGTTTTCATTGTTTTGTACTCTATCCTCAATGTGCCTATAAACACATAAAATGTAGAGAATATGATTTTATTTTAGCACGAAGCTGGGAACAATTTTATGAAAAATACTTACTCTACTCTGCCCTTTTAAGAAAAGTATTTGTTTATGTACGTCATTCAAGGTATTATATTGCTATAGTTACTCCACAACCATATTATAACAATTCACACAGTCGCACCTGTCATAATAACGTCTCCAGCACAATATTACCCAAACCTGGTATTTATAAACCCGTGTCAGGCTTGAGCGATGGGGAGATACGCCAAGATATCTCATTCATGCCGAACGCTGGCGGCGAGGAAACCTATTCAAATACGACATATCAATGTTATGTGATTTTGGTGTTAAGACCCTGCAAAATTGATACGAATTTCATGACGGTGGAAAGTCTTTTCACCTATCACATGAATGTTGAATTGTTGTAGGTGTTGTTAGTTTTATGACACGGGCACAGGTTTGTTAAAATGCCGCAAGTGGGCGGAATATGAATGTCAGGCTATAATAGTTTTTTGTTATACAAAAGTGCAAAGTTGATTTTTAACCGCGTGCTCAATTTTGATGACCGAGCAAGCGAAGGATCCTAAAATTGAATCACGAGCGCAGCGAGTGATTCAAAATTAGAATCCTGAGCGTAGCAAGGAATCAAAAACACAAGGTGAAAAATCTTTGCACTCGAGTGCAACACGTAACTGTTCATTCCACCTCAGCGAGGAAATGACTAAATGCAAATTTTTAAATGTTTTCGCGGTAAGCAAATTAAAAAAAAGTAGTGCACCAAGGAGGTTCCGAGTCTGAGTTTTTAACATATTAAAAAAATGTATGATGCATTCGGCACCAAGGAGGTAGAAATAGATAGGTTGAATTATGTTTTGAATTCAAAACCTCAGTACACACGAAGTTCTAAATTCAAATTTACTTTAACCTCTAGAGGGTAAAAACGACTTTTGCGCCCTGATATCGAGGAGCAAAAGTACTCCTTCCGAGCTGGTGGGATGAAAAATATTTTTTCTCAATATTTAGGACTTTATAATATTGGTCACTATATTTTTAATTTTACAGCTTACCAAGACTCATTTTATCCGGTCCAACCAGGAAGGCCCATGATGTCTATTGATGCCACTGGAGTAGAAATATAAGAACAAGAGGCTAGTACATAATTATATTTTTAAACAGACCGCGGTCTCAAATGGGTCGAATCATTGTGTAAATAAACTTATTTAAACCTGTGGGAAGCTCGAGGGTGGTTGTGAGTGAGTGTGCCTTCCGATGGCAAAAATGTGCACCGAGGAGCGTGATGCAAGGTGTATCCTGGGACACCCCGGCACGCCCATATTTTAAGTAGGTGGGAGTCCTGACGTTCCTCTCCATTCTGATTTAGGGGGTGACAGAGTACGGCAACATAACCCTATTGTCGTACGGGAAGCACGGTGCCGAGCACGCCTATCCGACCACCAAGTCCGACAAGATAACTCACGCTAAACTAACCCTGACACCTAACTAAACTAACCCTGATGACGTCACCTCAGCGATCGTTTAAAACAAGACAAAAAAATGGTTCATCGAGCAATTTTCCTCAATTAATTTGACTACATCTTAAGTAACAAATATAACCTAATACCTACATGCCTCACTCAGTCTCGCGCTTATACCCATATAGGATTAAAATTGAGGTTAAGGGTGATTACGGGTGGCAGGACTCTTAGCGGAGTCCGCTTGGGCAAGTACCACACCTTTGCCAGTTATTCTACCGCCAAGTAATAATGTGCAAACATTACTGTGTTCCGGTTTGAAGGGCAATGTTTTCAGAGAAATTATAGGGCTTAGAGATATACCATCTTAGATCGACGAGCGCAGTGCAGTGGTAGGTAATGATTTGGACTCTTCATGTTCCAATAGCTGCGTGTCACTGTGCTGTTATGTGGCAGGCATGTTGCTTACCATCAGGCACATGTCCTGCTCGTATCGTCATTTCTTATTTAAGAAAAAAATCTAAACATGGACCCACTTTGTTATTATTTGAATGTTTCTAATTGGAAACTATGTTTTTGATGTTTGATATCTAGGATTTGAAACCGAATTGGGAAAAATTATTAGATCGCTATTAAGTCGTGTAAAATGTCTTCAATACAGCAGTACAAAAAACAAATTGTGTCTATAGAGTCGGCCAGTGTGCTGTCACATACGGCTGACACGTACACATTCACACCAGTAACACTCTCTTGACTGTGAATGTGTGCTTGTAAGCCTGTATGTGACGGCTGACAGCGCACTGGCCGACTCTATAGACACAATTTGTTTTTAGCGAGACTGTGATCGGCTTTTGTATACGTCCATGAATCCAGTCAATAAATATAATAGCATACTTTCCTAATAACTTGCGCATATTTAAGCAAATAAATTTTGGTAGGTAGATACATAATTCAATTACTTTTATTCATAAAAATTTACATGTCAATTAAAAAAAATATGTCAAAAACCAAATTTTGATTACATTTTGAAATTGAGTGTTGATTATATTGTCTTTATAAATACACCAAAAATGAAAGTAAGCACTTACTCTTTGAAAGATATTTACATTTATCTTAACAGACTGTGACAACTCTGAAGACGCCTACTTAAGTTAAAATGATACCCTAAAAGCCGTCAGCCAATTTCTGTTTCCTAGAAAATGTACTCGGAAAGTTTTTCATCCCCCTACACAAAAGGTCACGGGGTGCGTAGGTTTACCCTCTTTTGTATATGAATAACCCTTCACACCGAAAGTAGTCTGAGGAAACGTCTGACTTGACCAAGTAGGTATGTTTCTTACTTGCAGATTACGCTTATACTCGTACAAGTTTTACGCTGATACAAGATAACAACAAACAAAACAAAAAACTAAATAATGTATTACTTTCAAAAACATCTTTAAAAAGTACTGTCTTCAATTACTCTTGGTTTATGGCTTTTATTGTGGTTTAGCCTCACAATTTCGTTAATGTCAAGTGTAAATTTATATACTAATATTATAAAGCTGAAGATTTTTTTTGTTTGTTTGTTTGAACGCTAGTATCTCGGGAAGTACTGGACAGAATTGAAAGGTTATTTATCTATTGGATAGTCCATTTATTGAGGAAGTCTATAGGCTATAAAACATAACGCTACTAGTAATAGAAGCGGAGAATGAATCAAGAATGTAACGAAATCGGGAAAAAAATTTCCTTTGTAAGAGTTTTCGTACCTTTCGTGCTTTGACATGACACATGACAGCATGTGTCAAGATTGCGTCATTGAATATAAACCTTTGCTCACAGATTACATTCCTCACCTTTGCTAAATCTGAGTTGTTACGACAAATTTCCGACAGGTGGCGTAGCAGGTAGCTGAAGAGGTGGTTTGTTTGAAAGCGATATTCTCAGGAATGACTGAACCGATTTCAGTCATTCTTTCACCATTGGATATGTACGGGATCCAGTCCTGATGAGTGCTATATAATGTACCACGGCCGAAGCCGGAGCGGACATCTAGTATAGTATATAATCTACATTTTAAAGAAAAACGGACGACGCGTACGTCAAAGCGCCATTTTTTTCAAGTACTGTCTTAGTTGAAATGTTGATTGACATCTATGTTAATAATTTTTGAAATTGTTTAACGGAAATTTGCTAATCACCTTAATTGTTGTATATTTAAAACGCTTTTTAATAAATAATTCCTTTACATTTTAATCTTTTTGTTAGAAAATTATTATGAATTTTAGGACAAGAATATATTAACGCTTGCATGCTAAATTATTGCCCGAGATATCGATGCCTTTTAACACCGACCTGAAGAACACAATGTTAAATTGTTTTACCAACTCTCGCAAGGGTTAAATGAATTAAATTGAATCAACTCTGACAAATACGCTAAGACCAAACATCATGTACACTAGCAATGTTCTACACCCGCTTAGTTCCCGTTATTTGTGCGGGTTAAAAAGTAGACTATGTGTTCCTTTAGACTATAATATGTGTTCCAAATTTCAGCTCGATCCATTCATGCGTAACGACGTAATTGAGCAACAAACATCCCAATATCCAAACATCGTTGAAAAAATCATTGAACTTTTACAGTCTGAATTCAATAAACTGCAAAGGTGTGTTGGAGAAATGGCTGATAAGTTTAACCTACAATGATACTGAGAAACTACTCACTATTACCTCATAACATGAACTCATACCCTAATAAGCTCCTGCCATCTGTATCACATACACATACACCCTTACACAAAAATACATACACCACACACACACCCCTACATTCTCTACTCCACACGCACACACCCTCTTAGGGACACCTTCTCGCACACATACATTCATACACCCTTACACATCCATGCACATACATAGATACGCGCGCTGCTCAATTCTAATCGCATCGGTTTGCTTACAATAATATGTTTTTCAAATTCTAATTTCATTTCAGTTATTGACACTACTTTGGTTATTGCCTTTATTTAGATTTTATTCTTGTTTTTAATTTTGATTATGATGTTTATTCTGATTTTAATGGTAATTTTGACTTTGATTTTATTTTGATTTTAATGTTGATGTCTGATTTTTAATTTGAATGATGATTTTTATTTTGATTCTAATGTTAAACTATTATTATTATTTACATTTATTTTGATCTAAATTTTTAATTCCGATGTTGATTTTATTATGTGTCACTTTTGAATCCTGGTTTAGATTTTGATTGTAATTTTGAGCTCCTATTAATATTGTTTTTCTCAACTGGCTAACATAATGCAATGATTAATTTTCTCATGTGTATTTTTCTGTGACTTATATACATAGATTGATATAAGAACGAATAGGACTAATACCCAAAATACAGGTGTTCTATACACCTAGTTTGGGAAATTAGAAATGTAATTATTGTAGAATGTACAGATCTTATTGAAATAAATAAATAAAATAAAAAATAAAATCGTGTCGAAAGTCGGTAAAAATTGAGATGCGCTAGAGATAGATAAGACTGTTCAAAAACTATCGACATCTCGATATTTTCTACTCGTCATCCATATATTGACATTTGTAATGTTATATAGTAGGAGAGTTAGTAGGATATGATATTTGTCTGTTACTTGCACGTGTAGTGTACTATTTGTGAAATCTGCATGGGAAAAGTCACTAGACCGCCAAGCAGTAATGTGCAAACATTATTGTATATCAGATTGAAAGATAGTGTTTCCAGATAAATCAGGGAAAAGAAATAATTCATCTTAAATTTCTGGGCGATTGATAAAATCGAGCGCAGTGCAATGCTAGGTAGTGATTTGATCTTTTCATGTTCTTATATCTGGGTGCCATTGTGCTGTTAAAGCCAGATATGTTGCTTACCATCAGGCGTATGGTTTGCTGGTTTCGTTACTCTAAATTATATTAAAAAAATAACTGACTGTCTGTAAAGTCCGTTGGATTACGGACAATAGTTGAACGTGACAACAAAACATTGATAGATGCGGCGCCAAGTGTACAATGAGTGGAACGGGACAATGAGCGTAACGGGACATAATGGGACACTTTTTCGTACTAGCAACCGGTGGTCATCGATTTAATAAACGTTGTCACGTCAAAAAATGTGGTGTGTTGTCTTAGTGTCATCAGACACTCTCAGCATATAGACTGCAGGCCCGTGAACAAAATCTATGGGTCATCTGATACAGCAGGAGACCTATGTAGGATGATAGAAGGGTATAAGGTAATAAGATTGAGCACTATGCCGTCACTTGTAAGCTGTCCAACTGAGTGCAGTTGAAGAGGGG
The DNA here is from genome assembly GCA_017562165.1 of Ectropis grisescens. Taxonomy (NCBI): domain Eukaryota; kingdom Metazoa; phylum Arthropoda; class Insecta; order Lepidoptera; family Geometridae; genus Ectropis; species Ectropis grisescens. Next base: position 7,781,654 of record CM029776.1, on the reverse strand, counting down.
GGGTTCCAAACCTCGATCATTTCTCCTTGTCGCATGATTTTGTACGGCATTGCGAAATAATGTTTTAGAAGAGGTAATGAAACTGTATGGAACCAAAGCCGAACATAATCAAATGACCAAACTTACTCTGTAAATCTTTGGAAAATCATGAATTTTTTTCACAAACTAACAAGTAGAATTTTAATATTTATAATTTTTATAGTTTCAATACCTCTTCTAATCTATTATTCCGCAACGCCGTACAAAAATCATGTAATAACGAGAAATGATCGAGGTTTAGAACCCCCCCTCTTCAACAGCACTCAGTTGGACAGCTTACAAGTGACGGCATAGTTCCCAATCTTATTACTTTATACCCTTCTATCATCCTGCATAGGTCTCCTGCTGTATCAGATGACCCATAAATTTTGTTCACGGGCCTGCGGTCTAATAGTGTTCATAGTTGGTAAATTGGAAAATGCCCGTAAAGTATGGAATTCAGGAATATAAGATGAATTATTCTTGTCCACCATCAGTCTTCCCGGCGACAATCACTGATTTTACAATACTGCATTGCATTGTAGTTGTATCATGTTTACATACAGTTACTGTGCTAGTATTTAACTATTTCTCGCAACATTTTTACCTTTGACAAATCTGTATGGTCGTTTATCTTGTGATTCTAAACCGAATGATCCGATTAGACGTGTGTTTTTTAAAGTGATGAGACGAGGCGGGATATGTGCCTGATGGTAAGCAACATGCCTGCCACATAACAGCACAGTGACACGCAGCTATTGGGACATGAAGAGTTCAAATCATTACCTAGCACTGCACTGCGCTCGTCACCCAGAGATCTAAGATGTTATATCTGTAAGCCCTGTAATTTCTCTAGAAACATTGCCCTTTCATGGATCTTTTAGCATGTGATGACATTATGTTAGTCTTAACTATGACATATGTAAAATTGAAGGTATTATCTTTAGTATTTGATTAGTATTCAAACATCGATCGTTTGTTTTACAGATCAGTTACCATATAGGCCGGTCTCAACCAGTTTTTAATTTATATCCGCCATTCAAGGCCGCCTAATACCAAAGATGAAAGCCTGAAAGGATGTCATTTAGATAAGCCCGAGCAAGATTGATGACAGTTTCTCTCCAAAACACCTCCATTCACTTCAATCCCCAACGGATAAAACTTCCGTAGTGAGCGAAACTTGAGTGATTTTGTTTATTTTAATATTCAATATTCAGTGCGGCTCTAGAAATACGATCACCAAGGGAATAATATTTCGAGGGGAACGTGAATTTCTGAAACAACTTTAACATAACGCTGACGCGGCAACGTTCAGCTAACGCGACATATTCCATAAAAACGTAATCCGAAAACGCTGCGGACTCTTCGCTCCGGAGATATAAAAACAGGTCTGATAAACAAACGAAATTAAATGTAAACACGATCACGTTGTTTACGAACGTATCTAATCAACTAGTGTAACCAAAGCTACCTTATTTGTCCTGCTTTTTATTGCTCGTGTGCAAACACTAATAAGAAAAAATATTTTGTTACAGATATTGCCGTCAGGATCGGATTGTTAATCGCTATTTCGACCGTCACGGATTGCGATATCGTCACCGATGTTTCTAGACCTCAAAAAGATGATGCGAAAGTTTTGGAACCGGAAATTTTACCGGTTTTGCTCGGGAACGATACGAGATGTAGAATATCGGAGTATCAGTGCTCAAATAAAAAATGTATACCGGTAAACCGATTTTGCGACGGCAGCAACGACTGTGGAGATTCGTCGGATGAGCCGAGGCACTGTACACGTGAGTAGAATTTTTGTTGTATAAAGGCATGAAAATAGAACAAAGCCCGCATCTTAAGTAAGCCGGAAACAGATTTAAGAGAGTATTATTGGATTTTAGGGGTTGAGAAATAAGGTCACATTAACTTCATCATCTAGATCTAGATTGAACGTACACTGGGTAACAATCGTAGCAGCTGCGTATGAAATAAAAAATTGTTAAAGTGATGAAATGAGAGTTGAAAGTAGATCGATAGTAATTTACACACTTCGTTTTAAATTTGATTTGATGATTTTCATGATGTAATATATGTAGAAAGTAGTGTTGCTATTAGTGCATGGCATACTTTAGAAGGGTTAAATTATGACCAGACTAGGATCAAGTTTTGGTTCACATTGCATTCTAAATTTATGCAAGTGCTGGGTAAGACCTGCAAATTTAAAAAAAAAACAAATTTTATCTCGGGACTCTCTGTCAAATACTCTCAAATAGCACAAAGCCATTAGATAAAAAGTCGTTGTTTCAAAAAGCTGCTGCGTTGTTATCAAGACCCTAGAATTTATTTAAATAAAATTTAAATTTAATGAGTATTTTTTTATTTTTTTTTTAACTTTTATAGGTTTACACTTGACCGCCATCTCGCCTGATGTTAAACGACGATGCGGTCTACGATGGAGCGTGTTTAACATTGATGGGATAACAACTGGAACGGGAACTACGCTGGTAAAATCGTGGGACTAGTAAAGTATTTTTACTCGATACATTGCATTCCTACTGACCCCCCCCCACAAAAAAAAATTCGAGGCTGGGACCGCGATATATGTTACTCACGACTTGGTGCCGGTGATGGCTGCTCTTGGAGATGAACTGCATGCCGCGTGCTCGCGCGTGTGCCGGTTCATGTGCGACGCGATGCTCACCGCCTATACGACAATTTTATCATTTTGAAACGCATAAATTTACACATTATGTTTGAGGAAATGGTAAATAAAAAATAAAATAATTAAGTTTTGCGAAAATTATGGTACGTTTTAAAATGTGCATATAAAATAAAAAATCACTGAAACGTACTGATATATTGTTAAGCAGAACAACGATATCTTAATAAATGTTCCCATTATAAAAGATGTCTCTAGAATAGTGTATACCGACTGATTTAATACTGAGAATAGGACGCAAAAAACCGTAGACATATTTTAAAACAATTTTACTTCGTGAAAATAAGCAGACTGCCTTTTAGAAAATCTCTTTCCCTCGCTTCGTACAAGACGTGGCAACAGCTGAGTGTAGCAACGATATAATATTTTATCCTTTGCTCCGGCTGGCTACACGGGGACGGAAATAAAATACCTTCACTCGAACAAATATTTGTAATTTATGCCTGGACTTTCTCTTTGTCATAAAATGAATTCCCCACTCTGACTTTTTAATAATACTTTATCTACTTAGAGAGATGAAAACAGACAATGTAGAGATCGTTATTTGTCTTATTACAGTACTTTTTATGAGTTTCTAGAACTATATGTTACGTAGAATTAGAACAATGTGGATAATAAGTAGAAACCAAGTGTTTGTGACGTTTCGACTGAAAATGCTATGGATGTGTATTAAACTACAGGCCCGTGAACAAAATGTATGGGTCAAAATAACCACTAGGAGGCCTAGGTATATAGGATGATAGAAGGGTATAAAATAATAAGATTGAGCACTATGCCGTCACTTGAAAGCTGTCCAACTGAGTGCAGGTGAAGTGGGAAGGGGGTTTCAAATCTCGATCAATTCTCCTTGTCACATGATTTTTGTACGGCATTGCGGAATAATGGATAAGAGATATTGAAATGAATGCTCTTTTTTCCTATTCTAGCATTACCCGAAAAGGTTCTTAAAATACAGTAGTCTTTATTTATTACTAACTCTTAATGATACTTCCAGAAAGCAGTAATCAACATGAAAAGGAATATAGGATATTAAATAATATAAATGCGTTATGTACAAAAAGCTGTATGCACCAAAACGTTTCAATGCACGTACTTGACAACATCTTCAATTCGTTGAATCTTAACCATTTTCAGCTCTAATGGATCAAAAGCGTTACCGTTGAACTCAAACACATGCTATGATTCGATGGCAGGATTGCTATCGCGCTTCACTTACTACGATAGCGATCTATACAATTACACACACATACGCACATACAATATAATGTGTTAAGGTGTAAGTGTGGCATTTGCGAATCTCTTCCAGCTTCCCGCACGAATAATACGATGCATTTGCTATTCTGTCCTAGTCATACCATTATACGAGTAATTAAACAATTATTACACGCATAAAAAACAAGGAGCGTGGCTCAACGCAAGCGCCACATGTTGAACGCGAATGACAAAATACTATGCTTAGTTTTACTTTTAGAGATTTCTGTCATACAGACAGTAAAAAAATAGACAGACAAAAATATTATTCAAAACTCGAGTGAATAATTTAATTAGAGTGAATTGTTTATGGGCACGCGTGCTGTAAGATCACATCGACGCTTTTCATCAGGCTGTAGTTGCGCTGGCCCATTTTGACATAAAATAACCCAGAACTTGAATGGCCTTAAGTGTCTTTCTACTTGGGGTAAAGTAAACCATTATATACGCTTTGAAGTATAAAGCATATCAGAGATAACCTAAATTGACATTGAAATATATATTAAACATATTTTTGTTGATGCGTCTCATTTATCCTCTTTGTCACTAAATTGTTCATCGAAAATTCAGGATCTCATCCACGCGTAACCAGCAGGCATCGTCCGCTATTTCGTTCGGAAACTCTCATGATCGCAAAATGGAAATTTATTCCCTCTCTTTGATTTAAACTTTGCCGCTGTCTTATGATTTATTACCCCTGAGGTTCATTCGTGAAGTTTTTATGACCTTTATGATTAATTTAATGGCATGATGTGAACAGCTCAGGTTTCATGTAGTGGCTAACCAGTTCTATGAACACGCAAAGCTACCGTGATTACATTAATTTTAATAGTTAAAGTAATAATCGAGTTTAGTTTTATTAATAATGTATATTTAATAGCTCTACACACCGGCTGAAAGTCGGTACCGTCTACGGGGATGCTAGCGGATCCCTGATTTTCTCTAGGCACTGGCCACAGCCCACGCCGAGGTTGCGCCTTCTAAGATGCTATGTTCTAATCGTTGTATTAGAAGCTGACATCTAATACATACAAAAAAAAATACATACAGCTTACACTTGACCGCCATCTCACCTGAGGTTAAGCGATGTCTCTTCATTAAAAAAAGTATCACAGACATCTATTCCTAAATAAAAACGCGCTTAAGTATTTAACTGCTAATAACTTTACTTTTAGTAACTCCATATTGTTTGCACGAATATTAATTCATACACCTACATGCAAAATACCCCAATGACACTAATCAAATGAAGTTAGAACAACATCGACACGTAAAAATTGAACAATCAGCAAATTGGTACCATTAAATGAAAACAACACTGGAGCTTCAAATTGGAGTAACGGGATAAAATATACTCGTACAATCCGAAAATATCTGTTTCCGTTCCGTAAAACAAAACATCTCATTTTTGAGGTAGTTTTCATTGTTATACTTTAACAAAATATTGCTCAGTATACCGAGTATGAGTCAATTTCTTCATACATTTCACATGTCTATGCGCCCATGGCAGAACGCGTATTGTTTTGACGAAACTCGGACTCAGGATACAGATTTACTCGTTTATTAAGGCGCGTAGACAAAGTCCGTTTTTACTATATACAGTCATTCGAATTATAATTAAACCGTCGTATATAAGACCATAAACGTCAAACTCAATGTTTTTCCGAAAAATGCCTGTTAAGGTAGCGGTTCGTGCGGAGACCGCGACACACGACCGCGACAGGAGACCACGACCGGAGACCGAGACACGTGTCGCGAGACATGTGTCCCGGTCTCGCGAACCGGAACTGGCGCCATACAATTCTATGGTGACAAATGCCTGTTGCGGTCTCCGTCGCGGTCTCGTGTCGCAGTCTCAGCGCGAACTTGTACCTTTACATTTTTCATCATCATCATCATCAGCCTGTACTTGTCCACTGCTGGACATAGGCCTCTCCCAAGATACGCCACTCAGCCCGATCCTCGGTCTTCCGTTTACATTTTTAAGCAAAGTCAAATCGATGAAGACATTTTTAACGTTTGTGACGCTAAACTAACCCAAAAAAACTGGGCTTAGATAAGGTTTCGTAATATGACCATATTATGTACTTGCTTTTGTTTAGTACTTACATTTTTCTTACAAGTAGCTAATTCATCTCAATATTATGTATTACACACTCGTTATATATACAAGAAAGATAAGCTTAGGTACATTGTCTTTAATAATAATTTTATGTGTCTAGAAGATACCATCTTAATAATGATGTATATATAAATTACGCGTCACGTTGTTTTTCCGCGATGGACTCATAACCTATTTAACCGACTTTAATCAAATTTGCACACCGTGTGCAGTTTGAGCCAACATGGAAGATATAATAGTTTTCATTTCGAATTATAGTCTTTATATGACAATATCCGAGCGTAGCCGAAACTGGCCGCTAGTATTAATATAAGGTACTTATAATAATTAATATCTTCTCATGGTAAATGATGTACGCAAAAATTTTGGAAAAGGGCGAGTAACATATAAAGGAACTCAAGTTTAATGACTGGTAAGGTTGGGAAACAAACTTCCGCTTCCTTCTCTTTAAGTTTATCTAAGATCATATTACTAAAATATGACTATTTATAGTTTCCCTACGAGTTTGATGAATTTGGAACAGGAACTTGCAGGAAACTTGCCAAGACGGGCACACGACAATGTTCAATATATACTACATACCTACGTGAACAGAATATATTATGTGCATTGTACGACTTGTACGTGTGTATAATGAAGGGTTTGTGTAGGCACGGATAGCAACAATAACTCGAATGTGTCTACGTCAGCTGCTCGAGCGTGTCACATTGTCTGTTTATGAAAAGGGGTCGCTAAAGGACGAGTATTCCGTTCGCAGCAATTATATCTCGATCGATTAATGTCAGAACGAGGGTTGGAAATAATTATGTACAGAAATACATATATATAACGTCTGTGATAAAGTCAAAAGGATACGTTAACCTATTTACTGGAAATATTCTAACTGTCAAAATTTGGATGTTTGTCGCTCTATCACGTCGGAACATCGGAACAGAGAACATTAGATTATAGTTTGGAAAATCACATGGGTTACTTTTTAACGACATACAATAATGAAATCGGGAGCTATGTGGGTATAACCGTGGGGTGCTGCTTGTCTTCTATTCATATAAAAAAATTGGTTGTCTGTAAAGTCAGTTGGTTTACGGACAATAGTTTAACTTGACAACGTCATAATAAAACATTGATGAAATGATTGCATACAGTGCAATAAGCGTAACGGGACATAACGGGACACTTTTTCGTGCATGCAGCCGGCGTTCATTGATTTATTAGACGTTATCAAGTCAAAATCTCATGTTGGTTCGTGTATGCTTCAAAAACTACTAAGTTATACATCAATTTAGCTTAAGTCTAGACAATATACTCGTATATGTACCACTCGCTTCAAAGAGTGTTTTATCTTTAGAAAAAAGAATAAGTAAATAGATCAGAGTATTCCGCATGGCTCCAACATTACACCTGCAAAATTATGTTTAATCACGTTGTACTTGTCATTATGGACAACTATAAGACACCGAAACTGAAAAATAAATCATAATTATATTACTTATATATACCTAATTATTATTCTCTGAAAAACTATACAAGCAACTCTAATTAACAACAACTCAAACTCTCAAGCGTAGCCATAACTTAACAAAAACATCTGCAAAGCTCATTAGTTATATCGTTGTATGGAAGTGGTTATTTTCTAGAAATGAATGGGTCTACGTACTCGTAGTTGATGTGGAGAGAGGGTAATGGTGCTCATAAGTCTTCGACCTCGTATTCATTCCATACGTAACTATAATAATATTTATTCTCCTTAACTACACAAATCACATACATTTCCAGGTATTCAGTGGTCTAAGAATGAATAGCGAAAAAATGCCTTGCAATGCACTCAAATGTTTGTTCTACTAATTTTATCCTACTAAAGTTTGGATGTTTTGTACTAGTCAATATACGAACTGAATGGATCAGTCAGATATTTCAAACTCCTACGGGCTATAACCCGTAGTTACATAAGTATAACTACAAGCCTAGCTATAGTCAGACATTTTAAATGAAAAAAAAAGAATAAAGACTTTTTTATTCCAGACTACTAAAAATTAATTCATTAGAATCATTCAATTAGATTAATTCATTGATTAATGAATTAATGTCTGTTACCGTCTAACTAAAATGGTCCAAGCTTTGGTATTGGTAAGAGAAAGTGATCGATTTCCAAGTCTTAACTGGTTAAAGAGGCGCTTGAAGAACAGATCATCAACTAAAAGCATCTGATTCAGAGTATAATCTTATAGTGTATGTCCACATCCATTTATAACATCTTTTAACCGATTGAAAGTCAACCAATGTTAGGTAAAAGCACTTCGTTCCATTCAGACCATTTATTCACTCAACAGATTCTTTCTAGTGTGAAATAAGTTTCCAATATTTGATCCGAAGAGCTAGCTATCTTTAGTTTTGTGGTCCATTGGTTTTCCGACCTCAACCAGTAATGTTCCTTTACAATATCTTTTCGAATGAAACTTGTCAATGTAAGTTATCGTTACTCTAACTAGGCCAGTAAAATATAATAGAATCTAACATTGCACTATATTTCCGATTCAGCTTTTTTATGAAGCTTAGGATCACTTACTGAGCATAAAATCACAAAATGCTGACAGATCTAGGTGAAACTCCAATCACCAGCTTCATAAAACGTTTGTGGCCGATATCTCAGAAACTATGCACTTTTTTTGACATTATTGTCGAGCATAAAGTTTCGCAGTAAAAGTTTACTGGAAACAAAATATTTTTTCTGATTTTATGGATTACCATAATTGATTCCTTTAAAAAATGGATCGGAAACTTTGTGCAAAGTTGACAAAATAACGCATATTTTACTCCCGTAAACGTAAAAATTATGTTTTTTTCCTATTATTTTGTTTGACCTATTCATAAACGGGCAAATAAAGCAAATGTATTAAAAGTTCATTATTGAAAACTTATTTTTTTAAATTTTATAAGTACATTTAAAATATTCATATAGGTAAATTTATAACTCATTTCTTACATAAATATTATCAGAAATGAATTTGCTAAGCTATCATAAGCAGACTATGACATAATATCATAAGCAGATCACTTTATGTTTCCACAGTTGTAACTCGGGGCCTTCTCTCACAAGGAGAGAGCCAAAATTGTAATCCACTACGTTGTTAAGAACAGATTGGCGGATTATGCTCGTCCTCGAAAGATGTCTTATTTCGGAAAACTCCGGTTCCTTATAATATTTTCCGTCACTGTGAAAACCAGTGGTAATGTAAAACGAGACTGAAAAACATGAAGAGGCGCCTTGTTTATTATGGGAGCTCAATAATATAAAGTGTTACTATGTGAAACAATTAGCACCATTTTGTGCAATGCAGTAGCTAAACTAAAGTGGACAAACAAGTGAGTACAAAGCACGTTCGTAAGATTTTCTGGAGAGAGGCCAACAACAAAATGCAATTTAAAAGCGAAGGCTACGAGGAAATGAGTGCTTAGATCGACAACATTAGAAAAGGCGAAGGAAAAGTTCTATTGTTTCCACCAGGAAAACATGAGCTTAACGTGGTTAGCATTTCTAAAGGTTTTTTAACTACAAGCGTTATCTATAATTTAAGACTAAACCGCCGTCTATGCGGTCTACGATGGAGCGTGCTTACCTAGAAGAAACCAATTCACTATCGATTTGAATACACTTTTCTCGTCCTTACAGCTTTAGAGTGGAATAAGTTGCCGGCCTCCTTGTTCCCCGAGAGATACAATTTAGAACTTTTCAAGGTCAGAGTGAATAGGTACTTTCTAGGTCAACGTGCGTCATCTTCGACCACACCGTATCTTACCATCAGGTGAGTTGGTGGTCAAACGCGGAACTATACTCGATAAAAAAAAAAGATTGTAGCCATCGGGAAACCCCCACTTAGGCAACGCGTTTGACAGCCTAAACGTTCTCATTACAAAAGTGGACTCAAACCTCCTAGTACAAGTCTTTGGTACATCAAGAAAATACTAAATACTCGTAGTTTCCCTGTGTACTCAATACAACACACTAGACGAAAAAACGTTTTATAATAAAAAACAATAAAATAACTAGAATTAATACGAGTTAATGAACTAACTTCGCCTCACGGTCCAACCGGTTACATAACAACCAACCATAACTTTGATGGGGTAAAACTAGTTAATCCAAGTAATGAACTTCCTACGTATTTAATTTCTTTCTGTTTGTAATGTTTTTGGGTTGACAATGAGATTAAAACCTTAATTATGTAAAATTCGGCTTTAAAATGATATTTACTAAAGTAGATCTGAGTAATGAGAGAAAATTTATGATTTTAATAATAAGTTAGCTAAAAAAACTATTAATTCTTCTAGTCCGGTATAAAAGATTTAAATTTTGTCACTTCAAACGAACTCAAGTGCTACTGGAGCCTTATATTAAGCTTAGGTCAAGTTTTTTACAAAGCCGTGGTGGCATAGTGGCGATAACATACGATTTTATATCGGTGAAGTTGCAGGGTCGAATCCCGCCTACATCGCTGAGCATTTTTCCAGGTGCAGAAGTACAAGTTTGTCATAACCCTTCGCTGAAGGAATAACACCGTAAGAAAACCATATAAAAAGTATTTCAAGAAAGACATCTCTCGAGACATGCAGCACCTACCAACCCGCACCAAACTTGAGCAGTGTGGTGGATTATGACCTTCACTCTCTTCTTGTGAGAGACGGCCTAAATATCAGCAGATGTTCTGTTAGTATTAGTTACATATGTACTATGTTATTTGATCGATAATACGAGCTTTACTGCTGCAGATTAGAGATATATACAAGAACAAAATTAAAAATTTTGACTAACCCCCGACTAACTGGGTTTTATAATCTGTACAACATTCTACTAGTAAAGCCCTTTCATTTGATACCCATATTAAGGGAGTTGTGAAAAAATAAATGTATTTCGCCATTTTTTGGTGGCGGCCATCTTGGATTTGAATTTTTTTATAGTGTACAATGTTCTACTAGTCAAGACCTTTCATTTGATACCCATATTGAGGTAAGTTGTGAAGAAATATTTTGTCCGCCATTTTGTGGAGGCGGCCATCTTGAATCGATATTTACCAAACATAGCTAAGAACACCCGCACGGATATTAACTTTCAAATAAATAAAAACGCATTGAAATCGGCCCATCCGTTTGAGCTCTACGGTGCCACAGACAGACACACACACAGACAGACAGACAGACAGACAGACAGACAGACAGACAGACAGACAGACAGACAGACAGACAGACAGACAGACAGACAGACAGACAGACAGACAGACAGACAGACAGACAGACAGACAGACAGACAGACAGACAGACAGACAGACAGACAGACAGACAGACAGACAGACAGACAGACAGACAGACAGACAGACAGACAGACAGACAGACAGACAGACAGACAGAGACACAGAGACAGACAGACAGACAGACAGACAGACAGACAGACAGACAGAGACAGAGAGACAGACAGACAGACAGACAGACAGACAGACAGACAGACAGACAGACAGACAGACAGACAGACAGACAGACAGACAGACAGACAGACAGACAGACAGACAGACAGACAGACAGACAGACAGACAGACAGACAGACAGACAGACAGACAGACAGACAGACAGACAGACAGACAGACAGACAGACAGACAGACACAGACAGACAGACAGACAGACAGACAGAGACAGACAGACAGACAGACAGACAGACAGACAGACAGACAGACAGAGACAGACAGACAGACAGACAGACAGAGACAGACAGACAGACAGACAGACAGACAGACAGACAGACAGACAGACAGACAGACAGACAGACAGACAGACAGACAGACAGACAGACAGACAGACAGACAGACAGACAGACAGAGACAGAACGAGACAGACAGACAGACAGACAGACAGACAGACAGACAGACAGACAGAGACAGACAGACAGACAGACAGACAGACAGACAGACAGACAGACAGACAGACAGACGGGCAGACAGACGAACAGACGAACGGGAGACAGACAGACAGACAGACAGACAGACAGACAGACAGACAGACGACAGACAGACAGAGACAGACAGACAGAAACAGACAGACAGACAGACATCGACGTCAAACTTATAACACCCCTTTTTTTGGTCGGGGGTTAAAAAATACATCGTATGGGTACACATTTTCGATTATCTTACTCAAAGCTAAATCCAAATATCGTATAGTAAAGTTGAAAATCACATCCATTACGAATACAAAAGGCCCACGTATAAATTTACAAACAAAAGGTCTCATTCGATATCATCGACAAACATACCTTCCATTTCAATGCTATCCACCACTTTCATGCACTTATCTGTTGGAAAATCTATTTTGAAGAAGCCAGAATGAAGGAATCGCCGTTGGGAGTACTTCTCTGTCCCAAACTCAATTATTGTATTCATTGTTCTTCGCTACTGTTTCCTGTTGCGACTATAGCTACGAGTAGGCTCTGAGTTTCATTCTAGAACAAATAAAGACAGGACATGTTAAAGTAACAATTTAATATCCTGCGTAAAAATATATAAAAAAGGTGGTGGCGAATTGATAACCTCATCCTTTTTGAAAGTCGGAAATAAAACCCTACTTCAATTTAAAACTAAGCTTTTGACATTTCAAAAACCACTTTATGTAGAAACTGCGTTTAGACAAACATAGTGTGGTACGATTTGTGAAGAGTCCAAGTCATTACCTAGCACTGCACTGCGCTCATCACCCAGATATCAAAGATCACCCATATCTCTAAGCCCTGTAATCTCTCTGGAAACACTGCCCTGAAGTAATGTTTGTACGTTACTGCTTGGCGGTAACTGGCAAAGGTGTGATATTTCCCCGGGCGGACTCTGCCAAGAGTCCTACCACTACAAAAAAGGCCCACCACCAGCTGTGAACAATTAAAACCTTAAGATATGGAATTAAATACTAAAAAAGGAAGTAGATTACACCAGTAAGATAGTACTCGTAGACAGGTAGTAAGAGGGTAGAAACTAAAAACATTTATCATAAATATATCATTCTATATTCGCCAAAGGGTGGACCTCAAATGCTCCCATGTCCTTTTAACTGAGCAAGTCAGCCCTGCCCTATCTTCAGTACGTTTCCAAGCGTCACCATATATAATTAACTAGGTGCGCCCCGCGGGTTTTTTGCAATCCGATCCGTTCATACGCTCCGACATAATTGAGCAACAAGCATCTTTCAACACATCCAAATTTTCGTATTTAAATTATCAGAAGGATTAATTTAGAACAAAAAAAATAAAATATTAAAAAAATACTTCAATAACTTCATTTCAAATGGCGCAAGCTGCACCATGCTCATAAAATCGTAGCAACGAACATTTCACAGCCCCCCTTGATTCGTCCCACGGCACAGCGGGGCTAGTTGGCGAGTTCCGTCTTATTTGTGGCGCTCTAGGGCCGGTTGGAGTTTAAAAGGTTTAATTGAATTACAATTGTTTGAGAAGTATAATGGTAACTTGTATTGTTTAACGGCCAGGAAAATGAAACAATATCGAAGTCGTCTAATTTCCTTCATAGCAGTGCTTTTCGTTTTCAGTTCAGTTTTTGTCGAAGTTTATTTTTAGGTAAGTACATTTGCATAAACACACAAGTTAAAAGTTATTTGAAGTACAATATTATTTGACCATATAGGTACATCAAAATATTGTTTACTGATAAATCTTGAACTATATTCTGTTAAATCAATTCAAAACAAACTGGACTCAATCTAATAAGCACGTACTCGTATTTGATGAAATTGTTTTAGAAAAATTAAGGGCGAAAGTGATAAGTACTTTTTTTAATCAATCAACAACAACAGCCCAACTAAATGTGCACACTGCTGGAACTCGGGCCTTCTATCACGAGGAGAGGGTTAAGACCATAATCCACCACGCTCGCGCTGGCCCAGTGCGGGTTGGTGGATGACACATGACTTCGAAAGGTTCTAGGTACATGTCAGTTTCCTCACGATCTTTTCCTTCACCGTTTTAAGTTAGCGGTATTACGCACATGACTTCGAAAAGACAGTGGTGCGTGTGGGGTTTGAACCCGGGGTATCCGGATCGGCAGGTACCGTTCCCCGAATAGATTATTTGAGTTTGTATTTGAGACATTTTGTTTTTTTTAGTTGATATGCCATTTTAAATGACAATTGAAAGTGTATAAAAACTTTGAATATTAATGGAATAAGCACTCGAAATTTTATGTCATCTTTTCATTGATATGTAACTATCATTTTGTTGAATGAATTTATGAATAAATTTCAGAATGTTAAGCTACTGGAGGATCTACAACTTTACTTAATAAATAGTCTTGGCTAGCTGCTAGTAAATAATGTTTAGTAAAACGAATAGCTAGTATCCACTCGAAACGCCCACCGCTTTTCGCATTTACAATTTAGGCGGGAAAATGGGTGTCAGGTTACCTAAGTGCGTTTGTTTACGCTTCGGCATATGAAGTGCAGCTTTACTTGTACGTGTTTGAGCCCATTATTCTAAAGAACGATTCAAGACGCTTTTAGCGGTATCTTTTGTTCATAAATTAATGTACTTGAAATGTAAACTATCATTTTTGACACTTGAGTAAAAAAATTCGAATTCTCAAGTAGTCTCAAGCGTAAGGAAGACGTAGTGATTTTATGTTTTAAATGTGTTTGTTGTACATGATAAAACAAACATGAAATGTGTTTGTTGTACATGATAAAACAAACATGAAAAAACAAAACAACTGCATTCCACGGCATAAATTGTTTTTTTTTGCATTTTTCAATAATTCGAGACCATTTTCCTGCCAAAAATTTATTTTTTTAATTTTACGATTTTTCTATGTAAGTAAATTAATTGATTTGATTTTATGTCAAAATAAAGACCGATTCAAGGAGATGCCATTAAAAAAAAAAAATGGGTATACCTTCCCAAATAAAAATACGAAAAATATTTTTTCGCCTCAAAAACCCAACCGCAAAAAATTAGCTTGTTTAAATATAAATTACATAAGTAGTACAATAGCCATAAAAGTTATAGTTAGGTAATAAACATTTAAAACCTGTAACATACTCAATTTCAAACTTCTTTGTGGACGGTTACTTTCCGTGTCCTGATCTTTGACATTGTTGCTGAACAGGGGAAATAAGTCAAGTTTGTGATCTACTAAATCGACGGATTACATCCTTCGTTGGTGCAGAAATTGCAAAACTTCGAATTATGGCTAAATTTAAGCCATTCGAGTACACTCCGCGAGGTATAAGCTGAGCTTTGCATTAGTGTGAGTGATCACCAATCAGGCAGGAGCTTGAAATTTTGTCCGCGAGGTATAGGCTGAGCTTTGCATTAGTGTGAGTGATCACCAATCAGGCAGGAGCGCGGCGAGACAGAATGGCGCCGCGTCTAAGGCCGGTTGTCACACCTACACTATCCATGTACACTCACACAAATGCAAAGCTCAGCTTATGCCTCGCGGAATGTACCAACATGATAGTGTCATTTCACAAAGTTTGGCAATTTATTTACAGTTAAAACACAGATTTCTAAACAGATGAAACCTTCGTAAACGACACTGTGAAGCTAGTCATTAGTTATGTATGCGTGACAGCTCTCACCGACGTTGTCAAATTACTCACGTCGGTGTGCGTGTAATGTTCCCAGTCTTAAGAAAAAAGTCCCACTATTGTTGTCCTAAGCTTTGGAAATTTTCACGTATAATAAACGCATAAATCATTATTTTAAAATAATTTATTATTACACCGATAATATATAATGCAAGGATTTCTTGTTAATAACTTGCTCCACAAAAAAGGAGACAGAAACGTAATTGAAAATTATATACCTAATAGCCTCATGTCAAACATTTACAAATTTTTTTCAAAGCTGATCCTAAATAGAATATCAAGGACTATAGATGAAGAACAGCCCATTGAACAAGCTGGTTTTAGAGCAGGGTTTTCAAATAATGATCATATGCATTAGACTGCAGGCAGCAGGAGCATACAGCAAGAGACCTATGTAGGATGATATAAGGGTATTAAGTAATAAGATTGATCAGTATGCCGTCACTTGTAAGCTGTCCAACTGAATGCTGTTGAAGAGGGGGGGTTCTAAACCTCGATCATTTCTCCTTGCCGCATGATTTTTGTACGGCGTTGCGGAATAATAGATTAGAAGACGTATTGAAACTATAAAAAATATAAATTTTAAAATTCTAATGGTTAGTTTGTGAAAAAATTCATGATTTTCCGACGATTTACAGAGTAAGTTTGGTCATTTGATTGTGTTCGGCTTTGGTTCCATACAGTTTCAATACCTCTTCTAATACATTATTTCGCAATGCCGTACAAAAATCATGCGACAGGGAGAAATGATCGAGGTTTAGAACCCCCCCTCTTTAACTGCGCTCAGTTGGACAGCTTACAAGTGACGGCATAGTGCTCAATCTTATTACTTTATACCTTTCTATCATCCTACATAGGTATCTTGCTGTATCATATGACCCATAAATTTTGTTCACGGGCCTGCAGTCTACATGTATTAAAACAGTTAATAGAAAAATCTCAAGAGTATGGGAAAGACCTATACATTGCATTTGTCGACTACAATAAAGCTTTTGACTCAATCAAACACAATCAGCTCTGGGAGGCTCTAATTCAACAAGGAGTAAGAAAGAAATATGTTATATTTATATTATTGAAAATATATACCTATGCTAACAGCACTGCACAAATCAAGTTAGAATCCACAGGTCATAGACGAGACGTTTTATAACGGCGAGGAGTTGTTCTTATCTATTCGTTTCATAACTATAGTTTTCATCAACACTATTAGTATTTTATTAACCCTAGTAACGGCGACGATTTGTTCTTGGCATCGATTCACGAATAAAAAAAATAACGATTATAAAAATAGGGCTTCAAATTGAATTATACAATGTTCATCAATAATTTGGTCTACGAGTATCTTCAAAACAAAATTAGAATCTATATTTTACCTTAACTTCAGGGAAAATAATTTCAATTTAGTATAGCAACACTGACCTATTTTCGTTGAGGTGTTGTGTTTCTATTCATCAATCGAAATAAAATCGTCTAAATTATTAAAATACCAGTAAAAATATTCTAATTTTCCTATGAAATTTCCTTTTTTATTTTTGGGGACAATGTTTGCAATGTTTGATGACGCAAGACGGCATAATCTTAAACAAAACATAAAATCACACGGGACTCCCGTACGAGACGGAAGTCAGTTTCGTACTGACTGGAGTTTGTATTTGCTTTGGCGTTTGATATTTGCTTTCCGGACCTAAAGATCTGTGTTCGCACGTTCCATCTGCCTTTTGTTTTAGAAATCTGTGAGTTAAAAATAGGTTTTAAACATTGTTATGAAACCGTAGGGGTTTAGTTGCGAGAAGTTCCGTCACAATCGGAAGGTTTTTTTTAACCCCCGACCAAAAAAGGGGTGTTATAAGTTTGACGTCGATGTCTGTCTGTCTGTGTGTGTGTGTCTGTCTGTGGCACCGTAGAGCTCAAACGGATAGGCCGATTTCGATGCGGTTTTTTTTGAAAGTTAATATCCGTGCGGGTGTTCTTAGCTATGTTTGGTTAATATCGATTCAAGATGGTCGCCGCCACAAAATGGCAGATAAAATATTTCTTTACAACCTACCTCAATATGGGTATCAAATGAAAGGTCTTCACTAGTACAATACTGTACACTATAAAAATATCAAATCCAAGATGGCCGCCACCACAAAATGGCGATTTATATTATTTTTTTCACTACTACCTCAATAGTAGGCTTGACTAGTAGAATACTTTGCACTATGACAAATTTCAAATCCAAGATGGCTGCTACCAAAAAATGGCGAAATACATTTTTTTTCACAACTCCCTTAATATGGGTATCAAATGAAAGAACTTTACTAGTAGAATGTTGTACAGATTACAAAACCGAGTTAGACGGGGGTTAGTCAAAATTTTTAATTTTTTTCTTGTTAAATAAAGAGTGAAGAGACGGTCAGGACACGTGCCTGATAGTAAGCAACATGCCTGACACATAACAACACAATGACACGCAGCTATTGGAACATGAAAATCCAAATCATTACCTAGCACTCCACTGCGCTCGTCACCCAGAGATCTAAGATCTTATATCTCTAAGCCCTGTAATTTCTCTGGAAACATTGCCCTTAAAACCGGAACGTAGTAATGTTTGCACATTACTGCTTGACGATAGAATAATGGGCAAAGGTCGTATTAGAATCGATTCAAACCTGCACCTCTTAGTATTTTTAACCCCCCGTCCAAAAAAAGGGGTGTTATAAGTTTGACGTCGATGTCTGTCTGTATGTCTGTCTGTGTGTGTGTCTGTCTGTGGCACCGTAGAGCTCAAACGGATGGTTTTTTTACTTGAAAGTTAATATCTGTGCGGATGTTCTTAGCTATGTTTGGTTAATATCAATTCAAGATGGCCGCCTTCACAAAATAGCGGACAAAATATTTCTTTACAACCTACCTCAATATGGGTATCAAATGAAAGGGCTTGACTAATAGAATACTATAAACTATAAAAAAATCAAATCCAAGATGGTCGCCACCACAAAATGGCTAATTATATTACTTTTTTAGGGTTCCGAAGCCAAATGGCAAAATACGGGACAATTATTTATAGATTCGTCATGTCTGTCTGTCTGTCCGTCCGTATGTCACAGCCACTTTTCTCCGAAACTATTGAAATTTTGTAAGTAGGTGTAATCTGTGAACCGCATTAAGATTTTGGTACAAAAAATAGAAAAAAAAAAAAAAAATAGGGTGTCCCAACTGTCCCATACATAGAACTGAAACTATTTTTTTTTTATCAATACCTTACGTGTGGGGTATTTATGGATAGGTCATCAAAATGATATTGAGGTTCCTATTTTTTTTCTAAACTGAATAGTTTGCGCGAGGGACTCTCCCAAAGTGATAAAAAGTGTCCCCCTGTAACTTCTAAAATAAGAGAATGACAAAAATAAAAAAAAAGTGTATGATGTACGTTACCATGTAAACTATCAACGAAAATTGGTTTGAATGATATCTAGTAAGTAGTTTTATTTTAATACGTCATAAATTGACTATTGTTAAAACACTGATTAAAGTAACAACGAAGTACAAGAACTTTTGTATTATGTTACTTGCTGCTACGGAAGCCTTCATGGGTGAGCCTGACTCGCACTTGTCCACTTTTATTCCCTACTACCTCAATATGGATGTCAAACGAAAGGGCTTGACTATATATATAGTAGAATACATTGCACTATGATGGCGAAATACATTTCTTTTTTCACAACTTCCGTAATATGAGTATCAAACATCAAATGAAAGGGCTTGACTAGTATAATGTTGCACAGATAACAAATCCGAAGTAGTCGGGGGCTACTCAAAATTTTAATTTTGTTCTTGTTACACGTGCTTCCAAGATTGTCTGGTAACAAATTATGGATCCCTGGTACATTTTTGCACTTCATTATCACCAAGCTAATTTTCCGGGAGTAGCGTCAGGAAATGAGACGCCCAACAATTTCCTATATGGAAGTCTCGATTGTGATAGCTAACAGAGATAAACAACTTATAAACTAGGGGTAGTCAAATTATAACCTATGGAAGTAAAATAATGTATGAACGAGTCCGAAAACCAAGTGCACAAGTAAGAAGATAAAAAATTGTGATACTAATATACCTATCATTGCACAAAAGTAAACGGTTCAATACAATTGGAACTCATAATATTACTAAATTTAAAAGTCAAAATAAAATTACAAAGTTGTCAAAACAAATTAAATATAAAAACACAAAAAAAAAATTGAACTTATATTAATTATTATGTACGATATTGCGCGAAAAAAAGTAACTGTTTTCGAGCTACATCTTTTAGTAGATTCTAATCATTATTGAGGTTACCCCTCTTTATTAGTTCGGTTTAATCAAAGAGTCCCTTCAATCCCCGAACCCAACTCCTACTTAGCAGTTATTTAATATCCGCCAACTAGAACTCATTACCAAGTAACTTGAAAATTTCCCTCCAAATTCCAAAATTTCAGCCGCATCGCTTTCTAAGCCGGCCCAAGACGTATTAAACTCCTTATATCAGTTATCCTCAAAAATTCCTGTAGGAGTTTATTTCCTTTTACGTGGTTTTATTAAATTTAGACGGATGACGGTGGTTCAGATACAATGCCCTCTTGTAGGGAATTTTAGAGCAAGTTAATGGATCAAACCAGACGACTTATGAGATTATGCTGTTAGTGAGCATGCCAGATTCTTGGCTATACAAATTGGAGCGATTCAAGAAATGATTATATTCAAAATCATTTTGAGCTGTATCGACAATTTAGCCAAAGTCTTCTATTTTGTAATTACTTTGTTTGTTACATGCAAATGAAAACTAGTTTTATTAATACAATGCTTTATTTATTTAAATATTTTAAGTATTAATGGTAAAAAATAAAATAAGCATTTCTCTAAAACTTTACTGTGTGATGCAGAAACAAAAGGCAATGAAGTCTAGAAAACGAGAAACAAACAAATAAACATTTATCTCAATAAAGACTTATTTTATAAACCCAGCGGTAGAATGAATAAGGTTTTGGATGATGATGATGATGATTTTGTGCTAGTGCATACAGTGAAATACCACACAAACCATCATAATGTTTATAACTTTTTTGGTTTATGTGGTCTTTCACTGTATATACTCTACAACATTAAACTTTATATACTGCTTATGCCGACACCAACCTGCGTTTTGTCTCAGTAAAATGCAGCGTTTGTTTGAAAATTATCGATCTAGGCGTTATTAATATATGGGTCCAACATACATGTTTTTGTTTGTTTGCCATCATAATATTTTTTCTTTGGAAAATATACGAGAAAACTATACATTAAACTCCACAACATTAAAGTTTTGTTTGGCAAACTTGAGCATATACTGCTTATGTTGAGAAAATTGTTATTAAACATAGCAAAAATCACTCCCGGTTAATTCTTTCTCAACACTATAGAGCTACAATGCCACAAATACTTGGAAACTTACAAAATAATGTCGTTTTTGCGTAAAAAAATAAAAATTACTTATGTCATCAGCTACTGTTATTGGGGCTTATAAATATATGTACGATGTTAAAGAATATTGTGTTTTCAGTAGGGATTGTTTCAGCTGCCTAAAATGAATACTACAGTAATTTAATAACGCTCGCCTCGAGCCCAAACAATCCCAGAATTTAAATACATTTTTATCCATAAAAGTTTTTTCCGGACGTTCCCAAACAATTATTTGGGTTACGTTAAACGTAGCTTACGCCAACAATACAAATTGAAATTTCTAAAATTAGAATTGTGAAAATCTCTCGCCAAATTGTCAGCCCTTCAATCTGCCACGAATCCATCCAACACAATGACAAGATTAAAATGGACTGGGTTTATCCCTATTTCTGTTTCGTCCACTCTCCGTCTAAAAAGAGAACAAGCGTAATGGATTCGAGATTTGAAATAGATTCGTAATTAATTGAACCGAAAATACTACCCGTTGTAAAAATTAGTAAACTGTGAATTGTGTACACAACTTTTGGTATTGTCGGTACAAAAGTTACGGCTGGTCTAGTCGGGAGAACGGCGACTGTCGATCCGGAGCCCCCGGGTTCAAATCCCACAACGTGCACCATTATCCATTGTCTTTTCGAAGTGCGTAATGCCGCTAACTTATAAACGGTGAAAGAAAACACCGTCAGGAAACCGACATGTGCCTAGAATCTTTCGAAGTCATGTGTCATCCAACAACTCGCACTTTGCTAACGTAGTGGATTATGACCTTGACTCACTCCTTGTGAGAGAAGGCCTCGAGTCCCAACAGTGGGAACATTTAGTGGGCTACTTGTGTAAGGTATTGTCGAGTCAGCATATTTTGTTCTATACTCGTCCGATTCTCATACTCATTATACTCATTTATTAATAACCAGGGGTTACACATCACATTTACATAATTCTGATAGTCCTTAATGAATGTGGCTGTGACATACGGACGGACAGACAAACAGACATGACGAATCTATAAGGGTCCCGTATTTTGCTACGGTACCCTAAAAACGTTTGTTTAATTAGCACCCATTTATTTATCGAGAGATACACCGTAAACAAAGATTATTCCAGTGCACAAACGTTGCGGCTCGTCTACAATAATGCAGAAAGTAAAAATTTAACGTAAATTTAAGTACGTATTGTAAACTGCTCTTTGGGATAACAGTAAAGAATACTAATACCTATAATAAACGCGAAAGTTTGTAAGAATGTAAGGAGGTATACCTAATTACTTACTCTCTCACTTTTCACGCAAAAACTACTGATAGGGTTTGGGTGAAATTTGGTGCATGTATCCCTACTTAGATAATTATTATTATTATTTAGAGACTACACTGTCCCAATGCTTGGCACAGGCCTCCCTACTCTCTCTCCAATTAGTTCTGTCTTAGATAATGGTCTGAAATAACACATATGTACATATGTTATTTTCACATTGCACTTTTCATCTGTATATGTAAGGTGATCTAGCACTTTGTCTTGTATTTTTTCTGAAAACATTGACTTTCAGACCAGAGACCAGCAATGTTTCACATACTTTGAACCATAAATAGTGAAGAGACAGATCGTAATTATAATGAAATTAGAATAGCATGATTACTTTAAGTAATGGTTTCTTAGTCATTAAAATAATATTTAGGGAATGTTCTTGCAGCATTGCTATTTATACTCGATGTTCAACGCCATTTACATAGCAATGAAATAAAGAAATTGTCTCTCGCTTAACAAGTTATCTATTTATTTATTCATTCAATGAGCATACAAAACAGAATGTAATAAACACAAACTATAACATAAGAGTATACTGTACAGAACTGTATTACATTCCAAACTATGGGGGTGGGCCTAGAAACAACATTTGTTTAAATACAGTGGTTGATAATAATATTAAATTAGAGATAATACATTAAGAAAATTAGGCCAACAGATCTGAACTTAAAACTAACATGCTTTAAAACAGTAGATAAATAGGATATAAACATAAAACATTATAACACAACAGATAAGTACATAAAAATTGTGAAACAACTAACTGGCCAAATTTCAAATTTATAAGAAAGGAAACTTTGCAAAACACAATAAAGGTTCCATTAAGATAAAATGTAAAATAAACAAATAATATAAAACAAACTCATAATAGTATTTACAGTAAGCACAACAGGGATATTCTTTTAGATTAAAGTGTAACATTTCTTTGATTTTCCTTTGACATATAACAATGTTCCTATTGGAGAAAAGGACTTCGTTGAATTGGCGACTCATTCTGAATATGGGATTATAATAAGATGTGTTATTGGTAAAAACTTGCAAACTGAAGGTATTATAATTACGAATAGGTACGAGACCGGAAACGTGTATTAAAATTTAAAAGAGAAGGAAGGGTTGGGGAGTCAATCGAAGAATGGCGTTTTGAAGTTATCTTCAAAACACCGCAAATTTTCGTCTTGTTGGTACATATATCTCAGTTACACGACAGAAAAAGGCAGCCTACGGCGGATTGAATCCACCATTATTAAGTTTTAATGACGTCGACCACAATGCTCTGCCCGCAGGCGATAAAACAAAGGATAATGGCTTTTATGTCGCTAGTAATAAGATAAATAACCGCAATCGCAATACGCTGCTGTAATCTCTAGACGTTGGAATTAAATAAGCATGAATGAAAATGAAAATTAAATCCATTGCAGATGTGGCTCGAAAGACTTAAACAAACGATGTTCGTCTTTTAGCGTTTTAGCAATAAAGCGAGTGTAAATATTGATTAGTCATAGATTTAATTAAATGTTCATGAAGCTTGGCTTCATGTAGATTAATTAATTTTATGAACGTTTTGATGTGTTTGTTCTTACAAAGAAAGTACATAAGATTTAATCTGGTCACCTCAGTGTAATAGCTACTTATGTAAAATAATCAAGAAAAATGTGAAAAATATTAGACTTTTTTTGGTTGAATGGGCTTGACACGTTTATTTTTGTCAGGACAAAATCTAATGAAAAAGTTGTTGTATAATATTGGCAATATAATATAATATTGGCAAATTTTATTAATACATTAAACTTTAATTTTATTTGTGTGTTATCGGACAAACATCGTGGACAGACAGACATGGTGTCGAGCCCCACACTATAATTATTGTTATTTGTATGGAAATGGTAAATTTATTTATCCAGATATGTTTTACTCATTAAAATTTCATGTTATTACTTAGTGAACGAACCTATTCTCACCCCATCCAACAGACTCACAAGTTCACAGCTCCGTTGGGCGCCGTAGGGCATTAGAATTGAATTTGTAATGAGGATAGTTTAGGCACTAACTACTACCCACATGGGTAGCTCAAGTTGGCGCTGAGCGTAAATTATACAGACAGAAATAGTTGGGAAAATTGTAACAGCATTAGTGAAATAACAAAGTGTTGTTATGATCATGACGTCAAAACAATCTATTAATTAACTTAAAAAAATGAAATTGATCATAAATTTTATTTATTTATCTTATGTTATAGGCTTGACCAAGGCAGATTTCGATTTATAGGTTAAAAAAAAGAGGTGCGTTTTTGAGTTGGAACGGAAAAGAAAGAAACAATAAAATAATAATCAATTACAAAAAGTGTTTTCAAACAAAGATTATTTTGTTGCTGTGTTAAATAATATAACATAATATACAGTAGAGTATTTTAAAGGTCTAAAAATGGTTTTAATTTTTTGACGACTGTAGTGAGGTTCTCCACGCTCTTTTTGTTGGCACACAAGACAAACGCATTATGGTACATGCTACATGCTTACCTATTTTGTACCTAATATAAAACAAAACCTAACTTAAGCTTAGTGTTGTCTTTTTGGTTTAGCTTCACAACACAATGATCAGATACAACGAAAATCGTTCTAGCCATTAGCAAATTCTACGCCATCAGGCCACCACATCTTTTTTGCCTTACCTTGTTTTGCCTCTCATTGTTAATTCCCTATATTATCTATTCTGCTATTATCCGTAGACACAGTGCAGCGTAGCGCATCTCAATTATCCGTAGACGGAGTGCAGCGTAGCGCATCTAAATTATCTGTAGACCAATCCGGTAAATACAACTCAGATACCGCAACCGCTACTATTTGCAACATGTTCTACCAAGCTCGTGGCAATACCACGCTGGATTCCAATGCTTATAAGCACTCGATTAAGCGCCAGTCAAAATAAATTTCACGGAACATTCTTGTCTCATGGTCTTCATTTTGCTAAAACTTAAGGCCACAGCATCATGACTTCATAAATTGCAGAGGTTTTCCTAACGGGCAAAGAAAAATGGAACTCATTTGATAACTGTCGACTTGAAACTCTTACGTATTTATTCTGTGGGAATAATTCAAAAAGTCGCAATCTTGCATACAAGAATATAAGAATACAAGAATATATATACTTCTACATGTTTACTTTCCCTATGCATTTCGTTTCGTAATTGCTTTCATGTATGTTCAGGATTACGTAGTAGGACGTATTTACTACAAATTAAGAACCTGTTTTCTTATTATTTTGGTTAGTTTTTACATTTATCATTTTCGTAAGGATTTATTTTTACTTACATTTTAACAATCTTTTTAAAGAAAATATTTCAAATATGCCTGTAATTATATAACTAGCTGACCCTGCACACATTGTTCTGCCGTATACACTATCAACTGAACGAAATACTATTAAAGAAAAGTGACACTTCATCAAAAATACTCCGCGTTAATGAACCACGCTGAAATTGTTTGGATATATCTTAGTTTTTAAACTATAGCGATTAGAATTCATATTTTGTAAACGCCGCCGTGGTAAAGAAAAAGCTCAAGTATCACGATTTGATCGATTTGATTGCGATTAAGTCCAGGTTTACATCTTTTGCTATTTTCATACAAAAGCAATAAAATCCGAATTCTAAAAGACTAGTGGAAACAGCAGTAAGGCAGAAAGAGGAACTGGAAAAATTCTTTACGACACGTTTTCATAACTATCAAATACCCATAAAAACATTGGCAGACATGGGAATTGCCGATAGAAGAGAAAACTTGAAAACACTACTAATTTTTTGATGTGACAACGTCTTATAAATTGGTTTGCCGGGTGACACTTCAAGAAACTGCGTTACGCTCCGCTCACGTTATGCGCTCACAACGAGAGCGAGTGAGAGGCACGCGTCCCTTCCACTCGGGCATGGTTAGCCCGCCTAAGAGCGAGAGAGACAGACATAAAAAGTGAAAGGCACGCGTCCCTTCCGTAAAATTATTTTACCACTCAAAGTCGTTGTCACGTATAACTTTCGCCCGTATACCGACTTTACAGGCAACCAATTTTTTTTACTACGTGATTAAAAAACATAGGTTAGTAATTAGAAAAAACACAATCGCTGAAGGAATTTTGGAAGACAAAAACAAAAGATTTGGTGCAGTCTTCTATCACGTTTTTAAATATTTTATCCAACTAATATTATAAATGTAAAAGTTCGTATGTTTGGAAGTTTGTTATTCAACCCCGTCAGATATATTCGAACGGATCGGGTTGAAATTCGGAAAAAAATCAGTAAGACAATATATCTGAAGAGTAAGGTTGTTCTATGTTTCAATGAGTGAATATTTTTCAACTGAAAATCTGATTTTAAAACCTTCTCATTTTCCCAAATTGTATGGACCATATAAATATGTACCTGCAACAAAAAGGTAAATCCTTTGAGCACTGCTAGCGACAGATAAAAATATCTCAAGAAAAATTGCCAAATTGTTCTTCATCCAAAATGTACCACTTTAATATAATAATGACACAAACAGCAGCGCAGCTTACAGCAGAAAACACAAAGGATTCTAAAGACTCTTTGATTCACAAGGGTAAGGGGACACCTCCATCGCTTTGTGCGAGATAAGAAAGAATACTTACGTTGAGGGATTATTTTATGAAGTCACGGTTACTTTACTTAACGTATCGAATATGGAGAGTGGATGTATCTTCCCTGAATACGTAATTGAGACAGGTAAATGCTCAGGGTATATGAAAGAGTTTTACAAAAACAAAAGAATGTATGTAAATGTCATACGCTAAAATTGGCAGTTATATATAATAATTAGACGTTATAGTACATAAATTGCACAAAGTGGTGAAACAGGCCTGAAGTTTCAAAATTACATTCTCGTTTACGTTCCTACTGCTGACATTCGAAGCTTCTCTTATGAGGAGAGTCAAAGCCATAGCTCACCATGCTGGTCAGTTGCGGTTTAGCGGTTGTCACACGTCTTTGAAAGGTGCCATTTTTAAAACGCGCCGCTTGCCAAACGTTGTCAAGCCACTGATACACTTAAATGCAGGGTAGCTTAGTGCACTTTAGTTACCTTTCTATTTCTTGGCAAGAGAATCAAATGTGTCGACATTTGGGTTAAAAGAGGTATAGCTATGTGTACACTACTTCGATGTCTTACCTTACAACGATAACCTGGAGTACAAAGAGTTATCCATTAAACCCTACCTACTTACATCCAACATCCATATCGTATCCGAACGTACTTACTTCTCTAAGATATTTCGTGTAAAATTATTATGGGAGTGATCTGCAATGATAATGGCCTATCCATGTTACCTTTTCTAATTTCGCTCATCTGCTTCTAAAGTAGATAGCCTACTTGTTTCACTGACTTGTTAAATATTCGGGGTCCTTGAAACTATTTACTCGTCTGCAATAAATCGAGTTCTTGTTCAGAATCCCTTTCTACTGTAAGCTCTGGTGGTATGCATAAATATCTCGTTAGAAATGCGAGTAATTTCGTTTTCTGGCGCACCTTTTGATGTACATAATGGCTGGGAAAGGCCGCTCGAATGAGATTCCATGTAACGCATGAATTCACCGAATATCCTTTGATGGAGTTATGCTGAGTTTTCATTGCTTTTAGACAAGAGGATGCAATATGTGTAATTACAAGTAGAACCGGTTTGTATCATAATTTTGTTATTTGGTTAATTTTAGGCCTACGTTCAAAGGAAATGTGTACTTTCGTCCACGACTATGTAGTTATTAAATACTAGGAGGACCTCCGTACCTCGTACCAACTCAAAAACCTTCTTTGACTCATGCACAACAACTTTGCTACTGGTCATCACTTGATCAAATGCATAGTTTACAATTCTATAAAGGATAAAACATTATTTTTTTTATACATAAATAGAAGATACACGACAAACGTTAAAATTGGTCAAGCTGTTTTCCACCACGCTTTGAGTTTTCAAAGATTTTGCTTTACGCCAAGGTTGCCTTGAAGAAATCGCTTTCAACGATAAAGTCACCAGTTATTTAACTGGTAAAATAATTAATCTAAGTGGTAATTGTACAGGCCATCTAGATTGAAGACATTGAATATTTAACTGAAATTCAACTGGTAATTATTTATATACGACAACGATTTTTAGTTGATCTTAAATTGAAACGAATTTATGTTATTATTGTTAATTGTTCATGAGTTTTTCACGTTAATCTGGAAAGTAGGAGTTATTTAAACAAAATAAGCCGCTAGTTTCCACTATAATTGAAGAAGTTTTGCCATCTCTTAGTAAATTGTTTCGCAGTCCAGAAAATTAAATTGCTGAGTATTTATTTACCAGAAAGTTTCCTTTTTCAATTAGGTAGTATTGGAAGCTGGTACTTAATTGTTTAGAAATCGATTTATCGTACTAGTACAACTATAGAAGAAAAGGTTTTTTGAGTTTTTAACTGTACAATTTTATTTCTGTAATGATATTTCGACAAATAAAGCAAACCCCGGATTAACCCCGGATCTTGAGTAAAATAAACTGAATGTTTACGGGCTACAAATAATAATGGCATTAAACGAAGCAAAACTATAGCATTGACATATAGTACGAGTATAAACGTAAGGACAAAATCCTACTAAAATTGTAAAATATACAAAAATTTGTTCCATTCAGTCGGAACACAGTTTGGCATAACTATTTTTTATCGCGAAAAAATTACAAGATAACGGGAACTACGTCATTAAAACAGCGGTAAGCTGAGGTAAGTTAGTTATATAAAGCGGTATTTAACATTATCATGGTTATCATCGTATACCTATCATAGTCTACTGCTATGCGTACGTCATCGTATCAACGATCACCTTATATGCTCGGCTTTTTCTATCCAACTACTGCAAGTAACTATTTTCTGATCTGTGCTACTGCCTATTGCCTCACGTATATCTTAAGGTACGTCCCCCAGCACAATGAGTTTCTGTCCAGTTTTCAGAGCTATCTTCTCATTAGCCAAAACAAATATCAAGTGGTAAAAAAACATTAAATTTATACAATTTCTTGGCTTCAAAATGGTAGTATGTTTTTTGTTAATGCATTTATAGTTTAAATAATATCCGCATAACGAAACTCCTCTAACGCAAAACGAACGAAAAAATCATGCATCTACTCAAAAAAGCGCCATTATTTGGATTTTGTGCTTACGCCGCGATACATACATTTCATTATTTTTTCATTACATAGGCGATTCCAATACGAACATTTTGGTTGAAATATTTTTTAAAAGACCAAATCTGATTTTACCTTGAGTTCTTTCTTAATTTTGAGCGTAAAACAGCGTCAAATTCTACTGTTTCTCTCTTGCTCTTTCTTGCGGTGTGCAATGAAGTAAGAAATACTCAAGGTCATTTGCTCGGGGTACGGCTTTAAATCCATCGAGTTTCAGGGCATCCGATGCTACATTTCCTTTTTCACGGTCTCGACTGTAGGACTGTTTTTATATCTAGAAATTAATCAGACTACAATTTAAGAAGACATGGCATTGATGTAAATCAAACAATACATGTGAGATTTCTAATCTTTTTTCATGGTATGAAAGAAACACTTAATACTGTATGTATTTAGACTCTACCTTATGCTACTAAGCTATACATGTAATTTTGTACCCTTTGATGTTGGTAATAGCGTCGAGATGGCGCGGTTTGAATGAGATTCTCTGTAATGAATTCTGTAAATATTCTCTTTGACGCGCCATTGTGTTTCCATTGTGGTGGAAATACTTGGACTTTACGACTATTAGACCAGCTTTGTCCAACTAACAATTTATTAATTAGTTAGTAACAAACTAGAAGCTATTGTGTAGAAGCTAAAACTTGCTTTTAAATTAGCACATATATATTATTAGAATTGTAATAATTTGGGTCGTGGTTAATTCCTGTGTATTAAGAGTTCCGAATTTGCTCAAATCGTGAAAATTTAAAATTGTATGAATATAAGCTGGCGTGGTGGCATAGTTGGTAGTAAGTTTCCTGCAAAGCCGTGGGTCGTGGGTTCGATTCCCTATTATTATTATCCCTATGCATATAGTTGTGTGACTACGGCTGCCCAAAACAGCTCAGTGTCACGCAGCTACTTCAACAAGAATAGTTCTAATTTTATTTTATACAAGCTGTGCCCGCGGTTTCACGCGCGTTTTAAGGTTTATTTGTTTATCCCGCGGAACCCATTTTATTTTCCTCTAGTAAGAGTAGCCTGAGATATGCATTAGAACGTTAGCTATCTAGAAGTATAAGCACCGTCATGGTTGATTCAGTCGTCTCTGAGATAAGCCGGAACAAACAGATGGACAGACAAACAGACGGGCAGACAGAGAGACAGACAGACATGCAAAAAGTTATATTTTGACATATGTATTATGTATCATGTATAGGTGCATTAATATGCTTGTAGTAAAAAGCTGTTATTTTGATATTACGTAAACACACACTTCAGTTTTATTTATATACTAGATGCCCGCCCCGGCGTCGCCCGAGGTACATTTATGAACTCATTAGGATCCCAAACATATACAACGGTGAAAGAATTACTGAAATCGGTTCAGTCATTCCTGAGAATATCGCTTTCAAACAAAACTCCTCTTCAGTTACCTGCTACGCCACCTGTCGGAAATTGGTCGTACAAACTCAGAGATTAGCAAAGGTTTTATATTCAAGAGGTATGTAATCTGTGATATTCGATGACGCAATCTTAGACACATACTGTCATGTGTCAAAAGCACGAAACGTACGAAAAATCTCAAAAAGGAATATATTTTCCCGATTTTGTGACATTTTGATTCATGCTCCGCTTCTGTTAACAGTAGCGTTATTTTCTATAGCCTATAGCTTTCCTCGATAAATGGACTATCCAATAGAAAAATAATCTTCCAATTCGGACCAGCACTTCCCGGGATCCTAGCGTTCAAACAAACAAACTCTTCAGCTTTATAATATTAGTATAGATATAGATGGAAGCAAATCATCAGTTGTACAATGTACATCGATTGATTCCATAGCAAACACCCCAGCCACTTCGTATCCTCATTTAGTAGGATCCTCCTCTCTAATTAGTTAGGCACGTGATCAGGAAACTACGAGAAGGTAAACTACCCGTCTATAAGTACCTCGGAGTTTCAGCGGAAATTAACCTAACATCAAAGTTCGTTTCATTAAAGCACGAAACATTTGACACTCGAGAGCTTAGATAATTTTAAAGTGGTGTACACGCGGAAATTAGAAGTATAGTAAACAAAAAAACACAGAAATTTTAATAATAAAAAGCTAATATAATGGACTAGATGTCCGCCCCGGCTTTGCCCGTGGAACATATATAGCACTCATCGAGATCCCGCACATATCCAACGGTGAAAAAATTTTAGAAATCGGTTCAGTCATTCCTGAGAATATCGCTTTCAAACAAAACACTTATTCAGCTACCTGCTACGCCACCTGTCGGAAATTGGTAGTACCTACTCAGAGATTAGCAAAGGTTTCATATTCAAGAGGTACGTAATCTGTGATATTCAATGACGCAATCTTGACACAGTCATGCTGTCATGTGTCATGTCAAAGCACGAAACGTACGAAAACTCTCAAAAAGGAATATTTTTTTCCCGATTTTGTTACATTCTTGATTCATGCTCCGTTTTTGTTAATAGTAGCGTTATTTTCTATAGCCTATAGCCTTCCTTGATAAATGGACTATCCAATAGAAAAATAATCTTTCAATTCGGACCAGCACTTCCCGAGATCCTAGCGTTCAAACAAACAAACAAACTCTTTAGCTTTATAATTTTAGTATAGATGTGTTCTTTTCTGCTGAAACACTTTCTATTTAAACAAAATTTATAATATCTAAAATACCGATAACTTCACGTAGTGAATTCATATATTTAAAAAATGCTGAAATGGGAGACAGATTACTACTTAATCCTCGGGTCAAATCACAACATAACAATACAACATAGTAAAATAAATATATCTCAAATTTAGTGACATGAATTATTATACTCGTGTAAAACAGAATAAACTAATTACTCGTAGTTTACGATTAAAAATGTATAAGAAAAACGTTATTTATAAAGCAGAGGTTTGGTTTGAAGTGTTTTTTCTGGATTAGTACCCAGCGTAATACTGGACTCGCAAACCACTACTAACAGGATTTTCAGGGGTTTCAAAAAACAACAAAAACACTAAATTTTCAAATCACTTCAAAAATTCGTCACATAAAAAGTACCATAGTAGTAAGTAGTATAGGTAGAGTTTTGGATCGATTTCTTTAATTCCCACATTTTCGTCAATCTCTCAACTAAAACTGGAGCAAGTTCCCTACTTACTGGTAACTTCAAGTGTTCTTCAAACAATCCCTCGTATTAAAGAGATCCCTGACAAGACAACCGACCCCATGTTTCCCTAACCAAAACGTTACTCGACGCAAATGTAGTCAAGTCAGTCTCATTTACATACTCCCACTGTGGGAGCGCGCTAGTTAAATTGGGGACCGAGTGGTTCAAGATTGCGTACAATCTTTGTTTTTAATTGGTAATAATAATGCTCGTAATGCTCGCAGCTCGAAAAAGCGACGTCATCTCATGGTTGATGTTCCAAAGACACAAACGAAGTGATTTGACTGCAATTTTGTGATAGAAACTTCTAGGCTATGGAACACGTTGCCTGAGTGGGTTTTCTCCTATGGTTACAATCTTAGTATCTTAAAATTGAGAGTGAAGCGGATTCTTTTTGGTAAGCACACTCCGTCGTAGATCGCATCGTTGCTTAACATCGAGATGGCGGTCAAGAGTAAGCCTACAAAAGT
Organism: Ectropis grisescens; assembly: GCA_017562165.1. Classification (NCBI taxonomy): domain Eukaryota; kingdom Metazoa; phylum Arthropoda; class Insecta; order Lepidoptera; family Geometridae; genus Ectropis; species Ectropis grisescens. The sequence continues at coordinate 7,748,315 of CM029776.1, read as the reverse complement.
AAAAAAGTGACTATTTAAAAAAAATTGAAGTAAGCGTAGTAATAAGCTATCCTTACTAAAATAAGACTGAAAATCCGATAGCTCCAAAGCCCAAACAGTATTTGATCGCGCAAATCACTGAGTTGTTTCTCAATAACTTTAGATCCCGACTATAAATAACGAAATAATTGAACTGGTAACTCAATATCATCAATCTCTTCCTATTCTCGATAAACAAAGTTGAGTAGGTAACTGGGGCGGTAGGCTTTGAAGATATTGCGCAACGGTGTCGAAGCGGACGAGCCAACTTTGTACCCATTAACTCAGTCAAGCTGTATTGGAAATTTAAGCTTAACCATAGCTAAGCTGCGCTATACTGCAAGCCAAGTAATTTGATCGCCCGTTGGGGATACGTAGGAGATGAAATTTACTTTGTAAACCAAGGAGCAAGCATATAAATAATTATCTAGTTTGAGTGACAGTGGCATGTGAACTATATTTAACTCGCTTCTTTTTTGAACAACACGATGAATTCTTGCTTGTGATTTATTTGTTTTACAGGTTACTTAACAGTATACTGAACAAGAAATAAGAAAAAAATATTTGTGTTTATCAAATGCTAAAACGATGAATAAGTATAAGTTATTTTTAGTATAGATAATAATTGTATTCAATGCAAATAAATAGATTTGAATATTTTGACCTTAATTTTCTAAATCAATTTTGTGTAATTGCAATTTTTGGCAATCTTTTTAGTTATTTCAATTTTCTATTTAGCATCCAGTGGTTTGCACTGTTTAAAGATATATTGGCACACAGCTAATGATATGACGTGAAGGTCAAAGTCAACATTCACCACGCTGGCCCAGTGTGTAGGTTTATCAGATCATCTCAAAAGATTCTTGGAACATTTCTTTGAATCTGCACATTCAAAAACATTTAAAGTTGCAAAGAAAGGTTTGAACCTAGAACATCACGATAACGAATGAACAAAAAAGGCAAGAAAATTATATCCGTTTAAATGTGTGCCAATCGTTTATAACAGTGTTACTAGTTGAACAGTCAAACCATTGAATTATATAACCCAATGCTTTGTAAATAATAATTCAAAACCGCTATAATCGTTTCCCTGCAACGATTTGGCGCAGCGCCAATCACGAAGCAAAGAAAAGAGTTGTGCTTTAATTCTTCTCGCGATCTGAGTTAATTCTGAAGCCTGCTGCACCAGAAGGCTTGGCATTCTAGTATCTTACTGAACTTAGCTGTAGGCGATTTACTATATAAAAGGAGAAACATTTGGGAGTAATATTTTACACGCTCCTTTGTAAAAATTTTGAAGTGTGCTCTTAATTTAACGTAAGAATGGAAAAGTTTTACGTTTTTAACTATCTGACAGATTGCACTAAACTAAAAACTAGCCATAGAAACTTGAAATATTCAGGCCTTTGTCATAGGATAGATAATATAGATAGAACGGACACTCCCCACCTCCCGCCAATTTCAAGACACCCCTCAGGCCGTTTCGAATACGCTAGGAGCACTCAACGAAGGGCTGGTATCGAACATCTAATTCCTAACGAAATATCATCATGGGGTGTTTTTGTGCTGTTTACGGCTGTCCGTCAACTAAACGGGACAAGATTGAAAGCAAATAACGTAAGATTAGAAACTTTTCAATAACGTTGCTTTATAATATTACAAGTTTTGCTTAGTTTGGGGTCAGATGGTGTTGTGTGTGAATTGTCTACCAATATTTATAATAACGAAGTAATTTTTAACTCAAGTTCGTAACTTACACAGCCAGTAATTTACGTGCCCAAGCACGGATTGATAATGCCTGGAGGAATAATTATAGTGACAGAATAAAGTTTCCTTCATGGGTAAGTGTAAAATAAAATGCGAATGTGTACCTACTAACAGAAATAGATATCTAGGTACCTGATCTAATCTATCATTGGTTTCGTTTCATTTTACGCGGCAATACCACATACCCGCAGATTTCTGAAACAATTAAGAAATCTGTGCAAACACCCTTTTAATTAGAATAGTATGTATAATTTAGCTCCAATCTATTTATGTAACTCAACATTATAGCAAGTTTATAGGCTACTTTACGTCACCAGGTGAACTCAAGGGGCACAACTATTCAATAAAACAATTCAGTAGCCCTAGCTCTAACGCACACATTCACGCGTATGTACGAACGACATCTGCGTAGTTGTGTGAAGAGTAGGTAGCTCCACAGCGGCGCTTGTATGGAATTTTAGTGGAGTGTCCGGGGTGTGCCTTTTTAAGAATCAGTCGCTGTTGACATTCACATGCCAATGTTCGAGGCATTAGAGTTAAGACCTTAATATACTTAGTTAGGTTAGATAAGAACCTCAAGAATGGAGTACGCGGTGCACCATGGAGATTAGTCAACCACTTCCCTTGATGGGAACTTGCTGACTTATGCATAACGCTGTAAGGGCTGAAGGGTGAAAAATAGTGCCCATGTTACGGTGTGCAGCTTTCCCTGTTCTTTATAGCTGGATGAAAGTACCAAGATGACGAATCCAACCACATGGCCTGTCGGAGACTAACTGTGTCTTGACGTGAAGACGTCTGACACCCTCTTAGTGGTTGGTCCCCGAAATGATCACGCCGTGACTTGGGTATTCGGGTGCACCGGTGAGTGGGCTCTGCCATTGAGGCAGGCCCAGAGACAAGCCGCAGCGGGTTTACGGAAGAACGCAATATCGTCTCCATGTTCCCGCCATAAAAACGGCAAAGTCGGAATCCCGTAGATGATGTAGTCTATAGGAGCACTACTCGTGGTGTTGAGTTTAACATATAAGAATAAAAACGGTACATTTTTAGTTATTTGGAACTTGTTGAACGCGTTTGCTATTTTACGCTACAGAAATATGTAAACAAAATAGAGCAAAACTTAACTTCGTTGCAAAATAATTCAGCTAGGTACCCAATTATTTCCGCCCGCCATAAAATCCTACGAGCAGCCCAATCAAAACGAGTTTCCAACGCGAGGGTTCGTTAAAACCTTACTAATGTAATGTTCCTTCCCAACTAATGGATAGTGACTAAGGAAAAATAATGCGGAGTCACATTGCCTTGTTCCTTGTTTCATGGACGCTTCGGCGAAAAAGTTACGCTTCGGTGACTGCCGATAAGAGTTTTTTACGCATTGTTTTATAGAAATGTCGCAATCGAATCATAATCGAGTCGCAATCGAATCTCGATAGAGTTGCAATCTAGTAGTGTCTGGAACGCTAGTGCCACCTGGTGGCGCTCGATGAAGTTAGTGGCGCGCGCGCTGTCGAATAGACGGATTGTTTGGGTCAGTTCTCTCTTGGCTTTCGACGCGTGTGGTCGGCACTGAACCATCGCGCGTTCAATGATACGTACTTAGCTGAACAACCAACGTTGTTACCTGTACTTAACAAATTCGTTTGTGTATGCGAGTTTTCATCCAACATTACCCGCCGCTATGCCCACAGCCGAAGGATGCGAAGGATAATGATGATGGCGAGACCATGTTTTTTTTTTTTTATTTAATTTAGCCACTCCACAGACTCCGGGGTCCGTGATCTTTGTCATTACAAATATAATATATATTATTATTATTTTTACACATGTTTTGGATAAGGAGAAGAAGAGGAAAATAGGAGGGAGTTGGGTACATTTAAAATCTAATTCTAGTGCTCGTCTGTAGAGCCGATCACTACCGCTTGGGATTCCGCTAGTAATAGACTCGACATCGAGTGTTTGCCTAATTGCCTTTTGCCATTTGCCTAAGCTGCCTCCTCCCGGCCCAGAGCCTCCACAACGGCCGCATTTCTGTCCCTGACGGCCATCTGTAGGTTGAAATCTCGGATGGTCTTCGGTGATGCAGCACACGTTCGCCGCACGAACCGACCGATGGCGTCGTCGGTGTCGTCAGCGTAGTATGTGAAGGGCCCCGTGTGCCGTGAAATTGCAACAACCGCATGGGGTACGCTCTCGTGCAGCTTCATGTTTGCCTTGGTTTTAATTGCGATTACCGACTCGTATGTTAGTCCCTGAGCTTCATGGATGGTAAGGATGCGTGACCCATAACCCTGGTTTGTCAGGGTCTCCTTCTCCTCTTGAGTGTGAACTAAAAAGAGGGTGTTTGGTAGGTTGTTGAGTATTTGCGCTCCCTTATATCTTTTCTGCTTTAGGGACTTTATACGGGGCGCTGAGGAGTACATACCGGAGTATATTTCCCTCAGCGCATATGCTACGTCCATTGGGTTTCGATGTGTGCAGAGCAACTCCTAGCTGATCTTTGTTACCAGGTTCGGGCGATGATACCTCATTTCGAAGAGATTTTCCCTGTCGATATAAGGCAACTGATTGACGTCTCCAATGAGGACAATTTCACCAACACCAGACAGCCTTGAAGCATCAGAAGATGATGTGAGACTATGTTCGCCGATAGATATAAATTTGCTGATTTTTTAAAGAGATCTCAGATATAATTTCTGTAATTGAGTTACAATTGTATGCGGCTCAATGACTTAATATTCTGGTTTTAACAAAAACGTCATCTTATCTCATAGTGGGTTAGATTCCCACTCAGTGTAAATATTTGTTTATCGAATACAAGAATATATAAAGTTACTTCATTTCATCGTTTTTACTCGTTTGCTTGTACTCGTACTAATCCGACCGTTTCGTCATGTTAACCAAGTGTCAACGTATTGTCCGGATACAACTCTCTCAGCGTTTACGATCGTCCGTCACATATGGGGATGCCATAAACCTTAGCGAACAATGGGACCAGTAGGGTAGGTACAGTTATTGTGGATTCGTTTCTGATATTTGCTACAAACATAAACATGGGTACGGGCGAGTAATCTATACTAATATTATAAAACTGAAGAGTTTGTTTGAACGCTAGGATCTCGGGAAGTGCTGGTCCAAAGTGAAAGATTATTTTTTTATTGGATAGTCCATTTATTGAGGAAGGCTATAGGCTATAGAAAATAACGCTACTATTAAGCTATAACGCTATTATGAAGAGGTGTATTGTTTGAAAGCGATATTCTCAGGAATGACTAAACCGATTTCAAATTTTTTTCACCGTTGGATATGTGCGGGATCTCGATGAGTGCTATACGTATAAATATGTTCCACGGGCGAAGCCGGGACGGACATCTAGTATAGTGTATTTTGATTTTAGTCTGGTGTTTTTTTATAATATAGGTTAAGTTACGAGACAAATAAGACATGCGTTTGATGGTGAGCAAGAAGACTGTCCATAATAACTAAATATTAAGTACAACTATTTGAACATGAAGAGTCCAAATCACTGCTTACCGATACCGTTTAGCTGTTTGGATGTCTGGATATTTGTTACTCAATCACGTCGTAACGTTTGAACAAGTATGATTGAAACTTAGGCATAGGCTTTATCCCGGAAAAATAACAGGATTGGGAACAACGCGGGTTAAATGCGTGATGCTGCCAGTGTATAATACAATAAAAAATATTGTAAAACACTTTATTAGCACTACAGACAAAGTCGACAATTAGTAAAAAATATTTTTATTAATAAAATATATTTTTATAGAGGTGGTAGGTAACCTATTGAGCGGTGGTGCGGCTAAATGAATAAACTTATAAATACAAGTAATATCATACACATCTAAACTAACATAAAGAAAAAACTCATAATAAATACACAATACGTAAATACTTATAGTACTTATATACGTATTACCTCTACATGAAACACGTGTCAATATGTGGAAATGTTTCCAAAAAAAGTTTCATTTCTATTATACAAGACATAAAGATAATCCTTCATTGGTTCTGTTTTGACAGATCTCTTTTTGATAAGCTTCTAAAAGTCAGCTTTACCTTTTTGGACCCATTGAACTGATAATCTGTCCATCAACACCACATTTTCCGTCAAAACCAGAAGAATTTCCTAAGGAATTTCACATTTTACGACGCACCGCGGTCTATTAAAAGGCTTTCAGGCGAGTATTTTTACGACCTCAAGTTATTTCAGTCTATTTTTTTATTGTTTGATAAGGGAATGTGGCGGCAATGACTTCGATGGTTTTAATTTTACGGGAATGAGGTTTTTGGATACGTTCTTGAGGTTGACCGTAAAACGGATGGCACCAAATTTTTTATGTGCTGGCGATAAAAAGCCTCCGGTTTCATTGTTTGGTTTACTGCAATTTGGGACAGTGTTGTAAATTGTCTATTTCAAGATCTAAGTTGACAGAAATGCGGCCGTTGTGGAGGCTCTGGGCCGGGAGGAGACAGCAAAAAGGCAAATGACATTGAAAGGCGATTAGGGAATCCCGGCAGTGTCGCATTGCCGGGATCCCGCAGTAATCGCGACTCGAGTATTTGCCTAATTGCCTTTTGTCATTTGCCTCAACTGTCTCCTCCCGGCCCAGAGCCTCCACAACGGCCGCATTTCTGTCAACTTATTCCGCTAGTAATCGACTCGCTCTACAGACGAGCACTAGAATTAGATTTCAAATGTACCCAACTCCCCTATTTCCTTCTTCTTCTCCTTATCCAAGAAATGTGTAAAAAAATGATAATTGTAATGACAAAGATCACGGACCCCGAAGTCTGTGGAATGGCTAATTTAAATAAAAAAAAAAGAGATCTAAGTTTGTTAAAACGAAAATAGCTTTATATTGGAGTGGTAAAATTCATCAAGTCTGACTGGGGACATATCTATTTCGCAGCCGGATCGTATAATCCGCTGTATTACATTACGGCCAGCCGTTTTGTAAAGCGGCGGTTTGACGACTAGCCAGATTGAAAGCGGCTGATTAAAAAACAGCCGGAATGTATTCGACGCCATACGTCATTCAAAACGGCTAGCCGTATTGTAATAAAGCGAAAGATCAGCCGCCGCTTTGACAATTTATATAATTTAACATAACAACAACATGGTGTTGAAAACAGTACGTGTGTTGCTAAATTGCTAAGGTGACTGTGGATTCTGGTGTTCGGCGAAATCCTACACAATATTAGGGTGGTTTACCACCGTCCACCTTGCTAAGACTAAATCGGACCGGGTAGGTTAGGAAGGACCCAGATCCGACTCGGAGCACCCCGACTCCACCTAGTCTCGTCGCTACTACCCCTAGAGTGTATATAAAAAAAATCGGGAGCCAGAAGAGAGCTTCTGGCGGGAGCCCACCCGGAGTCAAATTTCAATGATGACCCTTGTCTAAGTGCACCATATTTCTTAGGTGTACCATCACCAATATCAAGTTAGGGGCTTTCAAGTTTTATCTGAGAGGTATGATGTTTAAAAAAAAGTGTAAGAAATATGGCAAGAGATAATCTGTCAGCTTTTTATGATTAAGACAATTAATTTTCATTGTTTATTTTGTAAGTATGGTCACCCTACAATTTAAGCAGTAGTACAATGCGGCTAAACGTTGGCCGCCGTGTTGAAGAACGCATCGCAATGACAATGCGGCTAATCGTTGAACCGCCGCATTACAAAACGGCCCTGTTTTTCAAAACGGCTAGCCGTAATGTAATACAGCGGATTATACGATCCGGCGGCGACATCTACACATTACACACACACCTTTTTTGGTGGTGAATTTATCGGCAACCAGTGACGTTCAAACCTTCATACATTATCATGTTTCAATTTGATCCAACTAGTGTTTGGTTTGATCCAGGGCCTTATATCCAATGAAATTTCAAGGCAACTAAATAAGATATCTATTTTTTCCGGCTGACAAGTCACTGTGCTGTCATGAGCAGTGGGCAGTGGGCAGTCTTATTGTCTTGTTTGTCGGTCTTGTCATTTATCTTTTAAAACAAACATTTCAATATTTTTTTGATAAGATGAAGTGATATATTGAGCAAGGACGGGGTCCTAATGGCAAGCAATACACCCTGTCTTATACTGTACCACGCAGTATTCTAACAATTAGAAAATCAAATCACTGTCTTACTCAAAGACGTAGAATGTACAAAAAAAATCAAAATAGACATTCTAATAGGTACTAGTCAAAATTTGTAGCAAAATAAAATAAACACACGAATATTATTGTATTCCGCATAAAATAATATGTATTCTATTTTAAAAGAATTTCGACATGAAAATCTATTGCGGATATAACCCTCTATAACCACATCATGCGTGGTTTGTATAAAAGCAGTGAGGCTGTAAAACGAAGGTTTTATTTGGTTTGGGTTTTATATTTTTGACATCATACATTTCACAGCTTTACATAGCTAGTCGTCTTAGTTAAATATTGACTAATAACTTACAAAATCTTACCGTTATGGTAGAGTTTTTATGTTTTTTTTTTTCATTGTCAATGTTTTCCACCTTTAGTCGCATTTTGCGTCGCTTCAACAGCCGAGCCCGAACAAAATATTGATAAACAAAAGTGGTCAAGTGCGAGTCGGACTCCCCCTGAAGGCTTCCGTAGCAGCAAGTAACATAATATAAAAGTTCTTGTAGCTCGTTGTTATTTAATCAGTGTTTTAACAGTAGTGAATTTATGACGTATTAAAATAAAACTACTTACAAACCAATTTTCGTTGAAAGCTTACAAACATGGTAATGTACATCATTTTTTTTTTTTTTAGTTTTCTCATTCTCTTATTTTAGAAGTTACAGGAGCGGAGCACATTTTACCTTGGAAGAGTCTCTCGCGCAAACTATTCAGAAAATATGTTAGAAACCTCAATATAATTTTGAAGGACTATCCATAGATAACACACACGTATGGTTTTGATGAAAAAAAGATTTTTTCATCGAAACCATACATATTATACCATACAAAGTTTCAGTTCTAAGTATGGGGCACCCCCAAAATTTATTGTTTTTTTTCTAATTTTTTTGTATGAAAATTTTAATGCGGTTCACAGAATACATCTATCTACTTACCAAGTTTCAATAGTATCGTTTTTATAGTTTCGGAGAAAAGTGGCTGTGTCATACGGATGGACAGACATGACGAATGTATAAGGGTCCCGAATTTTGCCATTTGACTACGGAACCCTGAAAAGGATTCATTTTGGAGAACGTGCATTTGACTAGTACCTACTTATTTCATAATCCCCCCCCTCCTTAATTAAAAACAAGCAAACAATTGGGTCCTACAGCCACGGCCAATTCCACTTCAAACAAAATTATTTAAATCTGCGCTTTTCATACAAACGGCTAATGATAGGTAGAAATTGCCAGCTAGCTTCTTCTCTTTTAGCTTTACGCTGTACCTACGTTTTTCAAGGTTAGATTAACAATGAATACTTCCTCTAGGTCTCCGTGCTTCATTTTAGAGCATAATATCGTCGCGTCGCTTGCATGAACTCAAGCAGGTGATCTAACATTATCGTTAAAAAAAGAAAATTATAAAGCATTAACCTTCCATTCCATATCATAGGTATACCTATCGTTGCATAACATTACAACACAGTCAACCTTACTATTGAAAAAAACAACCACTTCAGGGAGTATGGATCTGAATTATAGGTACTCGTACTCGTATGTATCTCATCATTACACTTTATTACGCGTGAGTGGTAATGTGTTTATTACGCGTGACTATTTATTAGCGCTATTTCTAGCCGTAGATAAAAATATTTATAAGTAAAATGTATTTCTTCTATATTGTCTTCTAAACAAAAAAGATATCATCAAACTGAGAGCTTCATACAACAAACTAAATTGATGAAATTTCAAAATCCAGTTCGAAATTCATACCGTGTGTTTGTTGCACTAAAAAAATATTTATAGAATTTTTGTTTATTTTATTTTACAGTCGTTGAAGTTCTACTTAACTTAACCTTCACATATAGCATAAATAATGTACCAGCTACCGTTAACTAAGTGCATTTTGCTACTTTTTACGAGAGTACTCAAAGAAATTACTTAAAAAAGAGAACCAACCTCAAAGCATCGTAACCTATATTGCAGTTTTAACTGTGATGTGCCGAGCTCGGTCAAAGGGTATCTACTATCCAGGCCATTCCAGCCCTCGGTAATCCGATTGCAACGCGTCCGCACGGAAGGATCGAAAGAACGCTTTGTGTGCGCTCCATCGCGCGGCCTGAACTAATTCAATTAACATCGCTACCGGTAGACCGGTAATGTATGCCGTACGTGCGATGCGCTAACACGTGTAATGTAGCTAATGGACGTTAGCATGGTCGGTGCTTATGTGAGCATAGTGGGCTAAATTGTCCGGTCGGTTAGTGTTACTGCTGTGTACTTTGCGATGTTGCTGAGGAAGCTATTGTAAAATAAGCGGATTTCGTAGCAACTTAGTATGTAAAATTTTCGGCTTTTGGCTAGAAGCCAAACAACTTCTAAAATTAAAAACACTTCAGTTTTACTATAACAATTAAAATAATGACTGTCTCAAAAATATTATAATTATTTTAGTCCATCAGGTAGATTCTGGAATAATAAGGGGCACTTACTCGTATAAGATGTTTTGTCAAATTAACAAAAATATAAATAATTAAAACTGCCTTTAAAAAAATTCTTGCTTGCATGATAGAAGCGGGACCTGGAGAATTGTTATATTTATTTTATGTACCACCCTTGTAACCCATGACCACAAACTCAATAAATTGATTGGTTTGAAACTTCCAGAGTTGTGACGTCATTTGTACGTAAAAATAGTCTGTAAGTACTTAGGGGTGAAACAAAACAATATGTGTACAATATATTTCAATAATCTAACCTGACCGGCTAATTCGTATTTTTTAATCAACATGACCACATCTTAAGCCTGCCACTGATTTTTGAAATTAACTGTTTTACTAAATGTAGAATTATAAGTATCCTTCACTCATTATTTGTACTTCCCCGTCTTCTTATTCTTCTTATCTCCTTTTCCAAACTGCGGTTGCCTGGAAGAGATCGCTCTTAGCGATAAGGTCGCCAATAGCTACTTTGTTTTTTTTTTTTGTTATTTTGTTTTCTAAATAAGTGCAATAAAGAGTTTATCTATCTATCTATCTATCTAAATGATAGTAAGCAATTCTCCAGACCACGTGTAACTTAATCTACGATATCCCAAACGTATACTTTCCTCGAAAATGAATGGAATCTAACCTTTTGTTTCCGGCGTCTAGCGTGGCCGTTAAAGAGATTTAACTCGGTCATTAAATTAGAATAATTGCCGCCTAACGCTGAGTTAGTAAAGACACACTTCTAATCACAAGGTCCCAGTGTTTGGACACTGGGAACGGGAGCAGCTTTACTACAAGGGCTAAGGATCGTACCACATCAATGTTAGGAAAATATTTATTGAATTACTCTTTTTCACAAATAAAAGCTAACCACCCTCTTAAAACAAATTTAAAAAAAATGTTGTCCGCCTTCAGTAAAAGTTTAAAAGTCAGTAAAAGTTTGACCTTTAAACCAATATGGCAGTGGGCGTATAAAAATCTGACTATAATTAATTCTAGGCTACAATGTCTAACCCGACTGGGCTAAATGATCCTAAAACTTTTATCCGCCCTAAAATTACTTCAATCTGGGTTGACTGGGATGTCACACTGAATATTAATGTGCTATGAAAAGTACCATCTATCAATTTAGTAAAATGTACATATTAAAAATATAGAACTGAAGAAAAGCATCGGTACTTATTTTTCAAGATAATATGTCTACATTTGACCATGATTAGTTGTTGAGCAATATTACTGCCTGTAATGTGACATGTTTACCGATAAGGTTCCTGTTTATTCTAGACTAGATGTCCGCCCCGGCTTCGCCCGTGGAATATATATAGCACTCATCGAGATCCCGCACATATCCAACGGAGAAAAATTTTTAGAAATCGGTTCAGTCATTCCTGAGAATTTCGCTTTCAAACAAAACACCTCTTCAGCTACCTGCTACGCAACCTGTCGGAAATTGGTCGTACCAACTCAGAGATTAGCAAAAAGGTTTTATATTCAAGAGGTATGTAATCTGTGATATTAAATGACGCAATCTTAGACACATGCTGTCATGTGTCATGTCAAAGCACGAAACGTACGAAAACTCTCAAAAAAGGCATATTTTTCCCCGATTTTGTTACATTCTTGATTCATGCTCCGCTTCTGTTAATAGTAGCGTTATTTTCTATAGCCTATAGCCTTCCTCGATAAATGGACTATCCAATAGACAAAGAATCTTTCAATTCGGACCAGCACTTCCCGAGATCCTAGCGTTCAAACAAACAAACAAACTCTTCAGCTTTATAATATTAGTATAGATTGGAAGACACTCCGATTGTACTTAAGTATCGGGAAATATAGAATCGAGTAGCGTATTCACTAGCTTTTCAGTGCGTATAATAAACGTAGATTCGAAGCGAGTAGGTAAGCGAAACACGATGGTAAGCATCTTGGGAACATCTATCGTTATAAAGATGCATTTCAACAAACAGTTTTTTTTTTATTTATGCAATTGTGCTTATTGCGCGATTTTAAAACACTGAAAACCTTATCGCGATCTAAATTATTATTTTATTACTTTCTTTTTGTGACACTGTTCAAACTTTGAGGTAATTTGTTAATAACTAGTAGCTCCCCGCGGTTTTACCCGCTTAGTTCCCGTTCCCGTTATTTCTTTTTCTTTTCAAATAAAGAGTGGTGAGACGAGCAGGATATGTGCATGGTGGTAAGCAACATGTCTGCCACATAACAGCACAGTGACACGCATCTATTGGAACATGAAGAGTCCAAATCATTACCTAGCACTACACTGCGCTCGTCACCAAGAGATCTAAGTTGTTAAATCTCTAAGCCCTATAATTTCTCTGGAAACATTGCCTGCTTGGCGGCAGGGTAACTGGTAAAAGTGTGGTGCTTTCCCAGTCAGACTCTGCCAAGAGTCCTACCACTACAAAAAAATCCCCGAATAAAAAAAAGCCTATGTGTTCTTCTAGATTATAATCTGTGTTCTAAATTTCAACCCAACCCGTTCATACGTTTCGACGTCATTGAGTAACAAACAAATCCAAAAATCCAAAGATCTCAACATTGACAATTATAAATAAAATGCACATCGCAAAATTGCAACGCCCTCTATACAGGGCTAATACATTATTATAACCTAAAACCTAGTTTATGGTAAAATCATGTATTAATAGCAATAAAACAATGCATAAATAACATTAGTAGGATTTAGATCACGATTAAGTTTAGTCATCCTGATATTTCAAACATTAAGTTTAATCATTCTGATATTTCAAACAAAAAATAATCTTACGAAATGGGAGTTCTCTGTTTCTAATATTGGAATATAGGTATCGTTAAGTATTACGTAGGTAGTGAAACAACTTTGTTACTAAGACATTGCCATTGGTTTGGAATCACTTAGTACAGACCGACTCTGCGGCAAAGTTAGCTGAATGATGAAGTCCTCGCTAAACAAAGTTTGGAATGGAATCCTTGGAGCGTTACTTAACTTGTAGATGCGTTTGTTGTGGTTTCTTCAGGCAGGTATTAACTATTGTCAAACTAAATATATTTTCGACTGTCTGGCTAACGAGAGTTGATACTAACAAAGCGCGGCAAATTTAAAATATATCAGCATTCAAACCAAAAATGAAAATCTCGCCAAAAATAAACACAAGCCAGCTACTACGAAACGTCAAAAACACGTTTATCAAAAGACCTGTGCATGCTCTCTATGGATTATTGGTTACGGCTGGTCTAGTTGGGGGAACGACTACTGATGATCCAGAGCTTCTTGTTTGAGTCCCAGCCGCACCACTATCTTTTCTAAGACATGTGCGGAACTTAAAAAATCGATGAAAAACCTTTGTGAAGAAACTAAGATGTTTCTAGAATCTTTAGAGGTTTGTCATCCGCCAACCCGTACTTGGCCAGCGTGGTGGACCATTGCTTGACTTTCTCCTGTAAAGTAAATTTACACTTTAGTTATTTTCATTACACTGTAATAATATAATATTATTGCTTTTTAACCCCCGACCAAAAAAAAGGGGTGATATAAGTTTGACGTCGATGTCTGTCTGTTTGTCTGTCTGTCTGTCTGTGTGTGTGTGTGTCTGTCTGTGGCACCGTAGAGCTCAAACGGATAGGCCGAATTCAATGCGGTTATTTTTATTTGAAGGTTAATATCCGTGCGGGTGTTCTTAGCTATGTTTGGTTAATATTGATTCAAGATGGCCGCCTCCACAAAATGACGGACAAAATATTTCTTCACAGCCTACCTCAATATGGGAATCAAATAAAAGGGCTTGATTAGTAGAATACTTTGCACTATAACAAATGTCAAATCCAAAATGGCCGCCACCACAAAATGGCGAATTATATTATTTTTTTCACTATTACCTCAATATGGGTATCAAACGAAAGGGCTTGACTAGTAGAATACTTTGCACTACGACAAATTTCAAATCCAAGAAGGCCGCTACCACAAAATGGCGAAATACATTTCTTTTTTCACAACTTTCTTAATATGGGTATCAAATGAAAGGGCTTGACTAGTAGAATATAGAATATAGTACAGATAACAAATCCGAGGTAGTCGGTGGATAATCAAAATTTTTAATTTTGTTCTTGTCTTCAATTGTCTCAAAGGTTTGAAGAGCAAGAGCGTTACTCTTCAAACCAAAACAAACTATTTTTACATTCCTACAAGTTTTGCTTTAAAAACTACTGGTTCCAGTTATTTAAAGTACTCAGGTATATTTTTGAAAAGTGTCCCGCCTACTTTTTTTGGCACTGTTTTAATGATGTGTAAAAAAGTAACAAATAATGTAACACTCTTCTTAAAGTCTGCCTAGGGAAGTACCATGCTTTTGCCAATTATCCTACTGCCAAGGATAATGCGCAAATATTACAGCGTTTCAGCTTGCCGAGTAATTAGTTTCCTGAGAAATTTCCTACAAGGAAAACAAGATAAATCTTCTAATATCTCTGGATTATGAGAGCATATTTATAGTGTAGTGATTGGCAGCCATTTAGATTTTTTTCGTTCAAATAGGTGCGTGCCAGTAGTTACTATACGTATTAGGATCAAGTCTTCGTTCAGTCACTCTATAATAGTAATAAAACAAAATCTATGAGTTTCATTTCAATGCAACCCCTCATTTATTTTGACGGCTTACTTGAGATTTGGGTTCATTTATGTGTTTGCTGGATCACGCGAGGGATGTCTGGAGTCTAGACTTTGAATAAGCTCTGGGATAAGACGTGGCTACGATTTGTTGAAATTTAAGATACTTGCTCATTTTTCATATTTTATATCAAGACTAAATAATTGCAAGCTTATGTTTTGTAATTATACGGACGAATATTGTTCAAATATTTGATTCTTCGTGGTTTCAAATTCTTAAAATGTAAATATAAATAAATATAAAAAAGCATGGACCCCGGAGTCCGTAATAGTTATTTGTTATACAAGAGTGCAAAGTTGATTTTTAACCGTGTGCTCAAATTTAATGACCGAGCAAGCGAAGGATTCTAAAATTGAATCACTCGCTGCGCTCGTGATTCAAAATTAGAATCCTGAGCGTAGCAAGGGAATCAAAAGAGCACAAGGTGAAAAATCTTTGCACTCGAGTGCAACACGTAACTTTTCATTCCACCTCAGCGAGGAAATGACTAAATGCAAATTTTAAATGTTTTCACGCTAAGCAAATTAAAAAAAGTAAGTACACCAAGGAGGTTCCGAGTCTGAGTTTTTAACATATAAAAAAAATGTATGATACATTCAGCACCAAGGAGGTAGAAATAAATAGGTTGAATTATGTTTTGAATTCAAAACCTCAGTACACACGATGTTCTAAATTCAAATTTACTTTGACCTCTAGAGGGTAAAAACGACTTTTGCGCCCTGATATCGAGGAGCAAAAGTACTCTTTCCGAGCTGGTGGGGTGAAAAGAATATTTTAAGGTTTGGTAGGCCGTACTTTAGAGTTCTTGAAAACATCTGAGGCCTATAAAATAGTGTAGTGTAACTATGAAATATTAGTAGATTATTCACCAAGGAGTAAAACACTGTCTTGTGTCATGGGCGTCATATTAGGTCCTGAGGCTTCGACCAATTATACAAGGTATATTATTTGATCGAAGTCCTGAGCGCAGCGAGGAACTCGAGTCAACTCCCGAGCAAAGCGAGGGAGTTGTAGTGTCCCGAGTGAAGCGAGGGATCCAAGCCGCCTTTGACACAAGACAGTTTTTTTACTTCAAAGGTGAATACTCTACTTTTCATATCTTCTGCGAGGCAATTAAAAGAAAGGGCTATGTAAAATATTTTTTTAGGCATTTATCTTTCGATTTTTCCGGAAGTAGATTATTAATTGTTAATAATCCCTAAACCGTCCAATTTGATGAACCCCGGGGTCAATTCACTATCGCTTGAAGTCATTTTGGTGTTTTTAAGAATAAAAGTGATACAATTCAAAACTAACAAAATTCGTCTCAATGGCGCCTTTTTTGCATTTTTATTTATTTATTTATTTGAAGTATACATCGCCACATAATATGTATATGAGTAGGAAACATTTAGTAAAATGCACTACAAATAATGTTACAAATTATACCCTGTAGTTAGGGTGTTGCGATTAGTATTGTACATAGTATTTATATATATTAAGTGTTTATTAATTAAATATTTAAAACTACACAATTCATGATATTGAAACGTTTTTATCTTCTAGGTATTCTTCTATTTTATAATAGCACTTGGAATTGAATATTTGTTTGATGTTATGTTAAAAATTTTTTATGTCTGTTTCGTCTCTCACACTTTTAGGTAAGTGGTTAAATATTTTGTGTAACATGTATTGAGGCCCTTTTCGTATTATTTCAAGTTTAGGTTCTGGAGCTGTAATCTGGTTTTGCCTTCGGCCACTGGTGATGAATGTAAATAAGTTTGGATGTTTTTTAACAAAAGTTGCTGCTTCTAGAATGTACATGCATGGAACTGTTAAGATGTTAAGTTGTTTGAAGTGGGGCTTACAACTGTTACGTTGAGGGATGTTAACTAATATTCTGATGCATTTTTTTTGCATAATGAGTAATTCAGTTTCAATTTAACCGACTTAAAAAAAGGAGGTTTCTCAATTCGACCGTATATATGTTTTCTTTCTTTTTTTGTGTTTTGTTTCTGTGCATGCGGGTGGCCAGTTCGATATTTAGAAAAAAAGTTCGAGTTTTTATAGTCTTTTTACAATGGTACTATGGGTAAGAATTTTCATACGAATTTTAACGTTCCAAATTCAAATAATTTTAATCCCTAGGGAATCTTCTCAGTATTACTAAACTTACCTCTGCATTTTGAAAGGTTACAATCACTTGCTTTGTTTTGACGTTTCATGACATATAATTGGACTTTGTCGAGCAGGAGATATGAAAAATATGTTTAGGATCTAGTCTAGTGCAATTTGCAGTCAGTAACACGATGTAATGAATTTCACTGGATAGAAAACAAAACGAAAGTGACTCTTAAAGTCCTATAGTTGTTTGCAAAATTATGACTAAACTATAGAAGAAACTTTATTGTAAATTAAAAAAAAACTGTATTGACGTTTCGATCATATTACAATGGCCATAATCACGAGAAAGTATGTAATGACTACTATGTTTAAACACAAAATGTCGCATATACTTTCTTTTTTGAAGTGAAAACTTATTTTGCCGCGCCACAGACAGAGTTTTCATGGGTTGTGAAATGAATTCTAGCGTCACGCTCGCGAATGATAAGAAATGTTCGAATAAGCTCGGGATCGCGGCCATTGGCCACGATTGTTGACGCAGTTCTAGATTTCCAATGGTCACTTCTTCCGGTTTCACCCGCGTAGTTTCCAAAGTAAAAATTTAAGAAAACAATAAATTTTAGGGGTGTCACTTACTTGGAACTGAAACTCAAAAAATGTTTTCTATCCAAACCATAGGTGTGGATTATCGATGGATAGGTCTTTAAAAATTATATTGAGGTTTGTAGCATGTTTTTTTTCTAAACTTAATAGTTTGCGCGAGAGACTCTTCCAAAGTGGTAAAATGTGGGTCCTGCCCCTCCCCCTTCCTCTAACTTCTAAAATAAGATAATGACACAACTAAAAAAAATATTATGTGTATTACCATGTAAACTTTCAACGAAAATTGGTTTGAATGAGATCTAGTAAGTCATCATCATCATCATCAGCCGCTAGACGTCCACTGCTGAACATAGGCCTCCCCCCTTCCTTCCACAACGAACGGTTCTGCGCAACCTGCAACCAGCGGTTTCCAGCGACCTTTGTGAGGTCATCTGTCCATCTAGTGGGATGCCGTCCAACACTGCGTCTTCCGGTTTGTGGTCGCCACTCGAGAACCTTTCTTCCCCATCGGTTGTCAGTTCTGCGAGCGATGTGGCCTGCCCATTGCCACTTCAGCTTGCTTACTCTTTGAGCTATGTCGGCCACTTTCGTTCTTTTGCGAATGTCCTCATTACGGATTCTGTCGCGCAAAGAGACTCCGAGCATAGCCCTCCCCATAGCTCGCTGTATGACTTTGGGCTTCGTTATGAGGCTCAAAGTGAAGGACCACGTCGCAGTTCCATAAGACATCTAGTAAGTAGTTTTATTTAAATACGTCATAAACTCACTATTGTTAAAACACAAACTTTTATATTATGTTACTCAGTGCTACGGAAGCCTTCATGGGACGAGGCCGACTCGCACTTGAGTACTTTTATTTTTGTATATTAATGTTGTTTAGTTTTCTAAATAAGTGCAATAAAGAGTTTATCTTTATATCTAGATATTTAACGTGGTTTGCCCCCATTCGTATAAATTTACAATTAACGCAGTGTTACCACAGTTAAACTATGGGCTTAAACTATGCATATTGTTAATGCTTCGTGCGGTAACAGGTGGTGTGCGACAAATTGAACGCCGACTCAAATTCTGTGCTGAAACTATTGTATTTATTGGTTTTTAATAAACCCCTGTAACAAACTACACGTTTTGTTTCTGAATCGGCTTGCAATCAATTTTATTATCTGTAAATTTAACGGGGTGTGATTAGGTTATTTGAATTTATAGAAATAGGACATCATAAAACAGACCCAAAATATGGCTTTTATTTTGGTTAAGCAAAATCTTAATCTATCGACGCCTTGTGACCAATACCTTAGGGACGTTACTGGAAATTGGAAGTTGGCTACTGGCCGTTAAATTACAAAAAAAATATTCATAAGTCGTAAAAAATACTATAATACTAGAGTATCATCGTGGCACAACTACAAAACGCTAGAAATTAAAAGATATAAAGTATATTTTTGTGTGATATTCTTAGGCTTTGTAAACTAGAGATAGTCAGTAAATAATATAAAGTTTATTCAATAAAAATAATATTATCTGCCAAATTTCTGTTGAAAATAGACCTTAGTTGTAAGGGAATGAGACAAACACATTTGTGCATCCGACGTTCAGATAAAATTAATTTAAAGTATTGTTGTGCAGTATTTTTTTGATCGTAAAGTACCATCGATACTTAAACGGGTAAGCAATCCGACATTTCCCCATCTATGTAATTTGAAAATTCACTCTTAATTTGTTTGAGTTGGAGAACTTTATTACAAGTTAAATTGAAATTCGTAAGAGCCCGCACCTCCTGTGACCGATCCAAGAAAAACTTAGCATTTACATCGAAACACGAAGTTAGGGGTTATATTTTTCGCGCAATGTTGCCAGAATTGGTACAATTTTACTTGTGTTTTGAAATATTTCTAAAATGTGGACTGCATTTTAAGGTTTCCTTTAAATTCTTCATTTTAGTAAAGGCTGTTTACAATTTTTATATAACCAGCTTCTTACACACTAGACCGTAAACAATGACTAAATATTAACAATAATCAAATCCTACTAATATTATTAATGCGAGAGATTGTAAAGATGGACAAATATACAATATATGAACAAAGTAGTGGTAAGACACTTTTCGGAGTCCATCTGAGGAAGTATCACAACCTTTGCCAGTTATTCCACCGCCAAGCAGTAATGTGAAAACATTACTGTGTTCCAGATTGAAGGGCAATGTTTCCAGTGAAATTACAGGGCATAGCGATAAAATATCTTATATCTCTAGGTAACGAGCGCAGTGCGGTGTCAAGTAATGATTTGGACTCTTCGCGTTTCATTAGCTGCGTGTCATAGCGCTGTTATGTGGCAGGCATGTTGCTTACCATCAGGCACATATCCTGCTTGTCTCGACACTCTATTCTATATATATATATAAATGTATATTTGTTACTATTAGTGGCAAAAAATACTGAAAGTATCCCGAAAACTTTGGAAATAGATAGTCATCATCATCAGCCGCAAGACGTCCACTGCTGAACATAGGCCTCCCCCCTAGATTTCCACAACGATCGGTCCTGCGCAACCTGCAACCAGCGGTTTCCAGCGACCTTTGTGAGGTCATCTGTCCATCTAGTGGGAGGCCGTCCAACACGGCGTCTTCCGGTTCGTGGTCGCCACTCGAGAACCTTTCTTCCCCATCGGTGGTCAGTTCTGCGAGGGATGTGGCCTGCCCATTGCCACTTCAGCTTGCTTACTCTTTGAGCTATGTTGGCCACTTTCGTTCTTTTGCGAATATCCTCATTACGGATTCTGTCGCGCAAAGAGACTCCGAGCATAGCTCTCTCCATAGCTCGCTGTGTGACTTTGAGCTTCGTTATGAGGCCCACAGTTAAGGACCACGTCTCAGTTCCATAAGCCATCACTGGCAACACGCACTGGTTAAAGACTTTCGTCTTTAGGCATTGGGGTATTCTGGACTCAAAGATGTGCCGAAGTTTCCCGAACGCTGCCCATCCGAGTTGGATCCTACGCTGGACCTCTTTGTCGAAGTTGGATCTACCTACTTGGATCTTTTGACCCAGGTAGACGTATTCGTCAACAATTTCGAATGTGGTATTCCCAACAATAACCGGTACAGGTGAGACATGAACATTTGACATGACTTTCGTCTTGTCCATATTCATCCTCAAACCTACCTGTTGAGATACTCTACTGAGGTTCCTGTGCATAGCACCGAGGTCCTCCAGCGATTCCGCCACAATGACTATGTCGTCGGCAAACCGAAGGTGAGTGATGTATTCGCCGTTGATATTGATGCCATATCCGTTCCAGTCCAGTAGCTTAAAAACATCTTCCAGCGCGGCAGTGAACAGTTTCGGAGATATAACATCTCCCTGTCTCACGCCTTTCTGTAGCTGGATATGTTTTGTGCACTGGTCCTGTAATCGGACAGACATTGTGGCTTTACTGTAGATACACTTCAACACTTCGATATAGCGATAGTCAATGCGGCATCGCTGGAGAGACTGAAGCACTGCCCAGGTCTCGATGGAGTCGAAGGCTTTCTCATAGTCCACATACGCTATACATAGTGGCCGATTATACTCCTCGGTTTTCTGTATACCTAATCTGCCGAAGCGTATGGATGTGGTCTATGGTACTATAGCCTTTTCGGAAACCGGCTTGTTCGGGTGGCTGGAAGTCGTCAAACCTGCGTGCGAGACGATTCGTGATGACCCTCGAAAACAACTTATAAACGTGGCTCAGAAGTGAGATGGGTCTGTAGTTCTTCAACAAGGTGTTGTCACCTTTTTTGAAGAAGAGCACCACCACACTTCTGCTCCACGCTTCTGGCGTATTACCGTTAAGTATGACGGAGTCGAACAGCTTCTGGAGGACTTTAAGTACCGGTTTTCCACCCGTTCTCAGAAGCTCAGTCGTACTTCCGTCGTCGCCAGGTGCCTTGTTGTTTTTAAGTTGTTTGAGGCCATCCTAATCTCATACAGGCTGACTTCCGGGATATCTTCGGTAAAGTGTCGGGTCAGCTTGGCTCTGGGGTCTTTTGCCATGCTAACGACAGGTTGTGCTTGCGTAGAGGTCTCCAAAATCTCGGGCTTCGACGAGACGATGTTACCACTATCGGTCTTCAGTTTGGTCAGCTGACTTTGCCCAAGAGACAGATTTCTTGCGAACACTTTCGAGCCTTTGTTCTGCTTGATTGCTTCTTCAATACTCGAAGTATTGAAGCAGCGTATGTCGCGTCGCACACAAGTAGAGATCTGTCTATTGAGCCGTCTGTATACCGTCATGTCGACCGAAGACTGTAACCGCATATCTCGTCTGACTGCCATGAGATCTAGAGTTTGATCAGAGAGTTTTTGGGTTCTATTTTGGCGTCGGCTCTTATAAAATTTTCTGCCAACAGCATGTACAGTTTCCACTAGCCTGTCATTTATTTCGTCCGCCGTTACGCACTCATCTAAGGATTCGAAGCGATTTTGAAGTTCGAGTTGAAAGTTATCGGGATCTTCGATCTGAGCATAATTTGGTCGGAGCGTGGACTTCATTAGACGTGATCTTTCGAACTTAATGTTTAGATTCAGCGTGCCTCTTACAATACGGTGATCGCTGCCGGTCTTAACCCTGCTGATCACAGAGACATCGCTGAATATTTGCCGTTTAGTCGTCATCATGAAGTCGATCTCATTTTTTTGTGGAACCATCTGGGCTAATCCAGGTCCACTTCCTTTGTAGGTGTTTCTTGAAAAAGGAGTTCATCATAAAGAGGCTCTCCCCTTTCCAAGAAATCTGCTAGACGTTGCCCTCTTGGGTTCCGCTGCCCATATCCGAAATTCCCCACTCTCAACTCATCATCGCTACGTTTGCCCAGTTTCGCGTTGAAGTCTCCCATCACAACTGTGAAATGTGTTGGCGAGACATGTATGGCTTTGGAGATGTCCTCATACATGGCCTCAACCTCTTCGTCGGGATGTGTCGAGGTCGGTGCGTATACTTGTATGACCTTTAATGAATACCGGTCGCTAATTTTAAGTACAAGGTATACAACCCTATTCGACACACTCTCGATCATTATCACGTTGTTGACGACAGACTTGCGGACGATAAACCCGACACCCCCTGGGATTGTTGATCTCCTCCCAGTAGTAGAACAAGTTGCCGGATTCAGGATTATCCTGTCCTCGCCCTGTCTACGGACTTCTGATAACCCTATGATATCCCAGCGCAACTTGTCCACTTCTTCTTCCAGCTCCACAATCTTTTCGTTAGCCCTCAGCGTCCGTGCGTTAAATGTTGCCAGGTCGAGTCGTTGGGTTTGGTGGCGGGGCGTCTGCCGGGGATTCTTAGCACCCCATGCTCCGCCGGAACCAAGGCTGCCACCAGCGCCTGGAATAGCGGAGCCGCCGGGGACTAGGGGCCGTTTCTTTTTTGTGCCTATCATATGGGGGGGTATTTGCCATAGTCACCACGCTTGGCAGGCGGGTTGGTGACCGCGGAACAAGCCCTTCGCGTCGATGACGCCGCTGCCCGTCATCGACCTGGGTAATTTAGGACTGGTTTTTAATGGATATACCGCCATTGGTTCGGTCGACAGAGCCTCGTTAGTTGGCAGCAGGGTGTACCACGCGCAGGAGAGGTTGACATTTGGGGAAGCTAGATGTTAAGCGCTTCCCCCTTACACCCTATATAAATAGATAGTACTCTAGTCTAATAACACATGGGCTATTTTTATCCCGGGAAAATAAAGGTAAAGGGAAGTGCACGAGTGAAACAGGGACAAGGTGGGTCCTATTTATTATCCATAAATTTAGAAAAGAGGTTTGGTCATAAGTTGATCACTTATCATAAAACTCCTTTCTAAACTTCTTCCATCAAGTATCGTGACCACGAAATCGAAAATTTTCACACCAAAAACCGATTCAAATCCTGTCCCGCATCAAACAAGTTTACTTCCCAGATACTGTCAAACTCCGATACACGTCAAAGATAGGTACTACAGAACTACAATTTTATCTGTTGAACCGGTAAAGTGTAGAAACTAAAATTACCCGCTTGCTTGTAAGGTTTTATTTGGTAAGTTCTATGGTGGCTCCATTTGCCTTTGTTAGAAATAAGTTGGACGAACTTACAATACCCGTTCCAAAACTACCCGCATAAAGTTGTTTCGGTTTACTGATCCCGCTTCGTAAACATCAAAACTTTGCGAATCATAATGTAACAAAAGTTACGATAGTACTCTAGTTATTGTTTTGAATGGCATTATGTCGATGACTCTCTGATAGTAGCCAATCGGTGGAATAGACGCGATAAAATACTGCCAATAAGTTTGTATAGCTATTGTGAAGTTTGAAGTTTCTATTTGTGGATTATTTTTGGATAAGTAGGAAGCTTTACTTTAGAGCCACACTGCACTAAATAAATGAGATAAATCATCATAACCCTGGATGACGAGCGTTATGCTTGGTAGTGTTAAAGAGTATAAATGTTTAAATAGCTGAGTAGCACTCATTTATGATAGACGTGTTGCGTAAAATGAAATGAAATCGGTCCCGTAGTTCCTGAGATTAGCGCGTTCAAGCATAAAGCATTTTCAGCTTTATACTCATTAGAATAGATTACTTCAACGTTTCGGCAGGATAATTGGGCGATTTAAATGAGTTTATTAATAATTTACACCACTATAAATTTTATTGAAATAGGTGTGGTGGTTTTTGAAATATGAATAAAAAACTAAAATTTACTTTCATGTAAACGCGACGGATTCTTGTGAAATTTGGTCGAGTGTCTAAATTTTATATCAAACTGAACTCGGTGTTTATTTTTAGTAGAAAATAAACAATTGTAGATACTAGCCGACCCACCAGACGCTATTTACATTTGTACACATACACAAAAAAGAAAATAAGTCGTAATCTAAACTTTCAACTAAACATACGCATAGAATGAATAAATATTTATGAAAAAAGTAGATTTATACGTACGAGTATAATTTGAATATAGAAATATTTGATGTTATGCTATTGTTTTCATTTCGTCATTTGGCAAAAATTGTAGAATTTTACATTATCTTTTTTTTCACGGGGCTGGCATTGTCGTTGTGCGACATAAGCCCCTAAACAAAAAAAAAAAGATTAAAAAAAACATTATCTTTGTAGTGAATTAGTATCTTATAGAACTCTAGGATTTTAAATTGAAAACAGAACATCAGAATCGGGCCCGAAGTGCAAATGTCTGTCTCATGACCAAAACAGCAAAATTCATCTCCAAAAAAAAAAACAAAACAAATTAAGTTTCTCGCAAAAATTGTTTGGAATTAAATTGCCAACAACACGGTTTGCCAAAAGTGAATAACAAAAAAGACGCTTTACAAAAATGAATAAAACCTCTGTCGTCGACGAAGGATAACCTTCCCCACCCTCGTTGGGTAAACACCATTATCGCCCGCCGTAAAACCACCACGATAAGATGAATAGGTACGAAAACTATAAAGTAGACCCAGTGTTTTGGTATCGCAAAGTGTTGTAAAAATATTGAAAAATTACTATTCATTTTCCTTTTTTTTCATTATGCAAGCTAATTTTTTCAATACTCAAACATTTATTGCTGCTTTATGCTGTTATCATCACTACATAATATTAAATAAAGTCACGTTCCGCGTCTGTCCTTCCCTATATATCCCATTATCCCTATATGCTTAGATCTTTAAAACCACCAAACAGATTTTGATGCGGGTTTTTAATAGATAGAGCAATTTAAGAGATAAGTTTAAAATACGTGAATAAAATAACAGAAAACAAGGATAATTTTAAAACTTTCTAATGTAATGTCATAACTAAAAACATTTTTGCCCTTACACTGCAAACGCTTGAGCCTATGAGCTAGATCAAAATAATGTAAAGCAACATTGGAACCCTTCAAAAGGTCTACAAAAAAGTATCTAATAGTATATGTCTATCTCTTAGGAATAATCCAGAATAACCATTTTTATTAGTACTTATATTTAGTATTAGCATTGCGCCTGTGAGAAGCCGGGATGGATCTCTAGTGTAGTAGTTATAAGTGTATCTATAATAAAATCTACAGTTAATGAATCTGTCATTTGTAACTAAAAGCCATTCCACCATCGATTCTTTTCAAAAATCGTTTAAGCTGCTTGGATGAGTTCGCGACATTAGAACACTTATATGAGAAAATATCAAACACAATACCTGCGGTATTGACACACAACAACGGTGATCAAAACAAGCTATTGTGTAGTGCCTAGAGTCTGCACCGTTACGCATGACATTTGACGGATGGAGTCACCATCGCTAACTCAAATACCATGGTGTGTGAGTAACGTAGTTCAATTTTTTGCCACAATACTCGAATAGTGGCGCGGGTTCTAGTGCTGTTTGCACACACACGAGTCGCACTCGAATGGAGTTTGGATCGCGACCGATGCTGCATATCGATTGATTTTGCAGCTCGATTTGATGTGTGCTGTGCGGGAAGTATTCGATGTGGAGTGTTTGTTAAATTGTTTGCAATCCACAACGCATTTGCATTTCGTAAAGCAAAGTTTTGCAATACTGGGCTTTATGTAAAAGTCTATCAGATAGAAGACTTAATACGCTGGATGTACACAGTAATAGTTCGACCAGCACTAACTTACGGTTGTATAGTGTGGTGGCCTAGAACCAACCTGGTGACCACAATCTCTAAATTACAAAAGCTTCAGCGGTTGGCTTGTTCACTAATCAGTGGATGTGTAAAGTCTACACCGTCCGAAGCACTTGACATAATACTTGGCCTGCCACCACTTCATCTTCATATACAGCAGGAGGCAATGGCGGCAGCGCTAAGAATCAAACCTACGGATCAATGGAAAGGCTCAGGGATTCCCACTGTAAAATCCTAGACCGGGCCACGAGAATTGTCCCAGGCGCATGCCAAGGCACGGATCGTATACCCACTGCATATTTAGACGAGAATAATTATGGGCTGGTTACAGAGGACCATACCAAAACAAATTATGCTGAGGATAGCATTAATGTATGCAACATATTCACAGATAGTGCTAAAAAGAGTATGGGAGTAGGGTGTGGATACCACTCACCAGAGCTAGATCTAGCAGTATCATTAGCCTTATACAAAACTACAACAGTAATGCAAGCAGAAGCTATGGGCCTTCTGTTAGCTGCTAACTGCTTTTCCTTAGAATAGAAATACATAACAAAGTATACAGTAGCAAACCAGTACTGAAGTTCGTAACGGGCAGTGCAGCAACTATTTACGCTCTACGAAGACCTACAACCAGGTCAAAAGTGATAGCTGAGTGTCACTCTACCTTACAGAGTCTTACACGCAATCATGGTGTCACTGTAGAGTGGACCAATGAATAGCATATGCGAAGGAAACAAAAAAGCAGACGTACTTGCCAAAGCAGGTTCGAAGAAGAACATCAGGGCAGATATAGCTGAATTGTGTAAGCCAACTGCTTCAGAAACGCGGAACTGGCTATGTCTATACACAGAAAAAGAGCAGCAAAAACTTTGGGATAAATCCATAAAGTGTAAACACATAAAAGTTGTGTTCCCACTGATGGATAAAAAAGTGACTAACAAACTCCTGAATTTATCGAGACCAGATCTCCTTCTAATGATAGGCCTCATCACTGGCCACTGTGAGTTAAACTACCATCTTCACAAAATAGGACTCACTGACAGTCCCCTATGCAGGGGTTGTTTGCGGGAGAATGAAACTGTGGAACACGTGCTCCTACGTTGTGAGGCCACAGTAAGCATAAGATTAAGATCAGGACTCCTTGAAGAAATTCCAAATCAAGTATGCAGAAACACAACACCTGACGAAATGGGAGTGGAACTACTATGCCGGCGACCCAAAGCCGTGGTCAGCTATTTTAAGGAGCTTGGCTGGTTTGGGTAGGTGGGCAGGGGGGAAGTGCACAATACACCCCTAGCGGGACGTCAGTGCAGGTCTATCACCCCCACCCTGAATTAGAATTAGAAGACTTAATTAAACTGACAAATAGGACTCTAAAGTTGAGGTTCAAACTATAGTAGAGGAGCCCAAGAGGGGATTTCGGGATTAAAGTACCTCAACGAAATATGTGCCCCATATATAAGGCCAATTAGAAAAAAAAATGTTTAGTCATCAGTTATTCTCGAATACGTCAGATTAAGATAAGGTGTGTTAATCA
The DNA here is from genome assembly GCA_017562165.1 of Ectropis grisescens. Taxonomy (NCBI): domain Eukaryota; kingdom Metazoa; phylum Arthropoda; class Insecta; order Lepidoptera; family Geometridae; genus Ectropis; species Ectropis grisescens. The sequence goes on along the minus strand of CM029776.1, from coordinate 7,720,325 downwards.
CGTGCTAAGAAGAGTATATTCCACTAATCTGACAATTCGAGAGTGAAAATTCGAGTGTGAAAATTCGGCAAACAAAGTTATTCGAATAGTGATCTCTAAATTCTCGAGCGTGGTTATTTTATTATCCTCGAATTATTATGATAAATTATTAATAAATATATTTAAGGATTCCACAAGTTGAAGTAACAAAAATTCTTCACTAATTAGCTCATAAAACTGATTTTTGAAATTTGAAATTATATAGCCCCACAAAATAAATGAAAAGGTGGCATTATTTAACATTTTAACACTCTTTTATTATTAGCATCACTTGTAACTAACTATGTATGTAAGAAAATCTTGAAATCTTAATTTGACCCACTTTCCGGTCTTCGATTAGGATGGAATTATGGACACGCTCTGAGTTCTAATGACAATACATGACTAGCTAAGACACGTTATTACAAATCTAATATGGCGGCCTCCCCAAGATGGCGGATTAGCTGTTTGAGATTCTTTCACATGATCATCATCATCATCAGCTGCAAAACGTCCACTGCTGAACATAGGCCTCCCCCCTAGATTTCCACATCGAACGGTCCTGCGCAACTTCCCCATGATATGGATATCAAATAAAAAATGTCATGTGACTTAAATCCAATATGGCGGACATCCAAGATAGTGGACAGGCTATTTGAAATGCACCCCCAAGATATGGGTATCAAATGAAAGGGTTTGCTGTCAGGAATATTAAAAAATAGTCACGTGACTTAAATCCAAGATGGCGGTTTGAAAGCGTATTTTTTAGTTGTTTAAACTATTTTTTCTTATTATTACCTAAGCTTTGCAATCCAATAGGTCTATATCAGGCTTGAGTAACTCCCCGTTTAGCATCGTGGGCTCCCATACTACTACGGACCGATATTGCTATAATTTTCAATCTACTCAGTTTCAATTTTGTTAAAAATTCAATCTATCTAACCAACTTGCACTTGGATAGTATTTAGCAACAATCAAACACCGATTTTAAAATTCTTAACCCAAGTTTTCAAGCTTATAACATTGATGCTGTGAATGTCTGTTTAGTGATGACACCTCACGTTTTATTTCTCAATGTTGCGTACGTACTCTGTTCTTACTATATTTTTCTTTTTCTCGCTTCTGCTGCTAATAATTATTACTTGGAAGAGATCGCTATTAGCGATAAAGCCCTCGTTTATGCTACTAGAAATAAATCATAATTTGTATTGTTTAATTGTATTTTTTCTGGTGTGGTGCGTAAAGTGTTTGTGTGACTATTATTATTTTAGAGAGAATAGTAAAATTTATCGAAAACTGTTTTGATTAATGGTTGTAGTACCACCGAATTTTTAATTATTTTTACCATTTATAATTTTATAAAATGATAATATAAAAGGAATTCTATAAAAAACAACCATCTACTTATAACAAATCTAACAACATGTAAACTCACAATGTGAATAGACAGTTACAGGGTCCTAATTTCGGAACACAAATTAAGTTCTTAAGTAAAATGCTTTTTTTTTTTAAATTTAAAAGCAGAACATGATGGTGATACTCGTAACATAACCGTACGTGATTTCATCTGTACTGACATAAAAATATACGCATGAATGAAGTCCATTCGAATTATAACCGAAATGCGAATTCAAGATGTTATAAATATTTGTGTGAGAGCAAAGAAGCGCGTCGGTTCTTAGGACCCTTTCACTCCCAAGTGGCATGGCACAACGTTATACAGAGACGTACTCAAAAATAGAAGGGCATTTGTCCTCTTTACCTCTTCCTTACGACCATCAGAGCATTTGAGCAATTGATTAGCCAGTTTGTCACTGCCTCCTCCGATTGCTCGTGTTTGACAGCTTACGATATAACAGATCGAGTATATTTAATGTTATGAATGAATTTAGTCCATATTACCCAAATAAAGGATTAACTTAATGTCCACTAGTCAATTAGAAGCTTTGTCTATTAATTCTATTTTCAATTAAATTTGGCGTAGACACGTTATTATGACAATATTAATTAGTTGTCGAACAAAAGGCAGGCTAAAATTAGCTTTAGTGTTTGCTGTGGTTTACAATAATCTACCGAATTAAGCAACCAAATTATTGATTAATTAACTTGAATAGTACAAATTTGTCAAATACAATTTAGTTCAAAGTATGAAATAAATTACAATTAATATGATATGCGCAATAATTGCTCGAGGAGCACTGCGGGATGAATTAAACTCTTGTTTTCCTTGCGGTACACAAATAGCAGAGAAAGTAAGTGCTGTATTCATGCCACCCAAAAATAAGAAAGCAAAGTATACAAAATCATTAGTCCCCTGAGTCCGTGGACTGAATTTCATAAAATTTTATCAGTTTGTTATGAAATCTGTTTCAATCAGTTTCATTTAGAATAAGTTCTAGCATGAATCCTGCCAGTGTTGTACCTCTATATGTGAAAGTTTGGATGTTTGAATTTTCGTTGCTTAAGCACGTCGGAGCAGAACAAACGAACAAATTTTAACGAACGGAACAGTTAAAAAATAAATAGATTTCACATTTAATAAATAATTAAATGTTCACATATTAAATGTTCACATTTAATTATTGTTATCGATATCGAGCAAAAACAAGCAACTAAAATCAAGATACCCCCTTCGACCCCCCTTAAAAATATATTTTATTCTACTTTTTATAATTTGTTGTAATATCGGCTACAGAAATACCTACATCATCTGCAAATACAAATACAAAAATCTTTATTGCTGTTTGCAGTTAAGATAAGGTTATACAAAACTTTTTAATAGTTGACCCATACAAACTGGCCTCTTCTTCTAGAGGCATGCAATATGTCTGGCAACACAGTTTCCATTGGTCTGAATTTATACAATGATATAATAGTCAGCAGATAAAGTCTTCTTCTTCTTTTTTAATTTTAGCGTTTAATTGGTTGTATCATATTATATATCATCTAATTCATCGTTTATTAATTTCTGGCTTCTATCCAGTTGTGCTATGTAAGTGTGATATGTTTGGTGAGCACAACAATTACGCCAACGTCTTGTGCTTCAGTTCATGACATACAGCCCAGCGACCAACAGACAGACCTACAGACGGACAGACAACGGAGTCTTAGTAATAGGGTCCGTAAGTTCCGTAATATGTTCCCTTTGGTTGGGTACGGAAGTCCAAAAATCATGAACCTGCGGAGTCCGTGTAATATAATAAATGTCATCAGCTAGTTTTGCAATGAAAAAAACCTCTTTCCTTAAATTTTAGTTTAAAGCGGTTCTTAAAAGCAAGATTTTCTACAAACTGGGTTAACTTGTAAACTATTTGTTTTTGCTCCGGCCTACATACGTCCACCGGGAGTCGCAGACACACGCTGAAACATTTTCCAGTCGTCCAAGTGGCGCGTCGCATCATGCTGCAATCAAAGAGAGAGCTTTTAGTACAGATACCCAAAGTTAGGCTTTGTGCCTACTTTGAATAGTCAGTTCTTTGTTGCTATTCGATTTGTGGATACCTTGTGATGTACCTAAATACTTTGTGATGAAAATACTTCGCTGGCTTCTCAGATTCCTTCGTCAAAACGTCTAAAAATTACTCTCGTATTCTATAATATTACTTTTAGAGACTCAACTCAAAGATTATAAAGCTGATTTTGTTGTGATTACTACAAAAAAAATGCTTATTTATCTTGTCTTTCATTACTGATATTTTTTCGTTCCTGTGTTGACCTTATAACGCGTATCCTTTTCAGTAATAGAGTTATAATGTTTATGTAAAATAAATGTCTGTTCTGTTATTGTGGTTTCCTATGTATTTACGTATAACATTAGCTATCGGGCTTTTACTGAGTTTCGCGTTGGTATTGACATATGTTCTAAATGTCGTTTCATAATAAATTGTAACTCAAAAATAATATTAGTGTTGAGTAGAAAATAAAGTTGCTTCGTAATAAAATATGCGAAAACTCAGGCTCAATTTAAAGCCACACTGACGTCATCACATCTGTGCAATTGTAATCGCTCATTACCGCCCCTTGTGTCGAGTCATGGACCGAATGCTGAAAAAACCTGGCGCAGCAGAACCGGAAATAAACGGAAATACGACCATTTTCGTGCGTGATTTATTTTATACAACGTACAACCGCGTTCTGCAGTATTTGAGGAATTGAGTTTTGTGTTACAGCTCGCCGATTTTATGGAAAAAGTCAAACAACCCTTCTGGTAGATACTTACAGAGTTTAAGAATAAGTCACGCTACTTATTGATTATTTTTAGGCAACTTAGAGAACTGATGACGTATTCATCTACTGTGAGGTAAGCTTTTTCCAAGAACAACCAAAGCCGTACATAATTAAATTACCAAATTCACTCTGAAAATCGTCGGACAATCATGAAACCCCCTATCTTCACCTGCACTCAGTCGGGCAGCTTACAAGTAAGTGACGGCGTTGTTCTGAATATTATTATTTTATACCATTCTATCATCCTGCATAGGTCTCCTGGTAGTTCATACATTTTGTCACGGGCATGATGTAGTTAGCTATTAATATCGATGATCAATATACGAAAGTTTAATACACGTTTGTGTAAGGTGACTTGAAATTGAATTAAATTATATTATAATATATATTAGTACTAGATGTCCGCCCCGGCTTCGCCCGTGGTACATTATACAGCATTCATCGGGGTCCCATACATATCCAACGGTGAAAGAATGACTGAAATCGGTCAGACATTCCTGAGAATATCGCTTTCAAACAAAAAAACCTCTTCAGTTCATTTTCAACTTCTTTGCTCTTCAGCTACCTGCTACGCCACCTGTCGGAAATTGGTCGTACCAATTAAGATTTAGAAACCAAGATTAGCAAAGGTTCTTCAACTTCAACTTTTTCTTTTGGCGTCCATGTCACCGTTGACATGACGACGATAAAATGATGTTTAGCTGTAGTTTACGTTTTAAGTCACGTCACACGGGAACGCGGTTGAACGGGATATTCGTCGTTTGTCGTTTTTTGACGTCCCACGGGAATGTGATAAAAATATATTATCTTATGTCCTTTTCCTGGTCCTGAGCTACCTCCTCACAAATTTTCAGCCAAATCGGTTCAGCCGTTCTTTAGTTATAAATGGTGTAACTAACACGACTTTCTTTATATATATAGATATATTGAATATCATTGCAGCAAGATTCACTGTCAAATTCAAAACCAATCCATGAGCATAACTTATCTTTCTAATATATTAACACTTAACATCAGAAGAGATTACGATCAAGTGTAAACCTATTAAACGTGTTAGTTTTAACAAAAAAAGAGCCCATTCGCCCATCCAAATATAAAAAATTCAATAAATTTTGCTTTGTTCAAAACGTATTTAACTAGATTAAAATCAAGTTTTGCTAGCAATAACTTCCATTCGTTTATTGATCATTGGGTATTGGTCCATAGCTGGCCGTATCAGCATTGAGATACTCGGTTTTATACCTCGATATCAAAATCACATTATCAATTCACACGTTGATTATTATTTTCAGGCATCTACAACTACAGTAATGTACTATTTCACAATGAACTCGGTTATCATAACTTGGTACTTTAGTACTTCAACTATCAAAATAATGACACAAGCTTTAAAGCTCCATAAAACTTTACCACTCTCGGAGCTTTCAAAACTTTACTCTCTTTACTGAACTGTACAATACTTTACGTATATATATATATTTTACCTAGAACCGGTGCATCTTACCGTAACGAGGAAGGTTGCCATAAGCTTAGGGGTTATTTCCACAAATGATTTAGACGCGAATTTACCTCTAATAACGCAACAATGTAAAATTGTACTACAATAAATTTTTGCTCATCTCGCGTTAATAATGAAAGCAGGTATCTGATGTGAAATAAATGATAACTAGTTGGTATGAAATTTGGCTGTGTATAATAATAAAATATTTGGAAATTCCTTACACAACACTAACAAAGCTTGTACATGTATTATGGGAATCAGATAGCTGATACAATATTTAAATAATCGTAAATACATATTTATGATACGTGAAAATCAATGTGATCTTATACATAAATGTATACACATGGCACCTAAGTTATTTTTAAGTCTTGTTATTCATATAAGGTTTCGATCAAGTCTACCGTACCCCTTGACGAAATTATTAATATAGATAAGGTTAATATGTGTAAAAGATGTTACACACAGCATTTTTTAACAAAGATAAAGAATAAGAGAGAGCTCAATTTTAGTGTAATATACAAAGATGCTACAAACTAAATTTGATACATCATTCAATGCCGCAATATCTACCCGTTAATGTAGATGGCTGCTAGCAGGAAACTCTCATAATACAGGTTGTTTGTTACGGACGGGAAGTAAACGTTTTTCTTATTTATGTCCTGAATTGTTACGGCGATGGGACCATATTTTGCTGTTACAGCCTTATGCGTCACGCTACAGTTGTTCTTGAGAGTAGATTGTGCGCGCTCCAGAAAAGAATGCTCGAATTAAGACTCTTGTTTCCGACTGATTAATTGAAGACTCTCTTCAGAACACTTTCCCCTGATTAGTCTAAACATACTTTGCGAAGGATTCAGAAGATTTTAAAATACTCCCTTAACTACTTGGTGTAACCATGTGCGACTATTTTCATTCATTAATTGGAAATTGAAAAAGATTTCTTTTTAATTCCTGACATATGCCCTAAACAAAATATTTTAGACAGCGCATAGCTCGACAGAGCGACCTCATTTGACGTATCAAAGACTCGAACTAAGTGTATTGCTTATTTTGGCTTATCCCAATAACTACAATCTTTGTGGCTTCAAGTCGAAAGAAATCAGAATCTTCTAGGTACGCTTCATCGCAGAACGTATCGTTACATAACTGCAGGCAAGATGGTGACTAAGTAAACTTATAATGGTGAAAAAAAATAACACTGAGTTACCCGCTGTACCCGTTGTATACACCATTCAAAAAACTTAGTTTATTACGATGAAATCAACACAAAATATCACCATCGAACAATGTATAGTTTTGTTAGCTACAAGCTCGTTGGATGACCTACAATATTGGTGGACAATTCTCACACAACACCATCTGACCCCAAACTAAGCAAAGTTTGTAATAATCTAATGACAAGTAATGATTTTAAATAGCTTTATTTAAAAACGTTTACGTGTACCCAAGAAATTGTAATTCTTTAATTTTTAAGACATTTTATTTCTAACGCTAACGCTCAACTATCGCTCCTATCTTCTACCGCCCAACCAAATCGGCTTTAGCTTTGCTATTGTTGTCTCTATATATTCAAGCAAAAGGAAAAGAGAGGGCGATATCAAAGCTAAGACAGTTTTCGTTAGGCGGAAGACCCCCTGCTCTAGCCGAAAGTTGGTTTGATAGTGGAGGTCACTAGACCCCTGTCATAGGACCCTAGACCTTTTAAACAAAGCTCACTACTAACTTCAGTGCGTCAAATTGGGTTCTCGATGTACCTCGCCCTAAAGAGGCAGTTGCCAGCCAATTTTATCATGTCGTTTTTTTGGCTGTTGGCGCGCGCATTGTTTAACATTAACCCAATCATCAATTATCATCCCAAAAAAGTTTTTTTTTTTTTGTAAAACTTATTATTTTTTCTCATCTTTTCAGGTTGTAATCGTACGTACTACGGAGACATCGGCAGGACTTACGAGTTGGAACTCCATCGCCCTCGTGAAGACTTGGTTCCTTACGTCTGCTTACTCACCATCACAGCGGCCGGTGGCATACACGGGGACTTAGTCCAGGTTAGTTACAATTAGCCATATTTTTGAAGTGAAGTTTTCTGTAGCCGCGTTCGTAATTTTTCGATAGCGGAAAATCTTATTAAGGGTTCGCGTAATCAATAACAATCTGATGAACAAAGACTTTACTAAGTTTTTTTTTGTAAAATAATGGCTTGAAGAAATTGTGATTGAAATCTAAAGCCGCGAGGCGAACGGAATCTGAGAGGGGCTATCTAAGTCAGTAGTTTAATTGCGTGTTTGCGAGCGTTATGCGAACGGTGACTTACATATTCATAGATAGTCTAGTCTACAAATTAACCGATTGTTCATAGTTATTTTAAACTAAACATTCGTTGCTATAACTCGAAGAAACCAATTAATAACTCGACCCACAATTTATATAAGTACAATATCGTTAGAAAAATACAAAACCTGGATAACTGTGTACTTACGTAATCATGTCAAAATTAGCGTCTTTTATAAAGCAAGAGCTCTGTCACAATCTAACTAAATTATAAAGCTTCAGTAAAAGATCCGACACCCTCCCGTTTTTTCACCCATTATTTTGGACACAAAGAGGAAAATTAAAAGCAACTTTAACTTTTAAAAGAGAAACTGAGAGAAAAAGAAAACTGGTATAAATAATGGGACCTGTTTAATTAGATGCAAATTATAGGGCGGGGTCCGAACGAATTTAACACCGGACTAATAAACGAGGCCTTGTAACGAGAGACCACTGTTTCTGTAAATTTGACAGTACTGATCATTTCAAAGAAGATTATATTAAAAGCTTACATATATACTTAACGACAGATTCGATACAGAATGCTCCTTAATAAATACTAACCATCAGAATTAATCAAAACGTGGCTTAATGCCAAAGACTACGATTATTTTTCTTTAAAATTTATAAATCTATACTAATAGTATAAAGGTGAAGAGTTTGTTTTTGTTTGTTTGAACGCTAGGATCTCGAGAAGTACTGGTCCGAATTGAAAGATTATTTTTCTGTTGGATAGTCCATTTATCGAGGAAGACTATATGCTATAAAACTTAAAGCTACTATCAAGTGAAGCGGAGCATGAATCAAGAATGTAACAAAATCGGGGAAAATATTGCTTTTTGAGAGTTTTCACGTAACGTGCTTTGACGTAACGCGTGACAGCATGTGTCTTAGATTGCGTCATTGAATTTCAGTCATCTGTGCATTGAATATAAACCTTTGCTAATCATATTTGTTTCTAAATCTGAGTTGGTACGACCAATTTCCGACAGGTGGCGTAGCAGGAAACGTAGCTGACGTAGCTGAAGAGATGTTTTGTTTGAAATCGATATTCTCAGGAATTACTAAATATGGGATCCTGATGAGTGCTACATGATGTACCATTAATATTTAAGCTATCTGGCTACATATATAGCTATAGCACAAGCTTTGCTTAACTTGGGGTCAGATGATGTTGTGTGTGAAATGTCTACCAATATTTATTTATAAAGTCATAAACAGGTTTTTGGCTCGTGCTAATGTTGAGCGAATATTTGGACTGCGATAATTAAACTCTAATGCTAAATGAAATAACAATGATTTTCCAATGTTACTCGTACCTAAAAAAATGCAAAATGAAGCACATATGCTTCATTCATTTTTTTTTCACTTTCGTAATTCGTACAGCCAAGCATTGTAATTTGTTGCTCGTGTGGATATTTCCTTTGTATTAAATCACATCGTCGAGTTAATAAAAAAAAATAGCGGGACTGCAAAAAATCAATAGAGCAATTACTAATAAACGTATTTAAAATACCAAACCACTATTGAGAAAAAAGTTAGGTATCTACTAAAACCTAAGCTATACTTTGTTTGACGGACTATATTATGAGTCAAAAGCGCAAGCTTACTTACATTGGTAGCAGGTGGCACCCATATGGATAATTATTTTAAATCGTATGATAATTAATGGGTCCCGCTCTTCCTTAACGCCTGTACAATTATGATGTAGTATTTCTGGATCAAACATTGTGTTTCAAAGTAGGTAGCTCGATTCACTTCAATGTGCTGCATTTTGGTTAAGTTGCTAAAACTGGGATCGGAAATTCAGCTGTTATCGTGTGGATTATGCAAGATTAGTGGTCAATATAGTAGGTACGCTGCGGTTAAACTGTGGTGATCATTAGCCCCAATTTAGTGTTATGGGATCCTTGTGTTACCAAATCTGGCAGATAAATATGGAGTTTCCTTTAATAAAACAGTAAAATAATTCAAACGTATTTTAAATGAATGCACAATTACACAGGTAATACGCGTGTATATAGTCAGTCCAGTGCGACTTAAGTTACAGCCATATCCGGCGGCCCTTTTCAAAGAGAGTTCGCGCGTGACCGCTGCTAGTTTAGCAAAAATACCGCCAGAGACGGCTGAAACTTAAGTCGAACTGTGCTGACTACAGCACACGTGAGGTATTCGTGTATTAATTTAAAATGTGTAATAACCATGTTAGTTTTCATACTATAATATAAACGTTATTTGAGAATTTGAGTAGTGACTGTGATTCGGTAAACGTAGCTTAAAGATACACCCTGAGACAAGATGGAGTGACAATATATGGAAGACAGGCATTGAGTGGTAACGTAAAGCTGAGGATCGTGCTAAGTGGCGGACTTTGGGAGACGCCCATGTCCTGCAGTAGAGTTAGATAGGCTGACGATGATGAAAAAAAAAAATTCGTAAAATAATTACTTACGTCGCAAAGTATAACCTAAGTAACTTACATTTAAGTACTATCTGCGAACTAAATATAACAAAATAGTGTTCAATAGAACAAACACATTATTGTCATACTTGAAAAAATTAATCACATATATACTAGTGGTCCGCCTTGACGATTGCGATGTTAAATTGTGTATACAAATAAATTCAGTTAACATTGTTCTTCGTTTTAAATGCGAAAAATAACTTATTAATTGTAATTTCAACATAAATATTTCAAATTAGAAAATTCATTCCTATTGTATGCACCCACAATAGATATACCTAAGTACATATTTATTATTAAAAAGAGTACAACTATTTTTATCCCAGTAAGTAAAAAACTATTACATAAACCAAAAGAAACTGCCAATGGCGTTGAAAAATCCAACACTATTGTAAAACCTTTTTATTAATAGATCTTGATACACGACACAATTTTGAACAAGGGTGTCGCTGACGCTCAATTTGTAAGGGCCTCAACATTATACAGGCCCGAATACAAGCTAATCTCTATTCTCAAAGCTATAAGGTTCATAGTGGAAAATTTACTTTTCCCACTGAAGGACGGTGCTTCAGTAAAACATGGGAACGAAAGTTATGGCTCCTATAGCTCAAAGGTGCCTATGTACGGAACGACTTCCCTGATAGAACATTTTTCATGTCCAACCGTTCCGGCCGGAGAGATTCTATTGCTTTTCATAATATTCTTTACTGCTCAACTTTCATTTCTTAAGCAAGATTTTATGGGGGCGATGAAATGGAAATTAACCGATCAAAATATTACAAACTATGAAAATGTATTATGCAACTTTGAAATTGTGATCGTTAATTTATTGACCGGACACAAAGACGATAAAAATAATAAGCGGAAACTATTTTTTATGAAGAAAGTCGTCTTTGTTTCAATCTTGTTTTCTATTCTTAGTCTAAAGTTTTCAGGCGAGGTTTCAGGAACATGCAATTTGCAATGCTACGGTCCCAAGGGTACACTGTAACACATAAGACACAACTGCCCATCAACCGCAAGAGTGTAGAGACTGGACAATAACAGACTGAGTTATTTTGTTCTACAAGCGATAAACTGTGGCTCGTGTTCTGCGTAAGTACAAATCGGGCACGGATTAAATCAATAGTCAACGACTAACCTAATTATAGGAAAGTAATCTCCTTATTCCGCGCCATTGCGTCCACGATTTTCATTTTTGGGCGTACGCGGTTCTTAGTAAAACGATGAAAGGCAGCACACGAGACATAATCTAATAAATTTTTCGTGAGAAAAATACTACACAAATTATTGAAAAAAATCGACCAATCAGATCAACCATTGAAAAATGAACAAGGACGATAAAATGAAATGAAAACCCGCTACAACTGAACCTACTCCAACCAACACGCGTAATATAGGCCCCGTAAAAATAAAAACCAAAACAATAAAACGTTAAGTAGCAGCCAACTGGACATAAACCTCATTTTGTAGCTCAACTTTACTGGAGAACGCAGCCGGTTTACCCCGTACCGCACTTTTGAGACGGTGTTGCCAGCTGTAACTAAAGTTTTTTTCACAACAAATTATCTTTAAAATCCATCAAACGTGGATGTATTTAGGAACCAAATTTATGTTTTAATTTAGTTACGTTTGCGAAAAAAGTTATGGATTATTTCATAAATCAGGCTTGCTATTACTATATTATGTTTACCAACTAATACTCTTTAAAACATACTTAAATGCTAGGTTTTACAATATCCACGGTAATAATTGAAAATGGTCTATGTTTTCATCATTAAAACCTTACAAAGTTACAAACATACATTCGAGTATACAGGCTGATATTAAAAAAAATCCGAGTTTATTTTATATGCCTGCATAGTTCTGCACTACGCTCGTCATAAGGAAATTTACGTAACGATTTATCTCTTTGCCCTGTACTTTCTCCAGAAACATTGCCCTTCAATACTTATCAGATATACTTAGAACATTTTTTATTACACAGATACATGTATAAATAGTGACCATCTCTAAATTCAAATTGTTAAAAAGACTCGAAAGGAAAACCTCATGGATCCCTTGATAGTATTATTTTGAACTTATTTTAATACCATTTGTGTAATTTAGCTTTTAATCAACAAGAGTTGTGTTTAAAATAGCTAGTTATAGGTATAACGCAGCTAAAACGTCAACACAGCATGAGCATGACATCCGAAATAGGTCAGCTATTAAGTCCACGCGGTGACCGGAAAACGTCTTTGTTACTTCCATTCAATGAGCCATATTGTGGTACCATATTTAGGCAATGTAATCTCCGTAATCTGGGAAAAAATCTTTTCGATACAAGATTGAAAAAGCATCTATCAACGTCAAAAATATACACGCCCACCACTCTCGTGATTCTACGGCGAAAAGTAGTGGACTATAGAATTGAAAATAATAACGCTAGTAGGTAGTTTATTGTGTTTTATTCCTTGGTATAAACCTCTGTATAAAGTATCATTTCGTTTCATTGATTAGGTTTTGAATGAAAGAGTAACAAAGACGAGTATCTATCTATCTATCGATAAAAACTTTACAATTATAATATTTAAGTAAGTTGACGTGATTAAAATCCGTAATAAATAGATGCATTTATTAATGATAGGTAAAACAACAAACAGATCGCATCACTAATATAATATGATCTCACAAAAAATCAAGCAATATTATTTTATCTAGTCATTTCATTGGAAGATATAAAAATGAACCTGTAAAATATATGTATGTATCTTTGAGTGAAAGAACGAAATGTTAATTTAAATTCCCTACTTGGGTTCTCGAATACTGAATATTTTCACCAAATATTTTGTCTTGTAGCTTTAAGTAAATATTTCTTTTCAATTTCCCATTGTTTGCTCGTTTTAAAATCAACTGAGCTCAAGAACTCGGTCATTGCTTTGAACATCGAAAACAATGTTATTAAAGAGTTTATTGAGTTGAAAGAATTTGTAGGTAGAGAAAAGCTGTCTTGAACGCTGGGAAATTGGATTGTAATAATTTGATCAGAAATAATATTGCAAGCAAAATCTTTCTGAAATTATATTTAAATAGTAGGAAGGCTACTGTGGGAGAAAAGTTTAGTAGAAAACCTTTTAACTAACGCATCGTAAGCCGTGCCGTAACACGGCAGGTATGTCGGTTCGATACCACTAAGAGTGGTGTCCCTATCGACTAAAATATTGACAGGTTTCTATGGCAGTGACTTGGTGGTAAAGTATCGTTCTCGCACTTGATCATGACGTAGTAGAAAACCTAAACCAAAACGTACTAAGCAGAGTCTAAGGCTTGAAACTGCATTAGGCGGACGCCCGCGCGGTTTCATACAAAACTGATCCATCGCGTGTCCTCGCGCGGGCAGTTTTGTATGGAAACACGTGGTATCCGCATAAAGCTACAAGGCTGCGATGAGACCGCGACACGAGACCGCGACAGGAGACCTCGACCGGAAACCACTTGTCTCTATAGAATTGTATGGGTGCCAGTTCGCGCCGAGACCGCGACACATGTCTCGTGTCTCGGTCTCCTGTCGCGGTCTCGGCGCGAACTGGCGCCCATACAATTCCATAGTGTCAAGTGCCTGTCGCGGTCTCCGGTCGCGGTCTCCGGGTGAACCGCTACCTTAACACAGTTTCAAGCCTAGCAAAAAAACGTCATAGTCATCATTTTGTAATAGAGCAAGAGCCCACAGCGGCCAGACCTTCCTTATTTTATAAAAGTTGAAATTTTCTCTGTACATGTCTCCTATATAGGTAAGAACAACCAGCGACTATAGAGTTTGGTTGTGGTTACCTGGGCAGGTTTTAATTCAATTTTTTTTATATTTTCTTCGTGATAACTTTAGAAATCTCGTCCTTTCATTGCCAGACACTTATGACGGTTGCTACCCCCTGCCAGACAACCCTAAATTTTGACAAATTACAATTATACTTTCGTTATAGTATAAAAGCTAAATTTTATATATGTTACTTGTGGACCTATAAAAAGATGTTACCTCAACAGCCGGACAGTTTTCGTGGTTTTTACATCTTGCAAGACACATTGAAAGTCCTGGCCGTCGTGGGCTCTTGGGCTATAATAAATACTTCTTTATAACGGTATTTATGATATAGTGGAGATAGACCCGATTTGTCTGGGAAAATTCCCAGAATGTAATACTTGGGTAAAAAATTGTCACTGCTAGTAAAAAAAATATATAGTACAGAATGTCAATAGTTGGGTAAAACAGTGTGATTTGCAAAAAAATATTCTGTTTTGCGTAAAAAAACACTGAATCTCACACTGCGTTACATGTAATAGATTCGAATGCCTTCGTTGATGGTAATGCAATGACCACCACAATAAATTTAATACAAAAGAGAAGAAAAGAGAAACAAATATAATTACAACAAAAAGAAATACACAGGGATACATTTTTCCATTTCTATTTTGGATTAATTATTGTAGGTTTTATTAGGTATATAAACGTTGATCTTATTTAATATTAAAAAATTACCTTGTGACTTTTGGCTAAAATAATATACCAAAAGAATAGAACACGGTTTACAAACATTTAGGCTTCAATTTCTTGCGTTTCCTCCACGTTGTAGAACACCAAAGTTCCACGTGATTCAGTACGTCATAAGTTGGGAAAAGTTTCTAAGAAGGCACTCTCGAGGTAAAGTAGGGAAATCATTTACTCTGAAATATTCGGCAAGTTCCATTACAATAAAGTCTGTTATAACTTTATGAAAGCGCTTCAGAAGTCATGGGCTTTAATTTAAACTCTATTTAAATCTTTCTTACAAAACCTGGTTGAATGACGTAAGAGTCTATAACATTAATGCAACTTTGTATTAATTGTGAATTAATTGAATACTTTAATTTTGGTATTCTTAGTTTACGAAATTATTTTCGATTGTGAATTGCGCGTTGTACGAGTCGCTAATAGACCATTACAGTCGCTGTACTAAAATAAGTGAAATCGATCAATTCAACTCTTACCGTTCTTTGTGTTGAAGTAGACTCGTAGTTCAGTTTAAAAGTTCTAAAATTAAAACAAAATTATCGCAACTAAAGTAGTTTTGCCAGTTTTAAAAACTAACACAAATCTGAAACAGCATTTTAACGTTTAATGTGTCTACTCTTATAGTATATAGAGACTGACTGAGGAGAATGAGTTTTTTCATAGAATATAAATGCTCCCTATTTTAGGAAACGTTCGCGTATTCAATTGTTGTAAACCGCAGTTTATCAGACTAGAAATACAAACATTCCCCGTCGTACTAAAACACGTAATAATAGCCACCATGGTGAAAAAACACTTCGACTTGTCATTTTCTATCTTGTTTCTATGTGTGCTATCGTTAAAAAAACCTTTATTAAGGACTGACCATGACCCTGCTTGACCGCATCTTGCATGTTGTTACGCGACGATGAACGCATTTTAAATGGAACGCATTTCGAATGGCGCTTACCTAAGAAAAAACGATTTACTCTTGATAAGAAAAACCCAATGTAAAAGACCTACTTGGGCAGCATAATGTTACGCTCTACATTGATTATAATACATTCTATTAAAATTAAAAAAGTGATTCCCATACGCAGCTCTGGTGTTTCTAGCGTCGATGATATCGAAACAATATTTTGTATCTCCGTGCCAAGTTTATGCTTGACCTTAGGCGTTAAGATTTTCGTTTGCTCACGATTTTCGTAAAAGATGAGGAATATTTTTCTGACAGGCCCAGGAAACATGAGCGGAGTTTATATGCAGGCTGGACTTTATTAGACGCAATAAAGAGACGATAAAGCTAACATAAAAGCACGTACTATAAAATGTTTCCTATTCCTGAACATAAAGCTGAATGAAGAAATCTGGATAACGTGTTTGCTTACCCCTGCTGTGATCTTCAGGAAGGTTAATGATTTTCGGCCGTATTCCTTTACGTGAAAATGTAAAGCTGGAGTTCGGGCTGAGTGGCCAGACATAGGAGGAGAGGTGTATGTCCAGCAGTAGACTAAAATACGCCAATGATGACGATGATGAGGAAGAAGTGGGTGTAATTATTATTGCTTGCGGCGACAACAAACTCAAGAAGACAATATTGAGCTTAAGTCTGGCTTAGTTTTTGAAGTGTCTAGACGAAATGTCCTCGACTGATCTCCAAGATGCAACATAAGGAATTTCTGAGCCACGAACACCTATCTGTCTATCTATCTATGTACATGACAAAAAAATAACTATAAAATTCTGGTAAAATAAGGGAATTCAATCAACTCATTGTTTGGTAAATTACGTTGTGCAGACGTCTGACACCCTTATTACTAATGATTTTACCATTTAAGAATTAACAACATTAACCGTAATCTAATCTCATTCTTTGACAGTTGATTCGTGTTTTTTTTTCAAGACCTTACAAACAGTGGACTGTTGATGCTCATGTAACTTAACCAGCCCTTTAAAACATTTTAAACACTGCTAGGACTCGGGAACTTTTACAAAGAGATAGATTCAAGTCCAAAATCCAGCACGCTGCCAAGTGTAATTTAACAAAAATCTTCTAAATGAGTTTTTCCTGGAGCATGTTGAATTCCTCCCAATGTTTTCCTTCAGCGCATAAGCCGATGATGATGGCAAACTAGTACATTCCATCATCATCATCAGCCTGTATTCGTCCACTGCTGGACATAGGCCTCCCCTATGATACGCCACTCAGCCCGGTCCTCCGTCTTACTTCTCCAACCGCCACCAGCTGCCTTTCAAGGTAAGGTAAGGTAAGGGGACCTCTCTTACCCCCCATAGAGTGACGATATTCGAAGGGGTGTAAGGGGACCTCAGAATCTAAGTGTCCCCAAAACTGTCAACCTCACCTGCCCATGGTTCACCCTGACGACCAACAAACGAGGCTCCGACGACCGACCGATGGCGGGATAACCATTCAAATAGCCGTGCTGTAAATATAGTTGTGACGGGCAGCAGCGTCACATGCGTAAGATTGCACGGCACTGCGGTCGCCAACCCGCATGCCCAGCGTGGCGACTATGGGCAATACCCCTTTATGATAGGTCCCAAGAAAAAATGCCCCTAGTTCCCGGCTGCCCTGCTATTCCTGGACAAGGCGGTGGTCATGGTAACGGGCTTGGCTTTAAGCGTGGCCATGCATTAAAAACGTATACAAATGTTTCATGTTTTGTTCTTTCAATATTTAATAACTATAATAAAAATTACAGCTAAGTTACGGCTGGCCTAGTCGGAAGAGCGACGCGACGTCTACCGAACCGAAAAGCCCAGGTTCAAGTCTCACGCGCGTCACTGTCTTTTGGAAGTCATGTCCATAATACCGCTAGCTTAAAAAGGTAAAGGAACACATCGTGAGGAAACCGACATGTCCCTAGAATCTTTCGAGGGCATGGGTCGTCTACCAACCCGCTCTGGACCAACGTGGTGGATTATGGTCTTGACTTTCTCATTGCGAGAGAAGGCTCCGAGTCCCAGCAGTGGGAATATTTAGTGGGCTGCTTATACGTATAATAATAATTACAATGTATGTGTGGCGCTATTTCAATGCTTTCCATTTATTTTGTATAGAGGTAAAACATGGCTATAAAGCTAAAGGAGACATTGCACGATCCTTACATGTCCACACCATTTGCCGAGGCGTCAGACCCGAAAATGATGCGGAATTATGAGATGGGGTTGGGCACGCGACATTGCGTCCCTATGGCTTCTAGCTACACTGTCTTTGGTTAGCGTCCCGTTAACTTGAACATGTGCGTTTTATGTGAAGTTTGTAGCAACACTTTTGTTTAGTTAAATATATATCCGTTTGCCAGTTTTTATTTTTATTGTCTACGTATTTATTGAAGCTTAACGGGTAAACCGCCCACGTTGATGGAAATAGATCTTTAATCGGAGATGGAACCCACATTCCTAGGAGCTATATACATATATCTACTTACTGACACTTTGTTTTACGATACAAGGATTTTAGGGCTCAGGAAAGTTAATCCAACTTAAATTCAATTTTGTCTCTTTTGGTTTGTCTGACTTTGCTATAGCGATTTGCCTTTGTTTAAAACTTTGACATGGTTTTGGGTCGCGTAAGCCTTCAGTATGTCTGAAATACGCCAGCAGCTCAAAAGATGCCTATTATATGATATTTGAATCTGCGTGTTACGATTGAGAATTCGAAAGTGAAGTGGGTATCGATCTTAAAATCAGGATTACCAAGTTTCTCAATAGTGCATTTGATACTTCCTAACCCCTAATTTATTATGCTTCAGAAGCAACCCACTTGAATATGTCTGTTCTTCACGATGTTTCCCTTTGCCGTAAACTTGTATAACTGCATTTGAAAAATATTTGGAGATGCGAATGGAATGAGATCTCACGATTATACATTATAAGCACTAGCCACCATAAAAGTAAAATTGTAGTTTAATCTAAATATTGCAGTCAAACAAAATCTACTTAAAAAATCAAATTGGTAAATTTTTGCATCTTCCTTGCTACAGTCAAAATATAGCACTTAAACCCTCTACACACGTGCCCAAAAATCAGACGAAATTACGTAAAAGTAGTGGGGAGGACCCTACGTCGCACTATAAATCACCAATCATATGGTGCGATGTAGGGTAGTAAAAGTAGCGGGGAGGAGGCCCGCTACTTTTACGTAATTTCCTCTGATTTTAGGGCTCGTGTATAGAGAGTTTTACTCGTATCAATCTGTGAGAAGAGAACAAATGGCATTCAAACTTTTTATCAACATACACGGAAACGATATCGTTAGCCAAACTTTTCCATACCGATGTTGCACCGCGTTTTACCGAGTTATGGTACTCGCCTAACAAGAGATTGAGTACAAACTTGTGAAATCTTCGGGAAGGCGAAGTTTCTAATGCTTCGCTTTGATGTGAAAGCGTCGTTGGGGATGTTCACAATAAAGTTACTCGAGTTCTTGAAATTTCCGCTTTAAAGGTTGGAAAATATATTTTGTGATATATTTTATGAAAATATTCTACAAGGTAACATTTCAACTCACATTTACAGTCGTAATACAAAACTTCTCTTGTAAGTTAATGTTACGTAACATTCATCTTCAAAAATCTTCCAAATTGTACGGTTATTGTTACGTTTATTGTTACGGTCTTCTATCCCTCATTCTTGTAAACATAAGAAAGAGATTCACGATCACTAAAATTCGGTCCCCAGGCCCGCGATAAAAGCTATGCAATAGCTTAAAAAGAGAACCTATCTACTCGAGTCAAGCTCGGCTTAAGCTAGATTTCAGGCATAAATTACCGGGATACCGTGTACTGAGCGACACTGACGTAGACAAGCTGCATTTTGCTAAATCAGTCCGTTCTGTTTCCAAGTACTGGTAAGCACCAGTTGTCGTGGAGATTTATATCGTTATGAAATGAAATAAAGTATGCATTTGCGTGCATCAAATGCATTTACCACGAAAACTAAAAAGTTTCTCTACCTTTGAACGTTTGACTTGTACTGGCAGATTTTTTTTGCGTGAAATAAATACCTAAAATATTTTAGTAGGAAGTTGCTGTAGTCATTCTACCGACAAGCATTCAAGTAAGTGCAAACTATACTGTGTTCCACTTTGAAGTGGAATGTTTCTAGAAGAATTACGGGCCCAAGAAATAAACCCACTTAAGTGTTTGAGTGACGAGTGATTCGGAATCTTTACATTTAAATAAATGCGTAGCACTAGGCTGTTATAGATAAGTTCTTGGCGTATAACAACAGTTCTTTCTGACATATCATTTCCTCCTCAGTTAGGTACTCTTTATCAATGCTTAAGATGTGCAATTGCAAAAAATATAGGCACGCACAAATAATTTTAATGAATGTAATTTTTATAGTTTTTTTATTTTATTTAATAGTCGGACTCATTATAATTAATTTACCCACTTTATTTTATCACAGTCCTTAAAAACTTGATATCTTAAAACATAATGTGCTGTAAAAGGCTGCTCAGTACACTCTACCATGTTTACTGCATTGCAGTACAAAAAGTCAGAATATGATTTACAATGTCATAACATATACCTTGGCCAAAACGTTCTAAACCGCAGAAGCACTCGTAAGCAAGCATAAGCATAAAAATGGTTTGCAATTCCCTGCCGTGGGGAATTCCGAAAACCCCTAAATCTTGCGATATAGCATCGCAGGCCGTCCAAGGACTCAGGTTAACATCATAATTTACTTTGCCATTCGCTTTGTAGATGACATTTCGTCGAGACAAGTTAAAGTAAGAATCCTTTGAGTGCCCAGATAAAAGGGAACTGGAGAGCAAACAAGTTCGTAATGACATAAAGGACTACTTCAGTATGAGTATCTGTTTTAGTGTCAGCAAATAAATGTCCCAATCTCTTTGGAATATGTCGTAGACAAATTATCCTTTTTAGGTCGAAAGCTTGAGGGCAGAAGTACGAGTAGGATGTAGATGTAGGTGTATCACAGCTGTTAAGGCTTTTTAAGTGAGTTCTACGCCTACACTCAACGTAACAGACTATTTTCGAAATTGTTGTTTTCGTTTTAAAGTATTATAACCTTAATTTAAAAGAAAAGTATTTATCACCTAATCGATAGAAACTCAAGATGGAGGGAATCCGAGGAGTCGTTTGCTCTTAGAATTGGGACGATAAGGTAATGAAAAAATCAAATCGATAATTTAACATTGATGAAACAGTAGATCGCAAATCTCTATATATAAATATATGTTGGTTTGTGTACACTTCAAAAACTCAAAAAGTTCTGCACCGATCGAGCTGAAATTTTAGAATTATATACAATCCGCTTCAAGGATTGTTTCCATTAATTTTTTGCATCACAATGTGCCACAGCGAAGTGTGGCAGGGTACAGCTAGTACTTTAATATTTATTTACATTTATAAACAATAATACAATGTGTATTGGCAGAGAGGTAAAATAAACTCTTAGTCCAGATCTAATACAGATTAAATATTCCTTTGTTGATAGCTCCGTCGAAGTATCATTGGCACAGACTTAAGTGGGGATAGATACCGTAGATTTTCTAAGAGTTTTAGTGGCGCCATGAGCTATGTTTGGTTATGCATGAGCCAAAGAAGGTTTCTGAGATGGCAGGTCCAATTTGATGGCAGGTTCGACATGTGCCATAGCAACGTGTGCAGGGTAGGTACAGCCAGTTTATAATAGTAGTTAAAATACTTAAGTGAGCCTGTAAATTATTTGAAACGTCAACTAATTTGGTATCATTTGTGATGTCAAGAGTATGTACTTTAAAAGATTAAATTGAACTCAAGAGAAGTCTTACAATACGACGAGTGGTATCTATTATCAAAGCGGGTAGTACAAATCTGTGGTGATTGTTATTGGCAGGTACCAATACCGCGTTGAACGAACACTCATCAATAAAACATGTCGGAGCTTCCGATGCAATTCCATTACTCTTTCACGGTTCATGTAACTGACACCTGTTCTGTGCTTGTCTTCTTGTCAAGCGCATCATGAATTCAACTCTTTAACGAAGAAGATTTAAACATGGAAACAGATTTCTTTTTAGTATGAATACTAACGTGGTTATAACACATTTTAAATACACGGGTAGCTTACGTTTGATATAGTCAGTCCAGTCCGACTCAAGTTTCGGACTGGACTGACTGCCTATATCAAATGTGACTTACCCATGTATTTAATGTTGTCAATATTGTTATTTAGCATAAGCAGCCCCTAAATGCTCCCACTGCTGGGACTCGGGGCCTTCTTTCGCAAGGAGAGAGTTTAAGACCATAATCCACCACGCTGGCTAAGTGTGGGTTGGTGGATGACACAGTCATGACCTCGAAAAATTCTAGGTACATGTCGGTTTCCTCACGATGTTTTCCTTCACCGTTTTTAAGTTAGCGGCATTACGCACATGACTTCATAAAGACAGTGATGCGCGTGGTGGGATTCGAACCCGGGGGCTCCGGATCGACACTCGCCTTTCTCCCGACTATACCAGCCGTAACGTTGTTAATGTTGTTGTTTACTGCAATCAAAATATGATTTAGCACAAAAGACATGAAAATAAATCTAAATAAATACACGGGTAACTCACATTTGATATAGTCAGTCCAGTCCGTAACTTGAGTCGGAGTAAATAACAACATTCTCTAACATCACTGTAAAGACTAACTACTATATAACTACGAGTGTGTGATATTCCAGACTAATATTTACTTAATTGTGTTCCAAATTTCAATTCGGCTTCGTTCGTCATTTCGTTCAGCTTTACCAACGTGATTGAGCAGCAAATATCCAAACATTCGCATCGCGTTATTCCTATTTTTAGTTACTAATATCATAAATGCCGAAGTTTAGATGGTTAGATGCTGGGATGTTTGTTGCTCAATTACGACAGAATGTCTGAACAGATCGGGTTGAAATTAGGAGCATAGATTATTTATAGTCTGGAAAAGCACAAAGGCTCAACTCAATCAACCGTTCTACTTACCGTTTGTTTGAAACCTTTAAATTAAACCTCTTTGGTCTTTATTCTGAAAAAGTGGTTAAGAAATTGGTTGCCTAATCAACAAAGCTGCATCAACGTGTCAGGGGCTAGTAGAGACAACGCAAAAAACCAAACGATTCGATAATGTTATTTTTATACGTTTTGTGGCGTCTACGGCAATTCTCATTTGTGGCGTAATATGGCCATCGTAATGTTATTTTCGTTCTAATTTCTTATAGGATATTTTCTATTGGTAGAATTTGAATGTTAAAAAAGTAAATCGGAAGCAATTTGTCGAAATGCGTTCATACAAGAAATTGCCATCAAAACAAAACCACTTACCATCACGGAAACTGATCTGTTTGTTTGCCATTAGGTATTTCAATAAAACAGACGTAGGTATGAAATAAATTAATGTGCACGGAAAACATAAGTTTAAAACTTTTATACAAAAACATATACTAAATCTACCAGTTTGCGTGATAAAACTTATTTTTTTCTTCAACGATCTCAAATCCGATCGTCGTTTTTCGCTTCATAAAATGTCTGTAAGTGAAGTCTGTACATTTTATCACATCGATAGGAGACTGTGTGAGTTGTAAGATTATATTTATAGGAAATTATTACTCAGCTTGCCTCTCAGACGTATCTGATTTCCGAATTCTTTGAGAAAAAATACATCTTGGATATTTTTTTAAGTTCATCGCGTAATAATTAGAGAACTCTCAACAAATCAATTTTAAAAATTTAATCTGATCACTTCAATAACACTTTCAAATCAGGAAAATAAGAATCAATTTACGTAAATTAAACCTTAAAGACATAAAACTGCCTAGCTTTTGGAAAAAGTCTGGAAAGCCTGTTCGATTTTTCCACTGAAATCGTAAGCTGGTTTGTCGTTGTGTACTATCCAAGTAGACCCGCTGCTTCCCTGATCGATCACGGCCAGAATCCCGTTCACTGCAGACGTTACTCTGAAAACAGGATATTTTATACCTATAAGATAATGGATTATTTTATGGCGAAAACGGGAGATTGCGATGGATTGCGTAGTTGGAATATCCTTACTTTGCGAATTTTCTTTTATGATCTCTCGGAAATCAATATAAATCCGGTAAATTTTATTAACATTTAGATTACCAGCACAAATTAATCGCTAAAATAACTTTGTTTATCTGGAAGTGATATTTTTGAAATGGTCTACGGTTTCCACGTCCTTAAACAGGAACGATCCCACGCCGTATCTCAAATATTGTCTTAAGGTTTTAACGAGCTTACTTTTCAAACTGTCAAAACCTTTACAATATTTGAGCAAAATCAAATCACTAAAGACATTTTCAACACATACGGATACAATACAGAAGTCAATGAGAAACAAATGGCCTTCATGATTAATGATGGCGTGTTCTCGATTTAAAGAAGCTTCTGGTTTAATAGCGTAGTGTTCATATACTACGAGTAGGTACCTATACTAAGAGTGTCTGAAAAAGTCAGTGCCAACAGATTCATGTTGACGTGACACAGACAACTTTCAATTTGCCGCCAAATCGTAAAACAAATGACAAATGAATGAAGTATATACTCAGTAATATTGGCAAAGAGTTCTATTTTCAAATTATAGAATTATTTTTTTATTATATTGTTTATAAGTGGCCAGTTCTAAGAACTTTCAGTTTGACCCTCGACAAACCTTTTATTTACGAGTACATATTTAAACTTTCGTTTCACAAGAATTTTGGCTGCTATAAAATGATAGCTGCTGTGATAGCCACCATGATAATAAATTATTCATTTTGGTACACCTCTTGAGAGAGAAAAAAATATTGCGAGTACTATTGTTGTAAGAATGTTGCCTTACCTTTGTCTTTCTGTGACTCTTGATGTAACTGGTTGTGCGTTCTCAAAATTATCTGTGGTATTTCTTTGAAGTATGGCCGTGTCTGTGGGTCCAAGACACACCGTCAGAACCCTGACCTTTGTTATGTTGTATTGTTCTTCAGTCTGAAATTATTAAGTACAAAAAACTTAAAAATTAAGATCTTAGTTCCGCTAAAATTTTCCCGGTTGTATAAAATGTATTTATTTATCTTTCTCTTGTTTCTTATTATAAAAGAAACTGTACTTCCTAATTTTGTGTGTTCTGAAAAATAACTTGAATTCCTACAAGGTAAACAGGACAATACAAGACAAAAACAAAAACCTCGCGTTGGGGGAAGAACTTTGACAATACTAATTCTTCGTCTATTTAAGTTTATTAACTTTCGGTCAGTTTTGAAAATTACATTTCCATTATTTCCTACATAGTTATGATAGTGCAATATTAAAATCTACAGTTTAATTATTAAAAACTTTTAATTACAAAACTGCAGTTTTTGTTTGAACGCAGTAATTGCTAGAACTAACTACTGTCAGAATTGAAAAAACAATTTTCCACTATTTTATACAGTAATTTTTACGGACAGTAAAAACCTAAGAACTGTGTATCAAGTAAAACCATAGCATAAACCTAAATATTAAAAATATTGTTATTAAATTCCGAAAATGATTTTTTTCCAATAGCACTGAGATGTTGAAGTATTATTATTATCGAGCCTAATAAATACTTGACGCCCGCTTTCAATGGTACATTAAAGCTATGAACACACTTTACGACGGAATATTTTCTTATTATCACGAGGTAATATCCTTTCATTTGAACTTCCGGCTCTTGCCCGACTGTAATTACATTTATCTGAAGAGCAAAGGAGACTTTTGACTTTAAAAATGTAAAAGGAGAGATAAAGATGAGATAATTTTCCTCCCCTTGTGGATTTCGCTTTTAGAGGATTGCAATTAAGTCTTAATTTCTTTTAACTGATTGTAAGTTGAATTTTTTTGAAATGTCTAAAGCTTTTCTGGTATCTATTGAACATGAAGTGTAGTTAAGGCAGCGAGTCAAATACGGTATGAATTGTAAACTTAATTTTATTGTATTTATTTTTACACATTTACTCTTTATTTTTGAGATTTTGAGACGATTTCAGAAAAACAGATATGAGTGATAAATATCTGAAAATATTTAACTAATTATTGACATTGACATTATGCTTATTGACATTGAATTGTGAACACATTGACCCCACCTATGGCAAAATTAAAAACTACTTTGACAGATTTTTTTGCAATCCGAAAGATCTAAAGGCCAATGTAATAGTAAAATGTCTAAATAATAGTCCGTGCATCTATTGCATAGGTTAAAGTTTTGCCCCGTTTCACAATTATTATTTATTAAATAACCGAAGAACATAAATAAGACAAATATATTCAAAACAACCTTTTTTCGAAATTGTTTCAAAATCAATTATCAACACCATAGATGAATTACATGAATGAACAAATAGTTTTCGTACCCCCATAGAAACGCTGAATTGCAGCACAGCAGTCTTTGTGGCCGCATAGACCGGCAAATGCGTCCCAATGCTCAGAGCCAAAAGCGAAGAGATGTTCACGACTGTTCCTCCCACCCCGCCGTTGTCTGCTCCCATAACTTCTAAAGCTTTCAGTGTGCTGTTTACTGTCGCTGTCTGTAATTAACAATGTAGTATCTTAAACACCATAAACACATCTAAATGTTCCCACTGCTGAGACTTAGACCCTTCCCTTACAAGGAGAGTACTCATCACGCTGCCCAGTGTGGGTTATCGGGTGGTGTGTTGCAAGCCCTCTAAAGTTCTCGATGTTTTCTGTCACCGAGTAATGCCAGTGGCGATGACAAATACAAGTTTTTATTGCTTACTAGCTTTTACCTGCGACTTCGTCCGCGCCACATATTTATTAAAGTAATTGAGGCAGTACCTACTCGTATGTCTCCTACCATACAAATTCACGTTTCCTAATCAAAATCGGTCTAAGTCAAAGTTTTATATTTATTAATAAATGTACAATTTACACGACAAATTACAAAGAAACTATGTTCTCAAAAAAATTAATCAAAAACAGACTTTAATTTAAAATCATATTGGGACGTTCCACCAAATTTTATTAGAGTCTATTAGTAGATATTAGTAGATATATCGACTGATTACATGAACGCAAATTTTAGTTTGTTGTTCATATTTCAAAAACCGCCGCACTGATTTCGATAAAATTTATATGACCACCTCTGAACTATAATCTACCAACCAAAAAATAACCATCTAAATTGATTCACAATTGGAAATACAACTGGATTGATAACCTCCTCCTTTTTTGAAGTCGGTTAAAAATAGCATACAAAGAGTGCCAAGATCCTTCCATGCACACTTTTACTCCTCATTTCCACTCTTTTCAACTCTTTTCTGTGATAAAAAGTCGCCGTTGTCCTTTTCTAAGTCTAGGTAGTCTATCTGTGCACCAAATTGTAACAAACTCTTTAAGTGGCTTAGGCGTTAGACAGTAACGGAGAGAGAGTTACTTTCATATATATAATTTCATATTAGAATTGAAAACAGGTGTTCCTGATCATTTTATAGGAGGCAGTTGTAAAAGATTACCGAAAAGTAATACGTTTACTCCTCCAAAAAACTCATTTTCACAGTTCTTAATTTGCCTTAATCGAGCGTCCATCATGCATAACATTTGATAAGACACCATGGAAATCTCGTCGACTATCAAAATTCTGTCTGATAGTCTGATACGCCATTTAGTGGCTGCGCCCATCTCAAGTATTGTATAGTGCACTGTATTCTTCTTGTCAAGCCCTTTTATTTGATACCCATGTTGATGGGGTTCATAAAACCTAAGTTATCCGCCATTGTGTAGAGGCCGCCATCTTGGATTTTAATTTTATATAATACATTGTATTCTACTGGTTGAGCACTTTCATTTGATACCCATATTGATGGGATTGATAAAACCTACGTTATCCGCCACTGTGTAGCGGCCGCCATCTTGGATTTCAATTTTTTATAGTATATTGTATTCTGCTTGTTGAGCCCGTTCATTTGATACCCATGTTGATGGGATTGATAAAACCTACGTTATCCGCCATTTTGTAGCGGCCGCCATCTTGGATTTCAATTTTTATAGTATATTGTATTCTGCTTGTTGAGCCCTTTCATTTGATACCCATATTGATGGGATTAATAAAACATAAATTATCCGCCATTTTGTAGCGGCGGCCGTCTTGAATTTGTAATGATAATGAATAAACATAATTGTATTGTCATCAAAATCCAAAGTGTATACAAAATTTCAGATTAATCGGTTGACAGGAAGAGGGTGAAATTTGAATTACTAAATTTGACCCAAGAATAAATAATAATATATAATAAAAAAAAACCCAATTCCACCCCCGTAGGTACAGTTTGAAACTACAAAACTGCTAAAACATACATTTTATGGTTTCGTGTTAAATATCTAGACGTAAAGTTTCATAGTTCTTCAACAATGACGAAGTTTTCCATATAAACTTTCATCCCTTATTTTAACCCTTTCAACTCTTTTTTCGGAACAAAAAGTAGCCTATGTCCTTTCTCGGGATCTATTTTATCTATGTATCAAATTTTATCAAAATCTGTTGGTTGGTTTAGGCGGTAAAGACGGACAGACAGACAGACAGACAGACAGACAGACAGACAGAGTTACTTTCGCATTTATAATATTAGTATGGATTGCAAAAATAAGATGATACGAAACATTTTAAAAATTTACCCATACAAACTAGTCGCTTCTTCTAGAGGCACAATTTGTTTTAGTCTTCATTTATACATTGAAAAAATGAGTACCTAAAGAAAATAATAATCAGCTGATTAAAGTCTTTTTTCTTTTTTGTCTTCTTTTCATTTCTATCTGGCTTTTATTCGGTTGTGTTATTTATGTCATCTTCTATTCATTTCTTGTTTCTATTTAGTTGTGCCATGTATGTGAGATTATAAAATATTTTTGGTGAGCACAATAACATTGACAGAATTGTACATGTACAGCACTGGTTATATACCTACGCCGTTGGAAAATCTTCAGAGCTGCAGGCGGGACTCGATCGCACGATTGTTAAACGCACATTCTAGCCGGTAGAAAACCAAGACTTTTTTCCTCATTTACAACTAAGTATTGTTGCGAAGGAACAAACCGATGATTCAGTAATATACATCGCATTCCGGCTGACGACGAGTAACCAAAGTATTATTCTAGACGTACATGTTTATATAAAGCGAACCAAAAACCTATAAAATTTTAGTGAAGTAAAATCACATAATTTTTTTGACATTTGTGATATTAAACTGACATTGAAATACATAATTTAATATCTCCGAAAAAAGACATCTTTATTGTTATAATTTATATACTCACCAAATTCCATAACAATCTTTTTATCACTGTTTCGTTTAAATATTAAATATTAAAGCAAATTTTAGTTTTTTGAACACATTTCACCACGACACCTATTTCGATAATGAAGCTACATAGGGTGTGTCTACAAAATTTCTACAATTTGTAAAAGTGTTTGCGTCTAGTAACAAATATAACAAATTTTAAACTCAATCTATATGATTCGACGCTACTAACAATGCTCGCGAGAGTTCAAACGATGTTTTCAATCGGAACCTGTGAAAACAACGCCATAACATTCTAACTTTATCGAAACGCTTGCAAAAGTTGCCTACAAACAGCTGATAAATCAAAATGGGAGATGTGTCATTTCACTGAGCTAGAGATTATTTTTACGAGTTGTCTAACTTGCAGTAATAAATTTTATGTTCAATCTCTTTCATTATTTTTGTAATAATTTTTGATTTCCGCTGGATAATAAACTTTTATCGAATGAGAAACCATTAATTTAAGTCAAATCGGGCATTGATAAAGTTGTAATCTGATTCAAAATTTAAACCTAAAGATGTATATATCTTTAGGTTTAAATTAAAAAATAAAAATTAAAAAATAAAATAAAAAACCAAAACAAACACAACAAAAAAAATGGCTTTGCCATTTAAGTGGGATAAGCGTCTCAAATAATTTAAATTCCATCAAAAATAGCTGTACCTACTCATTAGCACACGTTTATACAATTCAATTACTTATTCTACTAATTTTATAAAAAATGAGCATGATGGAACGTTTTTTGCTCAATCACGTCTAAACGGATTTAGAACACAGAACATATTTTGGATGAACACATATTTAAGCTTCTAGCTTCTTTTCATACATAGGCACTTTTGATCGCGGGAAATTAATCACAAGATTCTAAAAAACAGTAAAACTGCAATGTTCAAAATTTATTTGTTGGGAGTAGGTAACCATACCTAAGCCACAATACAAACAGTAGGTATAAAATCTGTAACTTGAGTCTAGCATGCGAATTTACGTGCGCTGTTTCAGTAAAGAATTGCACAAATATAATATAAGCATATTGACACAATAGTTATTTAGCCAAATTAAACGTAAAGTGAAAATGCAGTAACGTTTCTCTCGGTTTGTTAAATCAAAAGCCACGTGTTCCAACTCCAATAGGAACAGGATTAAAGTCAGAACCAATTACATTCCGTAATCGTATTCAGAACATGGTGCTGCGTTGTGTAATTCAATAATGCTCGTAAAATTCGATAATGTGACTTAAGGTTGGCTCGGCACGCGACTGGGGCTTGTGCTTGTTAATGTGTACCTAAGTGCTTCGTGTTTCAGGTCATGGAGTACGTACGACTGAATCTGTGATCATAGGGGTAGAGGAGTTAGTATCGGTTGAAGGCAAAGAGTTTACATATTCATACTACAAATAGAGTTAGATTTTCCGCACAGTTCTTTTGTGCCAATCGTAAGCAAATGACGTGCGTTGTATGGCAACAGAGTGATGTGCCACTACAAAAGTATGACACTTCCATAAGAGTAACAAGGCAAGAAAGATGTTACCCGTGCTTTCAGTGTAAAGCGTTTGTGCCAACTCTATACGTATAATTTATAAACTCTATAGTTAAAGGGAACATAGTTTAATACAAAGGTGCAGTATTCCTAAGTAGCGACATTCCGTATGGCGTGATGTCACTCTTCCTATCTCGTCACTAATCCTAGTCGTAAAGTCCTAAGGCGTGTTATATTTAGTGTTAAAAATGGTTATGAATTTGCACAATATGTGTAATGTGGTTCTTTGTACTCGATACGTGTACTAAATTTAGTAAGAATAAGTCGTTTCAATAATATACAGGATCAGAAATCCGAATCAATAATACTTGTAATTCAACAGATAATTTCAGCTCATTTCATTGGATCCAATCTTCTCTAAGAAGCCGATTTCGTGACAGTATTTTCCTTCAATTTTATTAAAGAGCTAGGATCCGTCATCATATTGCTTTCTGCTAGGTAAGCATAATCCATCGTAAATCGTATCGTCACTTAAAAAACAGACGAGATGGTGGGCAATAATTGCAATCCTATAATTGTTAAAATAAATTTATATATTATAAACTTTGACTCTGACTTTGTCCAGAGATCCAAGATAAAACTCACACTTGATGTCTTAACGCACTGCATAACCTGTGGAAACTGTCGTTCAGCTGTCGATTACTTATTTTTAAGTAAAAAACGATAAAAAATAACAATACTTACAAAATTAATATCAATCATACGCTTATAAGATTTCCCCGGTACATTCAATATAGCTGCATTATTGATCACGATATCAAGTCTTCTGTACTTGTCCAGGACCTGTTGAAACGCAGCAAAGAGCTGTTCTTCATTAGAGACATCGCATTCTATGAACTTTGCTCGCAACGCGCCAAATTTTTGGGTCAAATCGAGCTCTAAAGACGCTCCTTCTCGCACTCCGATGTCCAGGAATGCCACGTGCTGTAAAAAATATTTAAGATTATAATAACGTAGATGAAGAGATATTTAAAATTACGATAATAATCAAGCAGTAAATAGACCAAGTGTAACCTAACATAACAAATATGGTTGTTATTTTATGGAACATTGCGCGCTACTTGAGTACCAACTTTAAAAATTATAAAGAAATATTCAATTAAAAAACTAATCAACGAATGTATTTAAAAGGGATTTAATTTTTTCTACTAGTTTCTTCTACTTACATTAACCTCTTCAGATATGGTGGTAGCTCAAAAATTAATATAGCGTATATTCCGCGAGCGGCATATAGGTGTACCTACTAACTTTTGTAATTTTCTACAGAAAATTACAATTAGCTTATCTACTAGTTGCCCTATTTGAGCTTTATTGACGATAAAAGTCAGAAAATAGTACTCATTTCAGTCTACTAAAAAATAGAAGGTTCCTAGTGTAAAACTGGAGCAAACATTAGAGATAAATCAGCAAGTGAAGGCTGGTAAATCAAAACAACTCACTTGTGAGTAGAGCGGGTTAGTTGGAGAATATTCGTAAACTTCGTAAATCAGGCCAGTCGCCGAATAAATTACTAGCGGAATTAAAAAGAGAGAACAATACTTTTATGTTGCTCTCTGTAGCTCTCTTAAATTAACAAGATCATTTCCATTCGGCAGTAGAGGCCCACACAAGACAACACAAACACAAGATCGACACAAGAGCCCTACATGAAATTAGGTAAACTCTAAGCAATGGATTAAGATATCCTATTAATATTCCAAACGCGAAAGATTGAATTATATGTTTGGATGTTTATTGGTCAATCACGTCGGAACGGCTGAACAGATCAGGCTGAAATTTGGAAAATTGTTAAAATATAGGCTAGAATAGCACATTAATTATTAGCCGAGAAATTAACAGGAACAGGTAGGTACTAACGGCTTAAACCACGGAGCGCTGATAAATAGGTGTTGATGATAGAAAGTCTATCAGTGCAATTGTTTTGGACGTAGACTTGCTCAATCAAGTGATAGTAACGATGAAATAATAATATAACCATTAAGGCTTTTTAGTTTTTTTTATAATTATTTAATGATGCACAATACTCGTCATCTTACATCATATTGCTTACAGGTTACATGCTATTAACAGTGAAAAAGGTACGTGTTGACGTGTTGTTTATATTTCGTCATCAAATAGAGTCTTTACCTAATCTTATCGAAAGAACAACACAAATCATTATGATTTAAGATATTTATATAGATACCTAGCTACCACGCCTCCACAATACTACCTAGTCATGATTTATCGTTTATAACTAATTTCATAAATCATTTGTGGCGATATTTTTAGATATATCTAAAATATTACTTTCATAAGTTGAATTACAAGTATAGCACTGAGGCAGTTGCCATAGTAAGATGAAGGTCTATACACAATAGTGGAATATAAGGGCTGTTGATGATGATGATGATAAATAAAGCAGGGATGATGCGCATGCATTTGTAATATTACTACCTACTTAGTCTGTGATTACTACTTCCGTACCAATTAAGGGCGTGTGGGCCGTAATTTGGAATTTTTAAAACAACTTTAAGACCTTTAAAATAGTGTATTAAACTCTGAAAAAAATATATGTAACAGTTAAGGATCTAATCTAGTGCAATTCGCAGTCAATGACACGATTTAATGAATTTTATTTGATAGAAAAAAATCCCAAAGTTACCCCTTTTCAAAAAGGTTTTTCAAGTTTATGACTAAACTAATGAATTTTTTTACTAAATTTTTGTACTCAACAAAAGCCATTAAAAAGTTATAGATGCGTTCGCAGAGTTTGACTTGATAAAAAGTATCAGTTATTCACTATGTTTTAATATCTACCATATATATAGCGCGCCGTTCGGCAGGCCTAATCAGTCGCGTTTCGGCGCTCACGGACGACGGGCCTGTGCTTGATTTTGCAATTTTGACAACCGATAAATTTTAAATATTACGATCATAGTGCCACAGTATAACAATATCAGTAGTTATTACTAGTGAAGCACGCTATGATCTTAATTTTTGATACCGTTTTCATTGGAATTGCAAATAGACGCTGATAATAATTAGTACGCTCTTTACTTTATGTTGTAAACCAAAAGGGGAGTCTCAAAAAACTGACATCAATAACACATTAGTAAAAAATTAAATGCGGATGCAATGGAAAATAGATAAGTATCGGTAAAATATTCGTCCGTAAAATCAGAGATCGGGATAAAGAAATAATGAGAGGGGAGAAATCCCCTGCGTAAATCCCCTAATATAAATGCAAGTTAGGTATCATAAATTATAACTTGCATTTTGTTATGCATCTTGCATATGTCATTTTGGTAAATTCTTTGGTAGTAAGGTACTTAGTACTTGGAAGAAAAGTCCTCACATACAGATTTTACCACTTTGGAAGAGACTTTCGCGCAAACTATTCAGTTTAGAAAAAAATGTTAGGAACTTCAATACAATTTTGAACACCTTTCCATAGATACACGTATGGTTTTGTTAGAATTTTTTATTTCTTTTCCAAGTTTGTGACACCACCAAAATTTATTGTTTTTTCTTTTTTTTTGTATGAAAATGTTAATATTGTTCATAGAAATTTAGACACTCGACCAAATTTGATAAGAAGCCTTTTAGGCAGTAAAATTACTCATAGAATTTAACTCTGCACTAAATTTCCGATTCGTATTTTTTATATAAGGCTTAGAATCATTTCCTGAGCATAAAGTCACAAAATAATAACAAATCCAGGTGGAGCTTCAAGCGCCAGCTCGAAAAAACGTTTTTGGCCGATATTCTGAAAAAGTTATAAAAGGTATAAAGCCTATTATTATTGTAGAAAATAAATGTGTCCTTAGATAGTAGGTAATATTTGTTTACGTGTAGATTTTTTTGTAGTCGGGGTTTTTAAATTAAAGTTATTCTATCATTTTGTTCGTTGCTCGAATAAACAGCATCGTTCATCATCATGATTGAAGAGTTGAACGAAGAGTTTGGTCTCCACTTTTGTAATAAGAACAATTAAGCTGTGAAACGCATTGCCAGAGTGGGTTTTTGTCGAAGGTTCGAACTTTGGGGTTACGAGGTACACTGTGCTTGTTTCTATTAGAGAAACAAGTTCCATCGTAGACCACGTCATTTTCATCAACTATCATCGGCATCATCGCAATCGTATCATTAAATGGGTTATAAATCGTACACGGTAAGTTTTACAAAAAAAGTTTACTAGCAACAAAAGATGCAAAATTTTATTTTCTACAATTATTGTCAAAATATATACTCGTAGTTTCCAAAATATCGGCTAAAACAGTGTCATAGAAAAAAATTGAATTAGAAATTTAGTGCAAAGTTGACCAAAAAACCTTCCATTTTTTACTGGCCTTTCATTACGTTTCATCACATTTTTTTTTAATTTTTGACGAACTTGTGAATTATTAGGAAACATTTTAAAAAGATGCATGAAATTTTGGAAAATCCGTTCTCAACTTATAGTGTGACCAAAAAGAAAAGGTTGAGTTTTGTATATCTACGAGTATAGATAAATTTAATATTTCTTCGTTTATATATCAAAAAAACTCTTATCACTTCACAATTCACAAAATTGTTATCACTAGTATAAACAAATCTTGAACAAAAAATGAGTTTAAATTAAATAGTCCAATATTTTAATGTTATTTCTGCACTGTGGCACCGATTTCGCGGTCGGTGACGGTCGCGAGAACAAGACAGCGTTAATTGCCTAATTTGACAGAACTACCTGGCCTTAATATTTATTTCCCATTTTTTGTCTGTTTACCTTACCAGCCTAATATTTGGCAACATTGCTTATTATTGATTCACGACTATTTTTTATACACATATTTGACATTTCACACATATAGAGCACAACATAGCAGATCCTTTATATAATACTAGATGTCCGCCCCGGATTCACCCGTGGTACATTATATAGCACTCTTCAGGATTCCGTACATATCCAACGGTGAAAGAGTGACTGAAATCGGTTCATTCATTCCTGAGAATATCGCTTTCAAACAAAACACCTCTTCAGCTACCTGCTACGCCACCTGTCGGAAATTGCTCGTACTAACTCAGATTTAGAAAGGCAAAGCAAAGGGAGGTGTTTAATCTGTGAGCAAAGGTGAGGAATGTAATCTATGGCAAAGGTTTATATTCAATGACGCAATCTTAGACACATGCTGTCATGTGTCATGTCAAAACACGAAACGTACGAAAACTCCCAAAAAAGGAATATTTTTCCCCGATTTTGTTACATTCTTGATTCATGCTCCGCTTCTATTAATAGTAGCGTTATGTTCTATAGCCTATTTTTCATTTTTTATTCCTCGATAAATATACTATCCAATAGAAAAATATTATTTCAATTCCGACCAGTACTTCCCGAGATCCTAGCGTGCAAACAAACAAACTCTTCAGCTTTATAATATTAGTATAGATAGCTATGATGGAAATTCAATCGGTCATTTTCATAACCAGTACCTACTTTTTCGAGAACATCAATCATCTGCCAATGCAAATCTGCGCACTAGGCCAGCATGGTGGATCATGGTCTTAAATATCTTCTTGTGAGAGAAGACCATTTGTAGTTTTTGCTGTGATAGGACTGTTTACAGAGTTCATGTGAGGTAATACCTACTAAACCTTTAGCAGATAATAATCTACCACCAAGCACTAATGTCACACAGTACCTAATAGTTAATATGAAGGGAAATATTTGTAGATACTAGTAATGTTTGTATAGTATATATTGATATAGTATTCTACCTACGTAGAATTAATCTTCAAACAAAAACAAACACACCTAGCGCCGTAATTAGGGAGATAGCAAGGAAAACAGTTGCAACTTGGAGCGTATAAGCAAAGTGAAATTAGTTTGAAACAATAGTTGAAACAGCGCCCAACTAAATTGGGATATGGCGTACAATGCCAACTTGATTAAACCAGATTGTTACAATTTACCTCGTTAATGGAGGGAAAGTCAGATGTTAATGGAGCTGGGAGCTATAAAATATCTACCTTATTGCAGACACTTTTAACAAAAGTCTATTAAATAAAGCCTATTTTATTATCTGTTTCGCCCAACAGTATTATATAAGTATATTGTATACTAGCTACACCTTTTGATGTGACTCTTTGCTTCACCATCTCAAATTTTTATGGACTTAAAAACAACCCATAATATGTTAATCTAAATGATATACTTACTTCGTATAAATTACAACAAAAATATGGGCTATTAAACCCATAAACTTTAGACTTGATAATGTTAAGGTTAAGGTGGAGTATGACTTTTTTATTAAAGACGATATTTAAATAGTTAATATAGACGAGCAGGATATGTGCATGATGGTAAGCAACATGCCTGCTCATACCAGCACAGTAACACGCAGCTATTGGGACATGACGAGTCCAAATCATAACCTGATACTGGACAGCGCTCATCACCTAGAGATAAAATAATATGGACCTATAATGACATGTAATTTCACTAGAAACGTTGCCCTTAAACCGGAGCACGTTAATATCACGTTACTACTTGGTAGTAAAATAACTGCCAAAGGTGTGGTACTTTTCTAGGGGGACTCTGCAAAAAGCCCTACCTAGTGGTAGTTGGTAGTGGTAGTAAAACATGTTTCACTACCACTACCAACTACATCGCCTTGATTAATTTTGTTTAACGTGAATAGGTAACTCAATTTATGTTCCCACTGCTGGGACTAGAGGCTGTTTCTCAACAGGAGAGACCAGAGAGAGAGAGAGAGACAGGGAGAGAAGCCATAATCCACTACGCTGGTCTGGTGCGGATTATCAGATGGCACTTGTCTTCAAATGTCTTTCTTTGGAACATATCAGTTTCTTTACTTTATATTTCTTCACCGTTAAATCCAGTGGTAATAACAATTTTCTACGTGTGCAAATGCAAAAACTAGAGGTTTTGATCCTGTGATCTCATGATTGTGAAATCGAAAGTTATTATATAGGTGAGGTAGGTATTTAATACTTAGTTCATCGTGTTTGTTTGTTTATCTTGAAATGCTACATTTTTTGCAAAAAAAAAAATGCCAGCTGTGCATATTCGTAGCTTGTTTCAACGTAAGTGAAAAAAACGTAAGCATGTTTATATTACTATAATTTGATGTTATCCAGCGTTTTAAAAATCATTTGATTGCATTAAGTTAATCTGATAAAATCGGACAGATTACACATTAAATACATAGTTGTCGAATGACTGTTAAAGTATGAACGAACCGGGAGCAGTAAAAGTAAAAATATATTGTATTTAGCCTCAAAATGTCCTCAAGATTTCATTCGCCAAAACTAAGCAACAAAAAGTATTTACCCTCGCATTTCCCGCTAAAAGAGCCCGCACCACCCCGGCGCCGACTCCCGCTGCGCCTCCCGTCACCAAAACCACTTTGTCTTCCACATTTACAGACTTTTTCACAAAATCCGCCATTATTTCATTATTTCCAACACAATAATCAAAGAATTATATGATAACAACACAGTACCGGTTGAAACAATGCCTTTATCGAACTAATGGGTAAAGTGTACGTTTCGATACTGCTATCACACGATAAGAACGCCTATTGGTTTTGAGACCGCATTTATGACTGCATTATCTTAGTAATGACTTTTGTAGAGAAAATTGCTGGCAGATTGACTCGAGGTGAAGGTCGGGATATAATTACAGATAAGGAAACATACTTATAAAAACACAAGTTAAGTGATTCGATAATTATGTTTCACGTTTTTATTCGTAATTTCAATTTTTAAGTTTCTACTATGAATATAAAACTTGAGTAGTGCAGCCTACTTTGTGCCCACGGCTGGGAATCATCTCCTTCTCTAATTAGGAAAGAGTAAAGACCATAATCCACTACGCTAACCAATTGCGGGAACGACACAACATGTCTTTCGTGGAGCACGCCGGTTTCCGCACAATGGTTTTCTTCACCGTTAAAACACTGATGGCAAACTCGTACATCTAGGTACACTTGGGAAAATACTCAGAAGTGCAGACGGGATTAGAACCTAAGACATCACAATTGTGAAATTGTACGTTCTAGCCACTGGACCAGGAAGACATTTTGTAGTGGTAGGACTCTTAGCAGAGTAGGCCTGATGAAGTACCGCAACTTTGCCAGTTATTCTACGGCCAAGCAGTAATGTGCAAACATTACTGTGTTCTGGTTTGAAGGGCAACTTTTCCAGAGAAATTAAAGGGGTTAGGTATATAACATCTTAGATCTTTGGTTGACGAGCGCAATTGCAGTGCTAGATAATGATTTGGAGTCTTCATGCTCCAATAGCTGCGTGTCACTGTGCTGTTATGTGGCCGGCATGTTGCTTACCATCAGGCACATCGCCTTCTCGTCTCGTCACTCCTGATTAAAAATAAAAACAATTTCTTCATAGAAATTAAAGAGATTATATAAATTATACCGCCCTGGCAGCAAAGCAGAAACCGGTAGTTAGCGCTGGGAACCGCACCGTTTCAAGGATCAGCTTCTGCATCTGAACCTACCGTCTAATGAAATCCCAATATAT
The DNA here is from genome assembly GCA_017562165.1 of Ectropis grisescens. Taxonomy (NCBI): domain Eukaryota; kingdom Metazoa; phylum Arthropoda; class Insecta; order Lepidoptera; family Geometridae; genus Ectropis; species Ectropis grisescens. Next base: position 7,680,916 of record CM029776.1, on the reverse strand, counting down.
TATCATTGTCTAAAAATAGAACAGACTAACATATAAATAACGAAAAAAAAAATTATTGCGACTAACCCAAATTATGTAAAAATATCAGCTAGTAAAATTTTTGTTTCAACATTAATTTCGAAAAACACACAAGTGCGAAACACCGAGTCCAAATCACTTCATAGCACTGCACTGGTCATCCAAAAACAAAAGATGATTTATCTCCTTGCCATATAATTTACCTTGCAGCATTGTCTTTGAAACCGGAACACTACTACAAATTACTACTTGGCAGTTTGCAAATGTTTCGTACTTTTTCAGGTAAAAACTTCAAATCGTACTACAAATAAAATATTGGTGGAATAAATAAATATTGGTGGACAATTCACACACTACACTATCTGACCCCAAACTAAGCAAAGCTTGTGTGATGGCAGCCAGATAGCTGATATAATACTTATATAGTTTTAAATACATACTTATTATACATAGAAACACCCAGACACAGTGCAAACATTTGAATTCATCACACAAATATTTGCACTGGGTGGGGATCGAACCCACGACCCTCGGCTTCGCAGGCAGAGCTACTACCAACTAAGCCACTAGGGCAGTCGAATACGTGGTAGGCCAATACGTGGTAGGATTGGTAGGTTACAAGAATCTGGCAAAAGTAACGACGATCTACACATTTAAACAGAAAAATAAAAAATTTAATTTGTTTCTGTTTGTGATTCCAAATCAACAGGTATTCAACATGCATAATTATGAAAATACTAGCAATGCTCCGTAGCTTACCCTCGCATTGCTATATGCTTCCCGTTCCCATCTTTTTCCATTGTTATTCAATCTGTCTGTCTGTTTGTTCCGGCTAATCTCTGAAACTGCTATACTGATTTTACTTGTCTTTCACTGCCTATCTGATGTTATAATGAGTAACTAAGTCTACTTTTATTTTAGAAAAAAAAGCAACCGCTAAAAAAAATGACTTGTATTCAATAGTTTAGAAAAGCCGTGGGTTAATAGTTAATAGGTAATATTACTGTTATTCGTACAACCACTGTTATCGTCTGTATATGCTTTGTGGTTCCACACTGGCGTGGCGTTTGTTTCATATTCGTATACTTAGAACTCGCTTGCTAGTGAAGTACCTTTTGTTCACGTTTTATTATTTCGCGAGTTTTCAGCTCCAGTCAAACCTACGCGAATGCGGGTCTCTGAGACATGCACGACAGCTCTGCTACTGATCGCTATTCAGAACGCGCGGCGTAATAAACGGGGAACAAAGAGACGGAAATTTATTTTCTTTTTGTCTTATAGAAACAACTGTGCGGTATATATTGAGGAGAACTTTTGGTTTTCTCCTGAAATTAAATTGACTATATTGCTTATGAAATCACCACTGTTGTTGAAATCACGTTGTTCACTGCGTTAGTATTTATAATTACGGAATATTTTCCGAGCAGCGTGTCCATGTGTAGTAATCTACACAGTTATCATAACCATAATAGACTACAGTGAACAAAATTTATAGGTCAAATAAACCACCAGGAGACCTATTGTAGGATGATAGAAGGGTATAAAGTAATAAGATTCAGCACTATGCCGTCACTTGTAAGCTGTCCAACTGAGAGCAATTGAAGAGGGGGGGTTCTAACCCTCGATAATTTCTCCTTGTCGCATAGACCTATGTAGGATGATAGAAGGGTATAAAGTAATAAGATTCAGCACTATGCCGTCACTTGTAAGCTGTCCAACTGAATGCAATTGAAGAGGGATGTTCTAACCCTCGATAATTTCTCCTTGTCGCATGATTTTTGTACGGTGTTGCGGAATTATGGATTAGAAAAGATATCGAAACTATAAAAACATAAATTGAAATTTTTTAATTATTAGTTTGTCAGAAGAATTCGCGGTTTTCCGACGATTTACAGAGTAAATTTGGTAATTTGATTATGTATGGAATTAGTTCCATACAGTTTCGATACCTCTTCTAATCCATTATTTCGTAAAACCGTACAAAAATCATGCAACAAAGAGAATGATCGAGGGTTGCAACTCCCCCTCTTCAACTGCACTCAGTTGGACGGCTTACAAGTGACGGCATAGTGCTGAATCTTATTACTCTATACCCTTCTATCATCCTATATATGTCTCCTGATGGTTCATTTGCCCATGAATTTTGTTCACAGGCCTGCAGTCTATAACAATTTTATTCAAAAAATATTATAAAAATAAGGCCACCCATACACTATACAATATTGTTACTAAATTGAATTAGGTTAAAAAAGTAAGTCGGTTAAAATAATACGTTTTAGTTCAAGTTTAAATATTATTGTGTCAGTGTAACAAAGAATTAATTACAATTATTGTTGTAATTAGTATTTAAAATCTGCAGTCATACTATAAGCACAGGTTCGTCTGTTACTTTTCACGTTACAACGTTAATAAAGCGGCCATGTGCCAGGCAGAAATAATTAAAATAAAAAAGTCAGCGTTCTGGAAAAAAGTTCTGTACGTTTGAAGCACGCTATTGTAGAATCAACTGACTGCATGTAACGGTACAAACACGCTTAAACTCCAATTAATGTAGGTATAAGTCTCATAGTTACACTTGTGAAAGCAAATTTGTGTTGTTTTAGCAAATTTAAGTTCATAATTACCTGTTTGCGAAAACGTAAGGCAGTTAGATTGCCAATAAGCTTTTGTAATTAACGTTTCGAATGAGTTAGCCGAGAAATTCACTTTGGTTGTTAAACAGAACAATAGACTTAAGGATGTTTTTTGCGTACACTTCAGGATAATGCAAATCAATTTTGTAGTGGTAGATCTCTTTTGTAGAATCAGCCAGCTTAGTATCACACATTTTCCAGTTATTCTACTATACAGTAACGTTTGAAAGCTAAGAGAAAGAGTAAACGTGGAACATACACACTTACAAAAACATAAACTTTTGCATAAGTATAAAACTAGCTAATTTTTTTACAACATTGAGTGACAGGACGATCAGTACATGCGCTTGATAGTCAGCAACTCGCATGTCCATTACAACTCAATGCCACTCAGCTATAGGAACATCATGAGTCCAAATCATTACCACACAGCACAACACTGCCCTTGTCACCTAGAGACACAAGATGGTTTGTCTACGCCATGTAATTTTCTCCGGAACTGAAACACAGTAATGATTGCATATAACAGGTTGACATTAGAATAACTGGCAAAGGTGTGGTACTTCCCCAGGCGTAGTCTGCTTAGTACCTGGTTGACCGAGCTCTGCTCGGTTTAAATGCGTTTATAAAGAGCTCTAAGTAAAAGATTTTCTCAGAAAAAAAAATAACAAAAAGAAAAGACCGGAGTGTAACCATCAGGATTCGAACCGGGGCCCGTTGACTCCGAGGGCGAGCATATTCCGTCTGAGCTATTTAGACTGAAAGAACAGTGGCGAAATAAGTTATCGTATTCTGATGACATTGTAGGAGCGTTTCATTGTCTAAAAACGCGCATAAAATGATGTTTTTAAAAAATAAAACCTAGCTAGATCGATTTATCGTCCCCGAAACCCCCCGTTTACATAATTTCATGAGTTCGAGCCGTTTCCGAGATTCAGTTTCTATATAAATATACCTATATACCTACAAGAATTGGTCGTTTAAAGGTATAAGATAAGAAAAAATATCTTGCATCACTTTTCTTTCTATATGATTATTATTGAGTACAGCGCTAGTGTAGTGTAGAGCGTGCAATAATTTTATTGTTGTAGACATACTGAATTATAAAGTAACGTTTAAAATTAGAAATTAAATATCACTGTCTCCTTTTACAACATGTAGTGTGACAAAGGGAGCAGAGCTTTAACATACCTAATAAAATTTAAAATTGTTCCTACTGAGTTAGTTTCAGAGGATTTTCTGGAATTTAGAACTAGAGGATTTTCTCGTAAATTCATTTTTGACATACAATTTATCCATCGCTAAAGTTCAAAATGCCCACTAAAATTATGATCAAGTTTTTAAATTTATTTCGCAATAAATACTGAAAGTGTTGGAAGTAAGGTTGTATCTAGAAAGCTTCATAACATTGATAATAATACGTAAAAGGGCGTGATTGAAAGAGATCAGAGATATAGATAGGTGTATTGGGTACTTCTCGCCCTCGGGCGGCTCATTCCGGCGAAGCGGCTAAAGCGTCGGCCTCGAGTGGGGCTATTCAAACACAACAATAACGCCTAACAGCCGCCTTACTCGGCGAGTTTCTACGGAAAATATGCGGGATATGGGAACACCGGGGTACGAAACGGTACGATATATTATACCCCACTTAGTAAACTTAGTAAATAGGCATCGATTGTGTTTTCCGAGATCGATCCTTATTTAAGTGACTTGTTATTTATTAATACGAGTAACTTAACTAATACTTTTTTTTAGTGTAGTGATAGGAGCAAATAGGGAATTTAGAAACCGATTGTGTGTGTGTTTTTTTTAATCGATGCTTATTTAAGTAGCTCTTTTACTAATAACTTACCATATATATTTTTGTAGTGATGGGACTCTTTGCATAGTTGCTCAAGAGAAGTTCCATCCCCTTTGTCAGTTATTTTACCGCCAAGCAGTAATGTGTAAATAGCGCTGATTTCCGGTTTGAAGGGTAATGATTCCAGATAAATTACAAAGCGTTAAGATACATCTAATGTTTTGAACTCTATATACTATTAACTATTCACTCGATCGATATACTTAAAAAAACTAATCTTTTCTAGTTATTTATTTAAAATAAGTAACTTGTAATGTTGTTGCGATTACAAAAGCAATGTTTCCAGAGAAGTTACAGATCAAATAGATAAGTCGTCTTGAATCTCAGGGTGACGAGCGCAGTGCAGTGCTAGACAGCGATTAAGACTCTTCGTTGTCTTCACCGATGGTAACAATATTGGTATTTTCAAGTCCAAAGTGAATCGGTTCTAGACATAGACGTATTTTATACTTCCATTGTTCTAGGTAAGAACGCGCCATGATAGATCTTCTTTTTATTTAGGCAAGATGGCGATCTAGCATGATTTGAAAATATTTGTATATTGTCTAAATCTAAGCAATCAATATCAATTGGGTTAATTGACTTATATTTTTAACCTAATTCAAACAGGCAGAGTTTATCAATTGGATCGATTTTTTTTATGTATGTGTACTCTGTGATTAATGATCCGATTTACATGATTATTTTTATTTTGATACAGAATAACTGCCTTCTGATCCCATATAAATGTTGTGTAGTTTGGTCTAGTAGTTTTCATTTTGTTTTTTTAATGAAAATCTTTGTTTGACTGGACGATGTTCATAGGTATAGTTTACATACGGTTTTTTAGTTTTTTTTTTACTTCTTATGTTTATACTTGACCGCCATCTAGCCTGATGTTAAGCGACGATTGCGGTTTACGATGGAGGAGCGTGTTTACCTAGACAAAACATATTCACTCTCCATTTGAAGACACAAAGATTGTAACCATCAGGGGAATCACACTCGGGCAACGTAGTCCACAGCCTAGACGTTTTTATCACAAAAGTAGAGTCAAATCTCTTCGTTCGTGTCTTTGGAACATCAACCATGAAACGATATCGCTTTTTCGAGCTACGAGAATTCCGATAGAAAAAAGAGCAAGGAGGTATTAGATCATACACATCAGTTGCACTCTCTCCGAAGTGTAAAAAATATAAAAGGTCGAATTGAGAAACCTCCTTTTTTTAAGTCGGTTAAAAACCCGAAAGGCTCACAATTTTTCGGCAATGTTTAAGGCTTTGAAGTCTTTGCTTTTGAAGTTTGTATCAGCAACATGCATCTAGCTGATGTAATCTAGAAAAAAAAAACATTGTAGGTACTTAACAAAGCGCTTACAACAATTTACTTTCACGCATAACATTCGTAGAACAATCTGTTGTTCCAGTGAAATTCACGTAATTTACATAAAATTAAATAAGCAAATAATTTGGTGATTGTGATTAAGTTCCACAAAAACCGCTAACGCCATCTAGTACGAACAAAGGAACTATTCACTCGTATTACTTCTGAAAATAGATTTATAACAACATTGTACATACTCATCCAAATTTTTATCAAACCCCACCTTATCCTATCCCTAACCTCTTTATTGCTGACTCAGTAATTCCATCCTTTATAATACGGAAGCCGGGAAGCAAACACAATAAGAACAAAAGCAAATAAAACTGGCAGAAAACACCTAAAGGCGGGTGGTCGTCCGCAAACAAATCCTGTAGTCACGAGTACTGTACTACTGTAAAAGGAAAAACCGGAACAAAGAACAATGAACTATCTGGAAACTTCAGTTATTCGCCGATTCAACGCGAATTTTAACACCGAAATTTTAAAGGCGTAAAAAATGATAGTCGTTATTGTTAGCGCCATCGTTCTGTGGTTTTGTTAACTCACTTTCAATTGTTTTTAGTATTTGTATGCGTGAACATGGTGTTTAGGGTTCCGTAGCCAAATGGCAAAATACGGGACCCTTATAGATTCGTCATGTATGTATGTATGTCTGCCCGTCCGTATTTCCCAGCCACTTTTCTCCGAAACTATAAGAACTATACTATTGAAACTTGGTACGTAAATGTATTCTGTATACATTTAAACAACAACCGCATTAAAATTTTCATACAAAAAATAGAAGAAAACAATAAATTTTGGGAGTGTCTTATACTTAGAACTTGTGAAACTCATAAAAAAAACCCCTCAAAACCATACGTGTGGGTTATCTATGGATAGGTCTTTCTAAAATGATATTGAGGTTTCTCTCATACTTGTACATATTTTTTAAATTGAATAGTTTGCGCGAGAGACTCTTCCAAAATGGTAAAATTTGTCCCCTCCCCCCGTAACTTCTAAAATAAGATAATGACAAAACTAAAAAAAGATTATGATATTACCATGTAAGCTTACAACAAAAATCGGTTTGAATGAGATCTAGTAAGTAGTTTCTTTTTAATACGTCATAAATTCACTATTGTTAAAACTCTGATTAAAGTAACAACGAACTACAAGAACTTTTATTTATTGTTACTTACGGAAGCCTTCATGGGCGAGTCCGACTCGCACTTGACCCCTGTTTCAAGTATTGATCGGTGACGCTAATGCCCGAACGACACGAGGCTAGTTTTTTCAAGTTAGGATAGCAAGCTAGTATTACTAGCTTCGTGTAGACATGTAGACAACGCGACGCAACGCTAGTTTAGTCTACACGAACCTAGGTGTACTAGCTTACTAGTACTAGTTTGCTATCCTAGCTTGAAAAACTAGCCTCTAGCTAGAAAAATTACGATGCAATAAGGTTATTGCATCGTAATTAAACCTACCATAAAATCGTAAGTATATCAATCGTAGAATTCAAATTTATAAGTACCTGAATTATTGTACAGAGAAAACTAGACATATGATCTAATTTAGGTATACATAGAAACACGCAGACACCGAACAAATATTTATTTTATTTTTTATCATACAATTATTTGTGCCAGGAATCAAACACACTCCTCGACAAAAATGTAAAAAAAAACATTCAAAAACAAAATTATTACACAAACATTTTTTCATTGTTTCACGGTAGCCGTACACAGAAGCGTACAAGTATCTCACGTGTGGCCGGAAGTCCCGCATACTTCCTTTACGAGTGGATACGCAAACAAAAACGCAGCGTGCCGTACAAACCCCCCGGGGCTCGTCGGGTTGAGAGCCTCAAGGGTGCCAAGTTTCGAGGCGTTGAACTTTTAAATAAAATTTACCACTGGGAAAACAGACTTATTTCGGCTGAGTACATAGATAATACGGAAAGCTTTTAAATTTAGTAAAAGCCGTAGTCTTATTTTCTTTGAGGAAGTTTGAATTTGCCAAAATAGTTTTTTTATAGCTGCTGCAACCATTGAGATTGTCATCATTTGCCGTGTTCAGATAATTAATCCCCACACACACCCTCACGGGCAAACCGACATTGAGGTCAAATTTTTAAGATACCTTTTACGTTTTAGAACACTGAAGATTTTTTTGGTAATTTCACTGCAAAATAGAAGCAAAAATTCTCTATTTGAAAATATTTAAGTCCTGTAAAATATTTCCTAGTTTGTAACCGGGTTACTAGAAAGGAGAACATTTTCTTCTTTTGCAACTGGTTACAAAACAAAGTTACAACGGTTTCAAACATAGTCATATTCAGGATGTATTTTTTTAATGTTGTTTTTTAACCGACTTCAAAACAGGAGGAGGTTCTTTCTCTATATCGGTTGAATAATTTTTTGTTTGTACGTTACGCGATAGTGCCGCAAATTGTGAATCAATTTTGATGGTTCTTTTTTTGTTTGGTAGATCATAGTTTATAGGTGATCTCTTGTACATTTTATCGAAATCGGTACGGTGCTTTTTGAAATATGAGCAATAAGCTGAAATTTACTTGTGCTTAAATGACTTTGTGATTGATAGATTCTTATGAAATTTGGTGGAGTCTTTGAATTTAATTTGTCAAGCCAGTTTATGCACTGCACTGACTTCTATTATTATATATTGACTTGTTTAGGAGAAAATACGTTATTTATAGAAATATTAAATTTGTCAGTTGGCTTCTAGTGGTCTCTGCTAGCTGCTTCTGGACTATAAACTGGCGCAAAAGACAGAGAGACAGAAGCACTTTATTATGCACACCGGAAAATAGCACTTAATAAAACAATACAAACAATTACTTATATCTAGTGCCATAAATGGTAGAATAATTGCTAACAGAGGTTACTTTCAAGCAACCACGCAGAACCCATTCACCTAATTTAGCTAAATAACTATGTTTACGTTTACTTTCCGAACCTGAAACACGATTTAATTTTAATTTGAAAATTCAATTGTTAACTAACGACATTAAGTTGTTAATATGATTACCTTCAATGAAATTTCTGTGAAAGTAGTTCCAACCACGTTTTATCATGATGATTACTTTTTATTGTATGGTAATTTCAATTCAGAACCAAACAAACAAATGTTCGTTCTCTAAATCTTAACTGAAACAGTTTAATCTCTCTAAATTCGTCTCACCTTACTAACATCATTATTTTGACAGCTATTTGGTTACCGTTTGGTTACGTAAGCTTTACAAATGTTCGGAATTCTGTTCGAAAATGTTCGGCGGTTATTAATAATTGACAGATTTTTACTTGAACATTACAACTAAAGTGCTCAGCTTTTGACAATGATTTAGTATCTAATAGTAAAAGGCACCAAAATATGATCAAGGAGAGTGTTGGCTGACACAGTGTGTTATTTGTGTGTGTGTGTAATTTACTTAATAATAAGGATTAAATTTCATATGCATTAAATCCATCCCGACAACGATATCCGTGATCCAGACGTTGCAGAGATACGTGAGAACAAATATACACACACACTTGTAAATAAAGATACTTTCGCTTATATATCATTAGTGTGATAATACCCAACCATTTATCCATTACAGTCAACGCCTGAACTGAACTCAGATAATAATGTACGCGCAAAATCTGTCTGCTGCTTTCAATAATGTGGCAACATTTTTCGACGTCATCGACATTTAATAGTTAATCAAGTTTTAATTAACTAGAGTTCTGCTTGAAATTGAGGAATAAATTCATTTTCAGTGTGAAATTATATATTAAGAAGATACGACGTACTCGTAGAGCATTTTGTAATTTACTTTAGCAAGTAGAGACTGCATGCGGTTTCTATTTGAAATTGCGAAAAGCTTTAGACATAAATTGGGCTTGTGAGATTTCAGCTAGAATGTTGAGGATACGAGTAAATTCTAGACTAATCTTATTGGAGTTTCAGATGGTTAGAAATTTCTAGAAGATATTTAAAATATCTTTAAAGCAGATTTAGACTGTCCCATCGATTGACAACATTATTTACTCGTATTTCATTAAAATGGCTGTCTTTATTTGGAAGGAAATCATAGATTCCGATTTACAATTTTGTTAAACGATAGTAACTGGATCTTACTTTGTTATTTCTATCTGTACCAAAATACAAGGTAAAACGCACTCGATGTTTAAAACTCACGGATTGAATTTGTAATACCACATGGTTTCGAGTTACGTCTTCATTTGCGAGCGCACTCTGAAATGAAGACGTAACTCGGAAAGCAGCCACCTTGAATTGGAATGCACATGATGTATGTCATGATGATGTATATGGCAGGGGCCATTCTGGGCAAAGGCAAACATTCTAGATTTATACACAGTCTACCTAATCCCCAGAAAGCTTAAAAAAATAAGTGATGATATTAACGCGTACCAAACAAATTGCTTGAAAATTGCAAAAAATCAAAAAAATATGGACGTCAAATGCTTGGCAGTTAGGGACAGGTATACTATATTTTGGTCCTTGTATAGGTATTAAAAAATAAATGCTTTGACTTTTTCTCGTCATCATTTTTTACGCTATTTTTTCAGTCTTTAAGAAACCTTCCTTGGGCTTTTATCGAAAACGTGAAGAAATAAACCAAATTGGTCAAGCTACTCTCGTTCCTCATTCGGTCCGTCTCCCCTCATTTTGTGAATCATTATTATTTATCTAGATGATTGTAGAGGTACAGTGTTTAACTCATTATTCGTAAGGTGAATACTTTTACACTAACAGTCATAAACAGAGTGTTTACGAATTAATCTAACTAGAACCTGCACCTGCACATGTTAGTTTGACGTGAACAGCTGTCACGATGAGCACCTACAAGCTACAGTAGTACATACTCCTCTCACCAAGTAATAGGCGTCGCTACTGTAGTACTGTCTGATTGGTATTTCATATTAGTATCATTGGTTTCGCTTTTGAACAACATGGAACATAAATTTGTGCCTTTGTGCTAACTTGCAACATTTGCAAAGGGCAATGAAAGACGCAAGACGTTGCAAACATCCGAGATAAGTTATGAACTTACACTTTGTGCTCTGTACATAGCTGTGTTCACAAATTTGATTCACATTACCGACGGCGATGTATGTATATAAACCTAAATATGATGAACTTCTGATGTGAGGACTTCGAAGCGTTTACCATTACAAGGTGTCAACTGACGCTCGACCAACTTAAATAAACTTTTGAACTTTCATCAAAAGTGTAAAATACCTCAGACATTATTCATATCTAAGTAAAATACTGATATTAGCAAGCTTACTCATTAATGAAAATGTAAATAATGTATCTCTTTAAATCTGATAATTTAGATGTTAAATTGAATGATCATCATAAAATATTAATATGATTAGTCAAATAATGTTGAGTGAATACTTCTAATACGACGGCAGGCCTGTTTAAAAAAATATGTTCGAAGATTTCTTATCATTCCCAACCGTTACGCTAGAATTCAATTCACAGCCCATGAAAAATCTGAGTGTAGTGCGCCAAAAGAAGTTTTCTCTTCAAAAAAAACCTACAATAACCGAACTTAGTCAGTATTTTAGTAAACCAATTTCTCGAGCGTAAACTAAATACACCGGTTACACACGTAAATTTAGCGAGGAAGGAACAGCAAACGGAACCATCCTAATTTGAGCACTTGAAATGTTCCAGTCTTGAACAGACAATAGAACTAAGCACAATACTGTGAAATAAACTAACTAGTTGAGAAACTTGGATGAGCAGTGTGAACTTGAAATGGCTTTTAGAGAATGGTATAATTACTGTTTTACCTCTGAATGTGTTAGTTTACTCTCAAACTGAAGTAATTAAAAGGTTAGTAAATATTATTTTACATTCCCGCCATACATTAATACTCATGTCACTCGCAAATGGCGTATACGATACGCACTTGACACAAATAGGTATACAATGAAATAAATGTATACGTATCTCTATATCTAAAAATGTCATCTTGGTTTGTGTACGCTTCAAAAACTCAAAAAGTTCTGCACCGATCGAGCTGAAATTTTACAATGATATATAATCTGCATCAAGGATTGTTTTTATCTAATTTTTGCATCACAATGTGCCACAGCGAAGCGTGGCAGAGTATAGCTAGTTTGTAATAAAATAAGTATATCCCAAAACAAGCAAACTTGTAATATGCCAACCAGAAAACTTATATTTAGGTATATCAGTTGTCTCGGATGTACTGTATAAGTACAAAAATTTGTAAAGCTTCTATACCTTACATTTCTGAATGTGTAACTACCTACCTGTAACCCGTGCCCACTCGATTCCTGTATACACAAAGTATTAAATAATTAAGAATTCTTGAAAATATCCTGCTTCAGTTTAAAAATAAACTCACACAGTCAACTGGTTTTTATGAAATTTGTGAAAACCCAATACTATTTGTAACCCAGCTAAATGTACTGCTCCAATGAAATTCCAGTGTTTCGGGTTAATCAAAAATACTATCCATACGTTTTATATTTTGATAAAATTAACTACCCTTTAAAATATAAAAAAACTCAAATCAGTTCAGACATCTTCAAGCAGTCAATCGAAAAAATATCTATAACAAATTAAAAGCATAATCATTTCGAGGGAGATTGGCCAAAATTAATGAAACCAGACATTATAATTATGACAATAGGGTTTAATTTCACTTTAAAACGATAACACATGAGTACGTCATCTACAGAAATGGTAACCAATTTCGGTTGAAGCAATTGCAATCTAGTTTATCTAGTTCCAACTTTGTCATTCGCGTTCCGGATAGCAAGCGGCGACTATGACTGGTAATGAGTTTCAGCTACGGTTATTACAATTCTGAGCGGCATGATTGCCAATATTGGTTGACGCTATTCGAGTTATTCTCTGCGATAGATAACACATTTCTCATTTCTGTTCAGTTCTCTTTTCTAGATTTATTGAGACTGCAAAATCCAATAGAAAGATAACTAGACCGTAACTTTGTTATCGGTTCGTTTCATTTGATTTTGTATCGTATTGTTTATGACGTTGTCTTTTTGGAAAAAATGGTGATGAACAAGGAAATGCACGTATGCCGTTTAATTCTATTTGTATAACTTTCGCAAAATAAACGTAATGAGCAATTTTCAAATGAAAAATGTGTACCTTATGAAAATTGAGATGGTTTGTTTAAGTTGCTACGAATATTTCCATATTTGATGATCATCGTGATATTTACAAGATCAAAGTTTTTCAGGAAACCCACCCTGACACAAATTAGCGGTAGGTAGGTAGGTCTATGAACCATCTCGATGACATTCAGCTTTATCAAGATCCATTCCTTTAGTAGCTGCGAAGCCACAGAAACACGTCATGTCCAAAAAAACACACTTTTTACAAATACAAAAATCTTTATTGTTATTTGTAGGTAAAATAAGATACAAGCTGTCCTATAGAAAGACAATATGTCTGGCAAAACAATTTGTATTGGTCTGAATTTATACAATGATAAAATAACAGTCAGCTGATAAAAGTCTTCTTCTTCTTTTCATTTCTAGCTTTTAATAGGTTGTTTTTGTGGTGTCGATGGTAGTAGATGTAGTGTTTTAGTAGTCAAGCGCTTTAAATTGATACTCACCCATATAGAAGAAATTGTGAAAATATATTGTGATCCGCCAATTTGTGGCGGCGGGTATCTTTTATAAAAAACTAAATGTCCACCCCGGCTTCACTCGTCACATTATATGTAGGAATATATTTCCCGTTTTTGTTACATTCTTGATTCATGCTCCGCTTCTATTGATAGTAGCTTTATGTTCTATAGTCTATAGCCATCCTCGATAAATGGACTATCCAATAGAAAAATAATCTTTCAATTCGGACCAGTACTTCCTGAGAACAAACAAACTAACAAACTCTTCAGCTTTATAATATTAGCATAGATTAGTAAAGATATTATAAAGGACAATGTCCATTTTTACCCCGTCTAAGCAGTTGTCGTAGCTATATATCGTAGTATGAGTTATATACTAAAAAATCGGTGATTTTTTGTTGTACTCAATTGAGAATTTATATAACTTTCTGACATTGCAAAAAATAATAATTTGCATTTGTATAAATTAAACTTATCATTTACCAACAAAGCTGAAATTGGAAAATATTGAAATACGAATCGGTACAACTTAAGTTTCGTTTTAGTGATCCGCGATAAATTGAAATTAAATATGGATGTTATGTTTACCAATTTCTTTCACAATGTCGTTCAATTACTACTTACTACATAGTTTAATAACGTATATAATTAAACATGATGACAAGATAACTATCAAAGCTTTTTATAGAAATGTAAATGATGAAGAAGTTGGCTCGCAATCGTGAAACGGAACGGAACTGTTATCTCAAATTGGTCAATGTCAAACATCTGCTTAGTCTGTGATGTCAAATAAAAAAGTAAAAAATAATCAAAATGAATTAATTACATACCTAATTGAATTGTTTTCTAAGTTTTCTTTATTCTTTGATTACCTACCACTAGTTTATGTATATTGAATTGAAAATGATATGAACAGCAGAGGCCTTCCCTCAGTACTGCTGTACTTGCATTGCGGAGAGTCTTAAAGTGAGATACCTAGAATGGGCCAGATACCAGAACCACCATCGATATAAACCTGTATTGAGATCGTTGAGGACCACCACATAAATCCACCAGCAGGGTTCTTGGGCTATGGAGCAGTTTTGGACTATTAAATATATAACATTATTATTAAATGTAAATATATATTATCGCAAACTATGTCTTTTATTGATCCTCTCTTGCATTGGTTTGAATATAGATTCAGTGGAAAGATATCGGTGAATAGAATTATCTACACTGATTTAAGTTTTGTTTTTGTATAAAATGACAGGATGAGTAAGAAATAATGTGCTTGAAGGTAAGCAAACATAATATGCTTGCCTATAACAATACAGTTTCACAAATTATTGGAACATGATGACATGAGTCCGAATCATCAGACCTAGCCCTGCACTGAGCTTGTTACTTTAAGTTTTTTTGTGAAACTATGAAAATTCCATCCGAGAACTACTTCATGGTAATCAGTTGGTAGTGAGAACTACTAATATTCCTATTTATTCTGTTATGAAAAACGTTTTCAGTAATAAAACCACAGTTATTTCTTTTCTTTTCTGTACTAATCCGAAAGAAAACATAGTTCGACGAATGTACTTTGACAGGAAACATAACCTTACTTTTGGTTTAACTGTAGCTCATTTTTGGTATTTGGGAAATGAAAAACACCGACAGCAGACGTTTTTAGAAGCATTTACAATTCTAATTTCTATTCTAATCCTTAGATACTTTCAGTATCAAAAAAAAATTGACAGGGGATTCAATGTATGGGACGTGGGCATTGTCCTTTATCAGATCTGAAAAAACAATTGTGAATCATTTTCATACTCGTAATAGTATGTGGTTCTGAAAAAGTATTTGGATTCAATATTACAAAGGGATAGCTATCTATCACAGATTCGCCGAAACATTTTAGCGAAATTAGTATTTGAGCGCAGCCGCTATTGTTCCCACATTTCATTCTAACGCAAAATCAGTGCAGAGAAAGACAAAGGGAATCGCCGGCAGTCAATAAAGCAACTGATATCGCCGCATATTGCGTTCGCCCACCGACATCTGAAATATTCATAACCCAGACAGCCTATATTGGATTCAAGGCTCTAGAGGAATTTTCTGTATGCCTCTAAACCTTGCAAGATATTAGTTACATTATAAATAAATACTGGTTGATATTCCTTATACAAAATTATCTAGTCCCAAACTAAGCAGCACTGGTATTATGGGAGCCACATAGCTGATATAATACGCCATCATCGAAAATACAAACTTAAGAAGCATAGAAGCACCCAGACAGAACAAATATTTGTATTCTTCACATAAATACTATATCCTGGACGGGAATCGAACTCACGACCTTCGGCTTTGCAGGCAGACTTACTACCAACTAAGCAACGAGGCCAAAAGTTTAGACAGTTAATGATGTCTCAAGACTACACCCAAAACATATTGTATCCGATCCTAAGACAGCTTTATATAACAATGTTACTATACATACCGTTCTTCTGGAAAATGCTTATGGTAGTTAGCCGAAAATTGATGATATCTAGCGAACTTCGAGCTAAGGTAGAAGGCGCAAGGTTTAAAAAAATATAGCACAAACAGCCCGCAAAATGTTTCCACTACTGGGACGCGGAGTTTTCTATCACAAAGAGAGAGTCAAAGCCATAATCTGCCATACTTACTCAGTGTGGTTAAAATACTCGTTTTTTTTTTCAAGACCAAATTGAACACTGACCAGGATCTACATGGAGCATGAAAACCGTGCTTTATTGTAGACTACCTCAGTGCCTTCTATCAGGCGAGGTTGTGTTCAAACACTAGATAATTTTGATACGAAAATGAAGTTAGAAGTTTCATAGATCACAATGCTACATGATTCAAAAAAGAAAATATTTATTATTCGAAATATTTCTGCAATTCGTTCGATTCAATCACAAAATCTATTTGGATAGATACCAATTCCAATTATAATCAAATGCCGCTTATCCAAGTCTCATTGAATAGCACTCATCAGTCTAGATTAGTCCTATACAATGAGCAAAAAAATGTCTGTTATGTATAAGAAGATATTTTATCATATTCTTCTAATATAGGAATATATTTAGCAAACATTTTACTAATACTATTGAATAAGTGAAAGTTTGAGTTTTGGCTTTTCAATCACGTCCTGAGACTAGATGGAGTGACGATATTCGAAAGGCAGCTGGTGGCGGTTGGAAAAGTAAGACCGAGGACCGGGCTGAGTGGCGTATCATAGGGAAGGCCTATGTCCAGCAGTGGACGAATACAGGCTGATGATGATGAATCACGTCGGATTGGCGTAGTGGTAAAATTTGGTTAAATTATAATTCCAGTTAAATTGTAGTCTGAAATATAGGATTGCCATTTTAGTTGAACATCAAGGGAACAAAAAATATGCGGGCAAAGCAGCCAGGCGCTGGGTTCTCGTATCGTCTCGTCAGTCTATAACTATATAAAAATCAGATAATAGGTACTACGTGTTACAAAACGTATTTCTAAATAGCAAATAAATGGATCAAAATTGTCTCTTTAGCGTAACAGTCGAACGTGTTAAATCCCGACGGGACAAATCCGACCGTGCCTTTCCGACACTTTATCCGGGGCACTGCAGAGATGCAATTTGAGGGTGCAAATTGCGTTTTCCGCGTTGCCTGGTTCCATTTTGGTCAACTGCCCTAGGGACTTCGTAGAACTGGGACGAAAATTCAAATTCGACGAGAAAACTCCAAAGAGGATTTTTAATATTTACGGCTGGGTCCACGTCGTCTAGTCTTTTTTTTTAGAGTAAACTTTCTCACTGCAAGCTCTACTGCTAAGTATTTAAGTAAATTTAGCTATTTAACTTTATTACTCGATAGAATCCTGTTAACGTTATTTGAGAAACTTTGGATGTTAAGGTTTTTTTTTTAACTTTTATAGGTTTACACTTGACCGCCATCTCGCCTGATGTGAAGCGACAATGCGGTCTACGATGGAGCGTGTTTACCTAAAAAAAAGCGATTCACTCTCGATTTGAAGACACAAAGATTGTAATCATCGCTGGAAACCCACTCAGGCAACGTATTTCACAGCCTAGACGTTCTTATCACAAAAGTAGAGTCAAATCTTTTCGTTCGCATCTTTGGAACATCAACCATGAAACGATGTCACTTTTTCGAGCTGCGAGCATTCCGGTAGAAAAAAAGAGCAAAGTTATTTTAGATCATGCTAATCAGATGCACACTCTCCGAAGTGTATCCGATAAAAACCCGATAGGCTAGCAAGAAGTATTTAGAAGTATTTTTTGGATATTTGTTGCTCAATCAAGTCAGAACAGTTCTGACTTGACTTGTTCTTCGGGTTGAAAGTTTTGAAACATGGATTATGGGTTGGAATAACACATTGTCTACTTTTCATTGAGAGAAAATAACTGGAACAGAAACTACGTGGGTTAATCCACGGGAGCTTCTAGTATCCTAATGATGTTGTAAAAATGTTGATGTTTAACTGTTTGTAACTGTTTTAGATTATATAAGTTGACTACCTATCTTTATTTTGTTTTTATTTTAAGTATACTACTCAATAACGTCGTAAGAAGGGATCAAGCTGAAATTTGGAAGTCGTATAAAATTTATTTGGGAATAACCTTTAAGATTCCTTTCAGTCAGTTTTATAGTAAACTAGCTGTACCCTGCCACGCTTCGCTGTGAAATATTGTGATGCGAAAATTTGATCAAAACAATCCTTGACGCAGATTATATACTCGTATCATTCTAAAATTTCAGCTCGATCGGTGCAGGACTTTTTGGGTTTTTGAAGCGTACACAAACCAACATAACATTTTTATGTAAACAGATGTATAAAATAAATACATTTACTATAAACGCTATAAAAACTGAAATATAGTTTATTTCTTTTATTTACAGTAGTTTAAACATTTAAATTATCAATTAATTTCTTTAAAATATGACGTAATACAGATTTCTTTCAATATTGTTTTAATCTCTCATTATTGTTCACTCTACACCAGTATTATTAACTACGGGATATTTGCCGTGCTTATATCACCATTGGTTTTAATAACGTTCTTATTGAGTAACACAAAAATACAAAAAAGACATGACACAATGATGAAATCGTGAATTGCAATCGTTAAATCATAAAAATATCTTTATTCCGAAAACCTCTTCAAATTGTACAAAAGTCTGTAATCGAAAGCTTTCCAACGTCAATGCTTTATCAGCTGTAATAATTTAGATTCCAAAAGGGAATAACGAAAACACATTCGCTGTAAGCTTATTACATTCTGATCGAAATTAATGAAACAGCTATTTGAAACGATTTGGGGTTTTAATTTTCGTGTTAGAAAACGATGGATTTATTTAAATGTACGCTCTCCTTCTAAAACGTTAGAGGATGACTGGCAACTGTGTTTGTTACTGTAAAAACTTAACTTTTAAAGTGAAACTTTTATTACATGGCCTCAAATTGTTTGTCCATCTATGTACTTATTGCATGTCGCGTGGCGATGGCGGTCAGCCGCTCGACAAAGCAGCCCAGGCCAAAATGGCGGCGTTACTCGTTAAGTCACTTACATTTAACTTCGAATATTTTTCCATAAAATTTTGGTTATAAGTCTACAAAGCGAAAAAAAGTTTCACTTTTGCCGTGGTTTCATGAAATCACTTTTTTTTCTTTATTTTTTTGTGAACAGATAAGTTCTACCTACCTACTTTGCGGTATCTTCCAAATGTTTTGTAACGTCAAACATAAAGAGATTAAATTGAGCTTAAGGTTTCCTGACACCGTGGCGAGACCATCCGATTTCACTTGAGATTGAAATAATGTTCGAATCCCGCTTGTTTTTCTGGCTGTTTTGAGTATTTTTCCAAGTGCAGTGCAGTTTTTCATTACCGTTGTCTTTAACGGTGAAGGAGAACATCGGAAAAAACATGTTCCAACAACGTCATCTTTCTAAGAAATGCGTCATCCGCCAAAACGCACTTGGCCAGAGTGGTGGATTATAGCCTTGACTCTATCCTTGTGAGAGAAACTCTCGAATCAAAAACTGAGGAAACAAAAAGTGGCTTGCTTAGTAATATAATCCCAAAATAATACCTAGATGTGTGTGGTGTCGTTTCACTCGAGTAATTATAATGACATAAAACTGTTACGTAAAACGTACATGACACGGTTTTTCATCATTTGATTAGTTTTTCATTCGTTTATTTAACCTGTGGCCCGTAATGCTGAAACCCTGAATTTTATCAAAATAAAATGTTTTTGTATCACTACTTTTACATTTTTTTATTTGTCTGCGAAATTTTTTGGTACATTATATCTATTTGGAATGAAGTTTTGATTGACAATATCCTGATGAAACTCAAGACGTTGGCGAAATTGTGCTCACCAAACATTTATCTCACACAAATATATATCACAACCAAATAGAAGCCAGAAATTAATCTAAGATGAAGAATCAGATGACATAAATAAAAACCAGAAATTAATAGAAGATGAGGAAGAAGAAGACTTTAATCAGCTGACTATTATTTAATTTTTTTTATTTATAAATTAAGACTAACAAATTGTCTTGCCAGACATATATTGCATGTCTCTCGCAGAGGCCAGTATTTGTATTTGAAATTTGAACAATTTAAAAATAATGTCTGAGCTTGTTGTTAAGTTTTATACTATGAAATAAGTAAGACCAGTGTCTGTGTGTTTAAAAACAATACACCAATAACTGGTGTTTCTTAAATTGGTAGTCATGTTTATTGAGTGTTTGTGATTGATAGATTTTATTAGACTTGCAATTTTGAAGATGCTTTGCACTAAAATTCGGTCCCCAGGCCCGCGATAAAAGCTATGCAATAGCTTAAAAAAAGACATAATAAAACATTAGCAAAGGCTACTAAATATATCATATTACATTTTAGCTCGATCCCAACCTCGTTGCTACATTGAGCGCTACCAAATTAACCGGGAGCTCTTTAGCTTTAATTGGTCCATATAAAGTGGTTTCCAATTTAATTTTAACCATTGGGGTAGGCCCATAACGACAGCGGCAAGCGTACTCGTATGAGAAGATACAGAATAATAACCAGTATGTGGGAATTTATATGCATTTTGAGGAGTCCCTATTTTTCATTTGACAGTTTTTAAAGTTATTAACAAAGGTTTTGGTATTAACTTTTTCCTTGCAAGAGGCGGCCTCGAATTGTTATAATAATTAGTGGGCTGTTTATGCTTACGCTATCGCAAATTCTTACTCTGTACTCTGCTCTCACGCTCCGAGGCATTTTCAAGATTCAAATTGATCTGACAAATAGTTCTCGCTCTGACCACAATTTTTGGTGCTTCATTTTGTTAGAGAGATATCACTAAATCAAACATTGGCGCCACTTTTAGCGAAACTGAGAATTATCTTTGGTCAACAGGTCTATTGGCATCTTGAAAATGTCTTTTTAGATAAAAGGAATTCGCGAGATGCAAAATAGCCTCTCGCATCTCGGCGCTATCGGTCTGGCCACAGCCTTAGCCGAGTCTACTGTGCTCGAAACGCTCAGTTTTGGCTTTCAGTATTGTAGGTCGAATGGTTAATTTCTGAGAAGGGTGTGAAGTATAGAAGTAATAACACTCATGTTCCAGTTTTACTAAACTAAATATACTAAAGCCAAGTGGTTATATACAAATGAAATAGATTCTAATCGTGTTATGAATTTTAACGCGCTCTGGCGCTACGCGTATGTTAGAAAATACATTATAATATCAGAGATTTAGTAATTGTAGGACTCTTGGCAGAGTCCGCCAGGGGAAGTACCACACCTTTGCCAGTTATTCTACCGCCAAGCAGTAATGTGCAAATATTTTGAGTTCCAGTTAGAAGGGCAATGTTTCCAGTGAAATTCCAGGGCTTATGCATGTTGCTTACCATCAGGCACATGACCTGCTTGTCTCCTCAATCTATATAAAAAGGCAAATTAGACCCGGTTGCCGTCGGTTCATGGTGGAAATTTCTAAAACTTCATAGAAAGCATTTGTATTTAAAAAGTCCAATTTTATCAATGTGCAACTGTTGAACGCTAGGTTCCTATACCTGAATCTGTTTCCCGATGGGTACACCAACACCCAAATTGTATCATTAAGTAAAAAGCAACTAGTTGCGTCCCTTGGTTTCAGTCCCGTAGTTCCCGATGCCATCATTTTTTTCGGGATAAAAATATTCAATGTGCTATTCCAGACTGTTATCTATCTGTGTGCCATATTTCATTCATATCCAGTTAGTGGCTTTTATTGGAAATAATAACAAACATCCATTATGTTCACGTATCATCAGCTTGCCATAGTTAGGTACTTCGTTGTAAGGGGTTGCATTTATAAATAAGTTTAGTTGAGTATGAGAGCATGTACATGTGTTTTTTTAAATTAGAATATATGTATGTATGTATTGTATTGTTATGTGATGAGGCTAGGTAAATAAAATATATTATGTGGAAGATTATTATTAGCGTAAGATTATTAAGTGTATGTGGTGTGTGTCGTCATTCGCCGGCACCAGCGGAAGACCAGCGTCGGTTGGATCCAATCGGCATTATGCTGAGCTGGGGCCGGGTTGTGACAAAACAAACATAATTTTAATAGATTTCATAGAACGATGTATGTATATGTATATAAATTTGGATGTGTGTCTTTTTTGTCACAATAAACAATTTGTCATTTGTCATTCATTTGTCATAAATATATTCTACCCTTGCATTTATAAAATTAGTAAGAAAGTAGGAATATCTTCTAGATAAACGTCCTCCTTCTTAGGCCGCTGATTTCTTAACATCGCATAAGTCGTGGTTAAACGCGTGCCATATAAAAAAAACTTACTATTCAACTGTGCCTGGGTGTTTTCTATGTATAATAAGTATGTATTTAAAAATATCTAAGTATTATATCAGGTATCTGGCTTCCACAGTACAAGCTTTGCTTAGTTTGGGGTCAGATGGTGTTCTGTATGAAATATCCATCAATATTTATTTATTTGTTTTATTGAACACTATCAAATTAATTAAAATACCGCTATAACATATCTCTTTTGTTCCAGGTTCTATTCGACAGCTTCACGCTCGGCCGATTCACATCGTTCACAGAAGATGGCTGCCCAGACGGCTATATGCAGATTCAGGAAGCCAGTCGGCCACAAGTCGGCGGCTCCTGGTGTGGTACTTCCTGGGGACCTTCCATTTACTACAGTGAAACTAAATCTATAACGCTTATCATCAGACTCCTGCACCTATCTAAAGAACAGAATAATTATAACTTCGATTTCCGCATGGCTTATAAAGTTTTGAGACGGGATTATGCTACTGTGCGATATGGTGGAACTCCTCCATCCGGTAAGTAGCACAATTTAGCGTGGAATTAAAAATTGTTATTTGTTTGTACATTTATGTGTTCGTTTAGATATGCCTTGAAATATTTGTTGTATTTTCCTAACTTACCTACTACTAGACCCACATCCTAACTTACTTTAAGTAAGTTTAGAACAGTGGGACACCGTGCCTTCTGCGCTATCTCAAAGTTCAACAGACAGTAGGAAAAAGAATAATCAATACACAATGAATTTAAATGAGATTTAGCCTGGCAGTGATTTTCATCATAGATTAACGCTTAGCACACTTTTACTCGTATACCGATAATGTAGCGATCTGAGGGATAATCTCTAAAATGTTATGTCCGCTTCAAAAACTCAAAAAGTTCTCACCGATTGAGCTGAAATTTTACAATGATATATAATCTGCATCAAGGATTGTTTTTATCTAATTTTTGCATCACAATGTGACACAACGAAGCGTGGCAGGGTACAGCTAGTAAATTATAAAATTGCAAATAGCGACATTAGGTTGAAATTTTGCAATAATACCGTGAAAGACTTTTTTAGTGTTACTCATGTGTTTGCTTCGCATTGTTTGAACAAATCCTCCGAAACGTTTGCTCATCGAACAGGTGTATTGATTTCATACGAACCATGACAATTTCAATCAACATCTCACGTACTCACATCTATATCGGAATTCTCCGACACTGAGCTCAAGAACTCACATTTTCCTCAGTGCCGAGTAAATCCGCACAAATGTATTTCCCCCCAAGTTTCCGCACCGATACGCCCAATAACCATTTCTTATTGCAGAACGCCCTTATTTCAAGATGAGGCCGTTACCTTACCCCGTAAACATATCACGCGGCGAGGACGCGAACGTCGCGCGGCCTACAAAAACTCCGGACTATTACCTCGGGGATCTGATCTCAGGGACGTATTGCTCGAGGATATTCAGCGACTGTGATCGTAAAAACTGCAGGCTCCAGTCTCCCAATTTCCCTGGCGTTTATCCCAGAAACTTGACGTGCTACTACGCCGTCCGACAACACGAAGTGCCTCAAGGGAAGCATGCTTTAATCGTCGTTAAACAGCCGAACGGACAGCTGGTGTCTATTCGCAGCCAGAAGGCTCTGTATGCTGCGCAACAAGAACGATCGAACAATGGACGAGAGTTGAAATTTTGGCAACAATGTGACGAAGTTCAGGACTATGTGACGGTGTACGACGGGTATACGACGCGAGATCCGGTCATTCTGAGGTTTTGCGGGGGCGGCGTGTCCGTGCCGGAAGCGATATCTAGCGGGCCGGAATTGCTCGTGGAATTCACAACCTCCCCTTTTGGAACGTTTTTGCAGCCGGCCACGTCCCAGTCCCTCCATGGCTTTCAATTAGAAGTCGAGGTAAGATCGATTGAGAATTATATAATTTTTCCAATGGTATAGTAAATTATTACCTGTTGATTTCATTTTGGTAATTATCAACTAATTATGATGAAAGTATTGTTGTGGTCAGAGCAAGTGCATTAATTGGAAAAACATGTTTTATGTTTTCTGGATAAAACTACGTTAGTTCATTTCGTGTTCTGTTGTCTTCAGCCGGTTGAAGCTAATTTATGCAGTTCTCGAAGTTTACTTGCCAAGAGTTGGTAAGTTTTTTGTTAAACTTGCACAGAGCGAGTCGTTAGCGTATTTAAATTCGTGCAGGCAAACAAGTCCGGCCCAGATACGATACGAACTTTATTAAAATTGCCTACATTTTTTACTTTTCTACTTCGCCGCTTCAGGTCCACAACTTTGCGAAGCTCTTGTGGCCAACTTTTCATGCTATTATAACTTTTGTAATACAATACGGTTTATGGAAAATGAAAAATACTACTATGTAGAAACTAGGTTTAATTTTATGACAGAAGTTACATTTTCGAATATAAGGGCAGATTTAGTAAATAATATTACAGCGAGTTATCGACTAACTATTTAAATCTGTACGTTATATTTGGCCACGCCCTCCGGTTGCACCCGCGTATTTTTGAAAATAAGCTATCAAATTCTAAGTCATAAGTTTTCACTTCTAACGCCAGTTCCTATGACTGCCTTTTTTATTTTTCATATATATATACCGCTTCTAAACTCTTTCTATAGTATTTATATCTCCATATCACCACACGGTCCACGTTATTGTAGTGACAACCATCACAAATTTATTATCTACAACATCATAGACGCTGTTTACAGAATATGGGATAAAGATTATTATTTCACAATCATCGAACCACAGGACTAGATTTTTTAATTCTTATTTCCTCTGAATAATTTCAAGATAAAGGCAAAAAAATATTTTCAAAAGAAGTGCATTAATTTTCCATTTTCAATGGCCCTCACAGAAGGCCTGTTCTGGAAAGCATCCAAATCGCTATTAAGCGATATGCACAAAACTTTTTCCATTATATGCTTTATAGGATGAAAATTTTAATTAAGCGAAAGTGCACCTATTACTTCAATAGTTTCAAAGCTTAAAGCTTCCATTAATGTGATTTTGTTAGCTCAGCTTTTAAGTGCTGAAGTGTGCTTAATACACGCTGTCTGGGAGGAATCCAATTAAGAACACTAGTCTGCCTTTGTTTTATCTTTGTGCTCATACTTGCTTCAATTTAGATCCTACTCGTACTTGAACTTCTGGGAGATTGTGGGAAGTTCTGTTAATTTCATCTAAGACTTTGGTAAAACTGCAACGTAATGGGTTGTACTGAAATTGTGCACAGAATTAAGTAAATTAGATTGAGATTACAAAACTTCATTGCTCTTTCAAAGCCTTTTCAAAATTGACAATCAAACACATTTAGACAATTTATCTAATTGATAACCATAGTTGAATCATCTTATTCAAAGATATTAGTGCAGTAGTGATCGTGTGTTACAATATCCTAGATAAGAGAACTATACATTTAAACCAAGAGTCAGACAAGAGTTGAGTTTTATGAAAATCAATATTTTTTTGTCAGCCTGTTTAAATTTAATTCACCGAAGTTAAAAAAAGATCCTCCAACCTACAATTAAATCAATGTGTAAAAGCTTCGGACTCCGAAGCATAACTTAATAATTATATTTATTTGGATTAAATAGAAAATCATCACAAATGCTTATTACCCACATTACTAACTCTATTGGTGTTAGCTTTCCCATATCACAATGCTTAGACTTCCTATCTTCATCCGTCGTCAACAAATGAGTATCTTGATCTCCACGTAAGATATTTTTTCAATCATCATTCAATTTCTCGTTTATTTAATGTATGCCAGTTAGGTTGTAGTCTGTGAAAGCAGTCTCTTAAGTTTTACATTCTGATTTCAGACTTAGCTGTAAGCCAACAGCAATTATGTGTCATTTAGCAAACGCAAAGCTTTGCGTGTAAATCTGGCACATGCAGCATTTATGCTAATACCCAGTCCTAATCGTTAGTCGAAATTAGGTTAATGTACTCCATATATCATCATGAAGTGTTATTTAAAGTGTTTCGTTCTCGGTGAACAATAATAAATCAAGCAGTGCCCTGAAGCCTTCGCTTGGGCCTCTGCCAAACTGTAATTAGTAACGTAGGCTCGTACGGACAGTATAATGGAGCAGAGTGCTCCACCCACATTGTTTTAACTTATATGGAATTAGGCCGGCTGTTCTTCCCGCCTTCCTAAAAGCTATTTTCTGTTAAGACCCAGATTAATTTTATCTCTTTTTATTCAAAAATACGTGGGCAGGTAAATCTTGATTAAGGACGTGGAAGGTTTAATTTAAACGGGACATACTCCCTAACCAAGATTAATGGCATTGTACAAACTTTCAGGTCAGATTTGTAGATCAGCAGTCGCCAACTTACGCAAAGAACAAACGGGCTTGTGAATTCTGGATCCGAGGGACGGGTAGGGGAGTGCTCGAGCACCCACAACACTCCCTGCCTCCCAACACGACCTGCCTTTATCATATGCAAGGAATTGACACCTCGGGGCCTTCAGGGAGGAACATAATTTACCGGAAACCGTCGTTTTCAGCGCCGAGATTCCGCGTGTGGTTTTCTGTGCTCAAGTTTTATGTCACTAACGCGCTAAATCCTAACTTGCCTGAGGACGAGTACTGTGGGAGTCATTTGAATATATGGGACGGGCCGATGAGGATATCGCCTGGGTGCAGTGATATTTTTTGGTGAGCTATTAATGTGTTTTCGAAATTATTTCAACAAGAGTAATAATATTTTCTCAAAAAAAAAACTTCTGCTATTTCAAATCTATCTAGCTACATTTGCTATAAGGAAATAGGAATAGCGAGATTTTTTTATAAACCGAGCTAGTAAATAGCACTAATAATAAGTGTATTTATTTCTGCTAAAACTAGCTCACATTTATTTGTTTGTCAAACTTCTTAACATTCGGAAGCTAAGTATATTAGGATATTTTTAAAATTAACTACATTTCATTTTCAGCGACAAAGAACGATCAGTCCAGATGTCAAGGGCCACGTCTCCTCAATCAGTAATAGTGGGTCGTCCTCCCACTAACGCGACCCTGGTCGCCAGATTTTGCCGCGAGCGAGCGCCCAGAACCTGTGAACATGCTCTCCTAAGGAGATCCAGAGCATGTGCAAAAACGGAAAGCTTCCTGTCGAAAGGAGATTCTTTGACATTAGAGCTGAAATTAACACAGGGAACAGCGTTGAAGTAAGTGATTTTCGTATTTGTATTCATAGTAGTGGCAGAACTCTCTGCACATTCCATCTGGGGAACTACTACACCTTTGCCAGTTATTCTGCCGCCAATCAGTAACGTACAAATATCGTTGTGATCTGATTTGGATCATGCTATATCTTTGGGTAACGGGCGCAGTGCAGTGATAGGTAATAATTAGGACTCTTCATGTTTCTATAGCTGCGTAACCAGCATAACACTATGACACGAGTAATATGGGCAGGCCGTGTTACTTACTATCAGGTACATGCCCAGCTAGCTCGCCCCGTCTCATTCCATACAAAAAAGAACTCCTGTTTTTCAAGGACGTTCGTATATTCTGCCATATTGTACATTTTATCTATATCCATACTGTAGTGGAAGTACCCATTAGGTAAATTTATTTGGAGACGTACATACTTTTACGTAAGTGCGTCTCAAATTACATAATAAGCACACATCGGGTTCAAATCGTAGGAGCACCACATACTTCTTTTGAAGTCATGTGCGTAATGCCGCTAACTTAAAACGGTGAAGAAAAACATAGTGAGGAAACCGACAATAGGTACC
This sequence comes from Ectropis grisescens, assembly GCA_017562165.1. Taxonomy (NCBI): domain Eukaryota; kingdom Metazoa; phylum Arthropoda; class Insecta; order Lepidoptera; family Geometridae; genus Ectropis; species Ectropis grisescens. The sequence continues at coordinate 7,652,768 of CM029776.1, read as the reverse complement.
TAGAATTTTTCGAGGTATCGTGTCATTCACCAACCCGCACTGGGTCAGCGTGGTAGATTATGGCCTTGACTTTCTCTTACGACAGAGCAAAGATCGAGTCCCAGCAGTGGGTACATTTAGCGGGCTGTGCATGCTGTGATACATCAGTTACCTAACGTAATATTAATTTAATATAATATTTTCTTTTTATTATTGAACGATTACGCTATTTATTAATTACTGTAAATTAGAAAACATTAATTGGTGATTAGTGTTGACATCCTTATTGCTTGAAATTTAATTTGTAATAGCAATTTGTAAATTTTTTGCCGCAATAAAAAGTTTATTATTTATTATTATTATACCTATGTATAATATGTTGCAGTAGGTACGATGGTACCTACACAATACACATGATTGTATAGCATTAAACAATGTTTCTGACTTGTAACATATGTTATCAATAACGATTATGATTATTATGACTACCATAAGTGACCGAAAATTAAAATCTTGCTGTGTACTACAGTTCGTAGCCTCATAATCCCCAATGAATTTAAAAAATAGATAAAAATTTAAAAATATGTAGTAGTTATGAAGACAATCTTAGGTGTGAATAGTTATGAAGATAGTTTTTATCCAATGTTGCATTTTCATGTTTCTTTTTGAAAATCTACTCGTATGTGTCATATAATATTACGAGTATAAAAGTCCCTTTAGGCCCCCTATGTAACTGTATCACACCTAGTTTGCTTAAATTGCAACGCCCTCAATAAGGGCTAATGCATTATTGTAACTCAAATCTAGTTTTTAGAAAAACAATAAATAAAACTACAAAACATTTCCGACTATAAATTGTTATGTTATTAATCTATGTTCCAGGCCAGTGTTCTTCAAAGCTCTATACGAGTTTGTCGATCTCCACCAAGACGGGGAGCCGTGGGGCCGAGGCTCTTGTTCTAGAAGGTTCTCTTCTAGGTCCTTCCCTGAAGCGCCACCCGACCCACCTATCACGTTCTCATCCCCAAGAGACGTCTTTTTGTATGGAAGAGGAGGCAACCGAAATATAAGGTACGATTTAATTTCAGAGATATCTTGTTTTTCAATTATTTTATAGGTTACCGCTATCTGCCATCTCGCCTGATGCTATTATGTGACGAAGATATCTACAGTGGACCGAACTTACTAAGAAGAAACCGATTTACATGTCTATAAGAACAAGTTTTTTATGGAATCGACCGTGAAATTCGTATACGTATTGTACCTAAGGTTCAAATAGGCTTGTACAAAACTCCTTGCTAAAATATGATTACTGACTGAAAATTTAAATAAAATATGGAATTCGTTTGGGGGACAGATCGGCATGTTGAAAAAAAAAGATAGATGAAAAAAAGCTAGAACGAAATGTTAGGTAAAAAGGCTGAGAAATATTTAACTAAGTAGGATGGTTGATTTGTTTTTATCGTTATAGAAGAATAAACTGATTATCATCTACCTAGTGTTATTGGAGCTGGTTTGTTTCATTTCTGAGTTGTTAGCTTACAGTATGTAGATACACTACTTTTTTATGAGTATCTCTACCACTAAATAATAGTAGGTACGAATAAATTATTTTAAACCGACATCAAAAAAAGAGGATGTTCTCAATTTGATGGTATGATTTGGAAGTGAAACCTTCATTTGGCGCACACACAGAACTTTTCGTGGGTTGTGAATTGAGCTCAAGCGTCACATTCATGAAATTATATAAAAAATCGGACGTAATCTCGCTAAAACAAAAACGTATTTCAATTTTTTTTTTTAACTGTAATAAATTCGCACTTGACCGCCATCTCGCCTGATGTTAAGCGATGATGCGATCTACGATGGTGCGTGCTTACCTAGAAGAAACCGATTCACTCTGGGTTTGAAGACATGACGGATGAATGATGATGAAGACACGGATTGTAACTATTGGGCAAAACCCACTGGCAAAGCATTCCACAACCTATACGTTCTTATCACAAACGTGGAGTCAAATCTCTTCGTTCGTGTTTTTGGAACATCGACCATGAAACGATGTCGCTTTTTTAAGATACGAGAAGTTCGATAAAAGAAAGGGCAAGGTGGTATTAGATCATGCAGATCAGTTGCACACTCTCCAAAATGTATCCGATAAAAAACCGAAAAGCTAGCAATTTTGCGGCGATGATCAAGACTTTGAAGTCTTTTACGTACACGAGTGTCATTGCCTATGAGCGTTTTAGCACGTCTTTCAATCGATTCCAGAGTCTCCAGCCTATCCTTAGCGGATCCATTCCAAAGGTGCGAACAGTACTCCATACAGGAGCGAATCTGTGCTTTGTATGACGTGAGCAACTGTTCAGAATTTAAATATCTTCGCACCTTTGAGAAGAACCTAGTTTTTTAGCGGCTAATTTAGACTTAGACTCAATATACGTGCCGAAGTTGAGCGTCGATGACAAAGAAACGCCCAAAAGCTCAAGATGGTTAGTAATCGGCACTGATACACCTCGAAAAGTAGGACCCAGTTGGAACGGACTCCATTTAGCGGAGAACAAACACGCCTGTGTCTGAAACACTCGATCTTTTGTAACCGGATAATCAGTTTACAAGACAAACCAAATTAAATTTTATGCTAATGTCTTCCTTAACTAATTGCTTGCTCATAGAATCGATTGAATTGTGCATTGATTCAATCACATCGACGTAACAACGAAAATAATGTCTTCCTTTACTTCGAGTGCGACTTTACGTCGATCTCACTATGCCTTTTTGGTCGCGCGCCACAGGTCGTACAAAGGAACTGCGAACTGCGACATATTATATATTCTATGCTGCGACCCAAATCGAGTCTTTGTAATCCGATCACCATACTGACCATACGAGTGGGTCATGAGCGACACGGGCCCGGGTCTCGTGATAAGGAGATATCATTGATTGGCACAGGTCTAGAAAGAAAACATCCCTCCACCAAAAATTCAAGATGGCACGGCATTTATTGCTCAGCAAACAAAAGCACAGCTTAAAAATATAAAGTTGTAAGAACAATAATACAGGTTGTATGTACAATGAAAATTTCGATACCGCGAGCCAGCGTCACTCCTATCCACTAGTAGCGCCATCTAGAATAAATTTGACACATTGTATATGCCTCAAAGATTATAGTCCGTTCCACGAAGAGGTGTAGAAAATGTAAACAAAGGTGCTACCATAACATAAAAATCGTTTAACCTTAGTATTTTTCTAAAACTGTCTTAAAATATTTTTCACAAACATGATTCGAATTTACTGTGATCTTAAATACAACATACTTGGATTTATATTGATCAAATAATGATTTATTAACTTATCTTGAAAGTTATGAATAGTAATAGTAGAATGTGGTAGTTACGGTTTTAACCAGTGGCAATTTGATCTGTGTTTCTCAAACTGTGAATCCCATCAAAACATAAATGTAAAGTGAAAGACAAGTTCAATATTATGATATTAAAACCAGCCAAGTCAGACTGCTTTTAATAATCATCATAAATTATAAAAACAAATCATATTTTAAGTGTTTAAAACTAGTCTATGTTATTATAAATAGATTTTAGAACTGACCACTTAAGACCATTTAGATCTCTATTCTTTAGTCATTGAAGTCAACAAACAAGGCATATAATATCATAATCCTGAACTTTGATCTCACTTCACTTAAGTACACGCACATTAACATCCACGGATACGGATCTGAATGTGGATATATATACAAGTATCTAAAGCTGCGCTAGTAGGCTCATATCAGATTTGGCTGGGCAGGGAGAGAAAAACGAGTAGTGAAGGTGAGTGTTGATGTACGTCAGAAAGGGGCCCTTAAACCTACGCCCGAGTCACAAGTCTCGGGATCTACTCAGGATTTCTCTCTCTGCCACACGATGGACCCGGCACGCGTGGATTCCATGGATTCACGCGCACGGTGAATCCATGGAATGCTAAGAAAATCGTCTAATATATATAGCTCATTAAATTTATGTTTACAAAAAAATCAGTCATTTCACATACATAATGAAAAAAAAATTTCAGTGCTACATAACAAAACAAAGCTGTACTTAGTAATTAATATTAATAAAAACTGTTTCTATGTTACTATTGTGTTCCATGAACCAACCACCCAAGTTATTTTTGTATTAATGTTTTAAACTTATGCGCACCACATATTTAAGAAATAAGACAAAAGGTTGGGGAAACGGACTTATTGGAATATATTTAACCTTGTTATGTGACGAAAATCTAAATAGACAAACAGAGACGCTTACAACGAACTATCTTCTAAAACAAAGGTTGAGAAATGCTGGACTGTCATATTGAGAGTGACATTGATTTGTTTACATTTTCTACACCTCTTCGTGGAACGGACTATAGCAATTTAAACCTAGTTTCCAAATATATAAACTGTTTTCAACCCACAGTTATTTCAGCATGAATAGTACAGATACTACGTTCTCTAGCCAAATAGTTTACGTTATAGCTAAATATGGTTATAGTTCGTCAGAGATAAAAGACGATTTTTCTTTATTCATTCTAATTTCTCTGAAATAGAAATTAGAAATGTTGCCTTTCAAACCGGAACATAGTAAATTAATAGATGAACTTTAAATATTTTTTCTTGTACCTACTCTACATTTGAAATGTAAATAACATTATGCTTCAATGTTATTAAAGTTAAAGCCGTATCTAATGTTGAAGACGTATCATTTTAGTACGTTTATAGTCTTAGGCCTTCAGTGTAGTGTGTAGTTTCGTAGATTTGGTTCGCTGTATAGATCATTTGAGGAGAACAAGAGATTCTAGGCATACATTTTTTTTTCTTTGATATTACATAATAGGTTTACACGCTACCGCTATGTCGCCTGATGTTAAACAACGATAAGGTGATGGAGCTCGCTAGCATAGAAGAAACTGTTTTATTTTAGACTTACATAAGCATAAGCAGCCCACTAAATGTTCCACCACTGCTGGGACTCGCACCAACCAATCAAACCAACCAAATAATTTCTTTCCGCAGACTTTCTTTCTCTCGCCAAGGAGAGTCAAGGCATTATGTCACCATGCTGCGCCAGGCCGGGTTACACGACGAAGTATGACACATGACTTCGAAAGATTCTAAGTACCAGTCGGTTTCCTCACAATGTTTTCCTTCACCTTTTTAAATTAGCGGCTTTACGCACAATACTTCGAAAAGACAGTGGTGCGCGTGGGATTTGAACCCGGGGATTCCGGATCGGCAGTCGCCATTCTCCCGACTAGACCAGCCGTAACTTAACCATAAATACCTACTTTTGACTCGAAGACACTCAAATTAAGAGGAAACACCTACTCAGTCAAGTTTAGGTATACGATGTCGATACGAGATTGTAATCAACCCTCTTCGCCCGATTTCTTGAAGTATATCATAAATGTTGAAAATGAACAAAAATAATCTACTGCTCTACTAATACTACCTTCAACTGTAGTTATTTTACTTGAAGAACGACTTCAGAATTTTAAAAGACTTATTGAATCATGTCTGTTCAAATAAATCAAAATACGTACAACTTTGTGCTAAATAAATTAATTTTTTGCTGTTTAGTTTACTGTTTGAAGTCAGTTCTTTTTTTACTTTGTGCTAAATAAATTAAATTTTTTGCTTTTTTAGTTTATTGTTTGAAGTTGAAATAAAATAAAATTATTATGTTTAAACTATTCAATAAACAAGCAATGATTTTCTTGTTTAGCTCAGGGACCCTGGTAGATTGCAAGGTGCAATAATGCCTACTCTGTTTTCATTGATACTTAATTATATATAGGCATTCTACTAGATATATACTGCAATATTATAAATTCAAAATGAATGGAGCCCCCTCCATTCAGCCGTAGAAATATGGAAAATAGGTTATTTATAGTCTAAAATAAGTTTTTTTTTATCTACAATAATAACTGGGACGGAAACTGCGCGGGTAACGCCACGGGCGCTGCTAGTGTATTGTAAATGTTATTTTCCAACTTCGCATGTGTAAATTAACTATGATTTATTTTGTTAATGTTACATTTCAGTTGTACGTACCGTTTTGAAGCGAACATCGGTGAAGTAGTCCGGTTGAGAGTGTGGGGTGTGCGAAGCGGCGGTCGTCTGTGCCGGTCGGTGCACTCGGCGCACTCGCCCTGGTTCCGGTGTGCCGGGGATCCTACCGCTGCTGTGAGGGTCTTTGATAGACCTTGGAGGGATATCGGCACCGGGGTTCCTAGGGATTGCTTGTGCAGGTTAGTTCAACTTCCCCTCTTCCCCTATAATACCATAGAGTTTCCCATATAAATAGTATCTTACTAACATCAGATCATTCCGCACTAGTAACTCCGAGAGTATATTTTCATGTAAACACGTGTTACTTTGTCGCCATCTTTGTTTGTTGTTTGTTTGATTTCAAAGGTGAAGATAATACATTAGGCAATCGCTATGTTTCAAGAATTGAGCAAGGTCTTATCATGTAAAATCTCTGGGTGACGAATGCAGTGATTTGGATTCTTTGTTTTCAAACAGCTATGATCTAATAAGCAGGCGTGTTTCTTACCATCATCTTACCTCTCCAGTCACTCTTTATTAAATAAAAAAAAAACTAAAGTGACATTGTGGTTGATTTTAGTGACATCGGCGACTACGAATTTACTTCATCGTCAACAGTCGCCGAGCTGAAGTTCGACGTAGTCAATATGTCAGCGACGGACGACTTTCGTTCCTTTGGCTTCGAAGCCTCGGTGGAGTTTGTGAGGCTAGAAGATAACTGCAAGGAGTCTCATCGAGTGATGGGCGCCAGTGGAGAGCTGAGATTGGCTTCCAGCTCTGTGATGGCTGATTCGGTAAAAAAACAATGATAATTTTGCTAGAAATAACATACTTTTTAGTACAGGAAAATAACGGGAACGGTATAACCAAACCATGGTTAAACCACAGGGTAAAACCACGTGGTGCTGCTAGTAATACATAAAGGTAAAGCCTAGGTGGCCTTGGAGCGAGAATGTCCAATTTTACAATTGTGAAGCCGTTTCAACTGCCTGCAACTGTGTTACCTGCTGATGTAATATTATGTCCACTACCACTTACCACTGGTTTTAATGGTGAAGAACAATATGGTCATGACACCAAGATGTTCAAAAAAAAAAAGTATTTGGAAGACATGTTTCGTCCGCCAACCAGCGGGCCAACGCGGTGAATTATTACCAGTATTTAATACAGCAAACTCCGATTCTCTCTAATGGAACAAAAAATATATAACATGTTATATAATGAAGCCATGCTTGAAAATAGTTCCGTTTCTATACTTTTTAACCTCTGAATTAGACACTTGGTTTGGTTTGTTGGCACGACCTTTTTAACGCTATCATAGCGTTGTTAAATAGCTTATAACCTAAAAAAATATTTTTCAGGACCGCTGTGACCGACGCCCATGGCTAATCGACCCATCTCCAGGCCGGTATCTCTACCTCCAAATCAAAGGCCGCATCATCAAAGAACCAGAACTAGATAACTTCACTCTGCTGAACAATATCACCGTGGCGCCAGACTTGAGACATCTTTGCAGAACTCCTAATAGAATAGCTATTTTTGCTGGAGGACTGAGCCCGATTTTTATATGCCCCAACCCGCCTGAAGAAGTAAGATATAGCATTTTCATTTGTAAGACACGTAGACCGAGAAACTTTAGTATGCACATCACAAATTTTGTAAAACAATACTTAGGTACATTGTCTTATACCCAAAACAAGACCCATAAGCTGAAAAATTATGGTATCCTGGTAGCCCTAACATCCAATTTACAACCGTTGGTTGGAATTTCTCCCGCATCTTTCAATATTTTTTCAATGATGTACTATGCCCACCGATTTTAGTGATGAACATCATCGTACAATCGAGCAAAGAGCAACTAAAGAAGCTTTGGCTTTACCTGATTTTTTACAGGAAGAAGAAATGGTAGAGATATTTTCTGATGGTTGGAGCAAAGAAGTGGATCCTTTGGCCCACCACGTGCTCGCGCCCGCGCCGTCGTCAGACAGGTTCGATCTGGACTGGCCGCGGTCTTTGGCGATGGAGCTCATTGCTTCTGAGAGCGGAAGTTACTACATCACCTGGTTGGAGCTATCAAGAAGGTCAGTTGAATGATCGTAATGTTTCATGTCTAAATTGTTTTGAAATAAATAAATACATATCCAACATGAATATCAATGGCGAATGGTGGATGATATGATCATAAAGTCCAACATGAAGATCAATGGCGAATAAGTATAAAATACATTTTGGGAAACAAGACAGCTTTTCAAGGCGTTTTTCTAAATTTGAAACTTTAACCACCACAGACAAGGGCGTCCATGCTCCTTGTAAGATAAATAAATAGCGACATTTAATTAACATGTTGAAGGAAATCTATATAGGTAAATAAATTCTCATTACTGTACATGTAGCATAAAGAACAATGGCACAATAATAGTTGACATCTTTGATAGCGTATAGAAATAACATTACAAAAGTAATTTGTTGTTTTTGCTAAGATTTTTCACATAAATATAAATGGTAATAGAAGCCACAAAAAATATTACTATTTATTGGGTTTTAAATGATTAAAATAACTTCCTACTCAGTTCAAGTGTGACAACTAACTATAATCATACTATTTTGGAAGTCATTTTAAAACAATAATGACGACAAAACATTTTTATTTAGAGTTGGTTACTATTAGTAGATAAAATATCAGTAGTTATAAAAAATTAACGATAGATAATGGAAATAAGTTTCACTTAAACTTCTTCCCGCTGTATTACGATTACAATATTAATACCTACCCTAATAACTATTGGTATTCATTTTATTTTAGGTTATGGTAACATCGGAAATACTTTTGTCGCTGTCAAGTGTCAAGTTCGTTGCTCCTGCGCTTTTCGTGTCGGTTTGTTTTCGTATTTGAATATCTCATTATAATTATTTGACTTGGATTGTTTACCGGACTGATATTTCCATCGTTTTATGTGACTTGTGCGTGCTTAAAGGCACCTACATATTAATCTGGCAATCTTATTTGCTGTTAGAATAACAAAACAAGACCTCAGAAAAAGTAGTTTTCTTGTTGTGAGAACATGACGTCTCGACGTACATGTGTCAAACCAATGTCAAACCTACATAACCTAAAAAAAGTTTTAACCTAAATATCTTTTTTTCACGGCTCTCTCAAGACAAAAATCTTTCCATATATTACTCAGGGGCTGACGCTCAACATTTTAAGATATTTTTGATGTATAGACGCTATCATTTCGTCTCAACTATTTTAAAGTATGAAAGTCTGCCATTGTTCTTTGTGGCACGAGTACTCTAACTCCCACACTCGTTCACGTCTATGATGTGTACGTCAGCCATCATTTTCCTCTATGCGAGAAGAATCGACCCGCCACACCACACTGCTGCGAGAAGAAGTATAAATATATATACGAGTATATACCTAAGCGAACATGAGAGGTCCTCAAATCATATACTAAGTCCGTGCATCAATCAATCAATCAACAGCTCACTAAATGTTCCCACTGCTGGGAATTGGGCCTTCTCTCGCAGGGAGAAAGTAAAGGCCATAATCCACCACGCTGGCCCAGTGCGGGTTGATGCATGACACATGACTTCGAAAGATTCTAGGTACATGTCGGTTTCCTGACGAGGTTTTTCTTCTCCGTTTTAAGATAGCGGCATAACGCACATGCCTTCGAAAAGACAGTGGAGCGTGTGGGGTTTGAACCCGGGGTCTCGGCAGGCGCCGAGCCGTTCTCCTGACTACACCAACCGTAACTTTCATGCAACTTAGTCCGTGCATGAATAGATAAAAAGACTCATATTTAACTCTTATATTATACCCTTTCAAATGTTGATTTTAATGTCTAGTTGTAATTATATTGCACTAGCAATCTGCCCCGGCTTCGCACGAGTGCAACTGGTACTAAATATATACTAATCCAAATGGTTATTGTGGGTTATTGCCAAGAGATAGAGACATACTATTGTAAGACTTTTTCGTAGACCCTTTGAAGGGGTACAATACTGCTGTATATTATTTTGACGAACGCGGGAAGTAACTTTGTTTTATACTATGTAGTGATTGCAACTACACCAATTTTTTTTATTATTATCTTGTCGATAATAAAGTAATATTTTCTTGTTGTTAAAGTAACTATGTCTAAAGTGGATCTAAGAAACCAATTCCTACATTTGAAAAACGACACTAAGATGCGTAACTGAAAAATGCTCTTGAAAATCTTCAGGCACCCGAACGTCCGCGGCGGTGTGTACGCACTGTCAGGAGAGTGCGAATATCGTTGTACTTCGCTCGACGCCTGCATCTCGCCCGCGCTGTGGTGCGACGGAGTTGCGCAGTGTCCGCGCGGAGAGGACGAGAGACTGGCGCAGTGTTCTGCGCTACTGCGGGTGCCTGCGCAATACGCCGCCGTGCTCATTGCGCTGAGCATTCTCGCTGCTGTTGCTTTAGTGAGTTTTTATATATTTATTCATCGCAAACAGCTGTAGCGCTATCAGGCAAGTACACTTCGGCCCATTTCACTCGATATCTGCATCTCGCCTTTGCTGTTGATCGACGGAGTGGTGCAGTGTTGTGCCCGCGCAGTACGCCGCCGTACTTATTGCGCTGAGCATTCTCGCTGCTGTAGCTTTAGTAAGTACCTCTTTAATTATTCATCGCGATCGTTAGCGGTGTCTACGTACAGTCGGGAGAGTGTGAATGTCGTTGCACTTCGCTCGACGCCTGCATCTCGACTGTACTCTCTCTCTCTCTCTCATCTCGACTGTACTCGATGCGATGGAGAAGCGTAGTGTCTGCACGGAAAGAATAAGAGACTGGCACAGTGGTCCGCTCCGCCGCGCTTATTGCGCTGAACATCCTCTTGCTGCTGTTGATTTAGTGAGTGCCTTTTTAATTATTCATCACAATCGTCCGCGACGGTATCTACGCGCTGTTAGGAGAATGCACTTTGTTGCACTTCTCTCGACACCTAGCTTTCGCCTGCGTTGTGGTGCAACGTAGTAGCTCAACGGCCACACGACACGGCGTGGAGTAGAGGCTGGGTTCTGTGCTGCCGTGTTTATTGTACTGAGCATTCTTGCTTCATTTGTTTTAGTGAGTATCTTTTTAATTACACGCTGCGATTCAGTCAAACTAATTGCAAATAACTGAATTGTGAAAGAACTGAGTATAATCGTAGATGTAACAAAAACCAATCTGAAATATGGGCGTTAGTGGGCATTTTTCACACGACATCAATACACAGAACCTAAACCAAGTAGCTAAAATAATACTGATGCAATTGTAAATTCAATCAAATACGAAATATGGAAACACGTATAGTATTTGATTGTCTGACAAATTTACGGAAATTTATGACAAAGTGTCTGACATGCTGTAGGTAAATTTCCGTTTTCATCACACAAATCTGAATCCTGTGTGGGAATCAAACTCGACTTACGGCTTTGTGAGCAGATTCGTCCCCAACAACTTTACAATGATAGCATAAAAAACTGTGTCTGACGAATGTGTTTTGTTAATTTTTATGGTGTACAACAAAAGATTTTGTATTTTATGATGTCATTGCTATATCTATTAATTCAAACGAAATGTGGCACGTACCAATATTTATATTTCACCGCTATATTTGTTTGTGTTTTGCTGAGTAATAACCATTATTTTTTTATTACCATTTTTTGCTTTACTTCTCTTTGCAGATAACAATAGCACGGTCGTGCCGACGACGTCGCTCTGCTCTTCAGCAGCGGCTCAAGAGCATGTCGTCGGACACCGCAATATTCGACGAGAAAGAAGTGATTTGCTGACCAAGCGAGGACTCCGTGCGATACGTGGAAATCGACCGCGTCACCACTGTGTGACGGGTTTCCACCGCGGAGTCCGTATCTACATCATTTTATGTCTGTGGCATATTAGAGACGCTACGTCAATCGGGCCGGTTGTATGGTCAATTGTTATCGAGTCACTATTGCATGAGGACTTTAAAAAAACGAAAATCTGATATTTTGTAGTACTTGTGTTATGCGGTAGAAGGCACTTTAAAAACTTTTTACTAAAAAGCCGTGTACGAAGTGATTTAAAAAGTGGGCGCTCACAAAGAAACTTTTGTGTGGAATTCACCTCTACCAACTCATACCTTCACTTATTATCTAAAGCCCAAAATTTTTAAAAGTTTGTTTTAGAGTCCTCATTGACATCTGGTCGCCAACGTTGGCTATTTGAAATCGGAATGTTGTGACTAGTTAAACTGTTTCTAATTCAAGTAAAGTAAAATTTAGACTGACCTCTATGGGGAGTTTTCTTGTTATTTTAAAATTTTGCTTATTGATTTCCTAATGCAATAATAGACGTTAAGAACTTTACTTAAGACGCATTTTGGCGATTACACATAAGCCATACACATAATTTTTTTACGTTGAATTCTTCCAACTGATCAATTGTCGTGAGCTCAATTGAAAAAATCGAGAAAATTCCTTGTACCTAAGTCAATCGAAATAGTTTGAAAGTTTAACCAGTTTCTGGGAAACATTTCTAAAAATACATTTGAAAAAATGAAGGATAAATCAATTTGTAGGTATTAATACTAATTTAAGAAAATGTTTCCTAAAGTAATGAGTCTAAACTGTAAATAGTTAATTGATGACGTAGTTTAGCAGAAATTACATTTTGGACCAAGTTCAGTCGATCGGTGGTCGAACGTTGACCGTGTTATCGCTTTATAAAGCTTTTACAGTGTTGTTATTGTTGAACAATTGAAAGATCATACATTTATATTACTTATTAGCTAGTGTACTAACAATTTGCTCTCATTTCGCGCTGTGACTTATTAGATTTCGATTTTGTATCAGAAAATGTAGATTCCACTGGTGCATTAAATTGTCAAAAGTCGTAACTTGAGTTATGACGATTTATCGCCGTATTTCAAATATTCCAAGATTTACCAAAACCTTTCATTAACTTACCTTCAATAAAAACAACAAAATTATATTATAATATTAAAAAAAACTTAAGTAAGGTAAATATGATGGACAAATATATCATCATCATCAGCCGCAAGACGTTCACTGTTGAACACATTTGTGTCACATTTGTGACAAAATATATGGACAAAGTCAAATTGGTATTTAAAATCCTATTATTATAATAAATGTCTATGTTTGGATGATTGTTGCTCAATCACATCGTAACGTATGAACGGATATGGTTGAAATTTGGAACACATATTATTTTAGTCTCGTAGAACGCATAGACTTTTTATCCTGGAAAAATAACGGGAACTTGCCTACTGGGGTAGAACCAGGGGGCGCAGTTAGTGTTGAATATTTGTAATCCAGCTTACCAACCAATCCTAACTTTATACGAGTACTAGCGGCCCAACGACCAACGACCAACTGCAGCGCCATTTGCCGGGGTGATTTGTGAATCTAAACCATCCAAGGCCCTACCCAAACGTATACGAAAAAATCATTCAAATCGGTCCAGCCGTTTAGTAGGAGCTTACTTTCAACGAAAAGTGGCATTGATTCATATATATTTAAATAATCATGATACAATAAATTCATTTCTTTAACTAAAATTCATTAAGTTAACTTCTTAAGTATTGATGTCCTCTTTGATACAATCTACCCACATTTTTTTGGTAGCACTACAACACACATCATATTTTTTGCCTATATCTAAATATTCATTGGTAATGTTGTAAAATTGAACGTAATGCTGGGGCCACACTAACGGGAAATACCATTAATTATCGCGATAATGGACGTTAACCGTAGGTGTAAAATACACCTTCGGTAAAGGTCCATTAGGTGTATTTTACACCTACAGTTAACGTCCATTATCACAATAATTAATGGCATTTCTCGTTAGTTTGGCCCAGCATAAGTGAAATATTGTAATGCGGCGATAGGTGTCATAACTAGGTGGCTATTAAAATTTATTTATCTTTTTCTAGATTTCTTTTTTTGCGGGTTTTATAATAAGATGTTTTCTTCTAACATTTAAACGCACAAAATTAAGCATTATGTATTTATTATATTTATACTAGTTAGGTATGTATCTATACCGATCGACTCAAGAATAGATTCTTACAATTGTTATTTTAGTTTGAAATAGCATAATTTTAGCTGTAATATTTTTTGGTTTTGTAAATATACAAAGTGAATTGTAGATTTTTCTCAAGGTTCGTAATACTAGGTTTAGTATTTAAAATTGAATATAATGCAATCATTTATGTTATTATTAATTTCAATTTTCGTATGTTTTGCAAATTAAATAATATTTGCAATAATTATAAAATCATAAATACAACTTTATTTGAGAATGTATTAATTTAAAAATTATATTGTATACGTGATAAAAATACTGCCAGTTATATAAAATATGAAATGTTCAATTATTGAGAACGAAATTAATATACCTATCCTTAATTGTTATGAACAGAACCTGCAATTACTTTATACTTTAACTAATTGTTATAATTTATAAACATTTCGAGTCTAAAAATGTTTGTAGACAGTATACTAACTTAGAGTTTTTGTCAAACAACCATAATAATTTATCAAAAGTGATGTAAATAGATAATAGAAAAAAAAACTATTCATATCTTAGATCTATAGAAGTGATATCTATTTGTTTCCCAAGGAAATTATAAAAGTTTATTACGACGAGTTATGTAAGCGTTAAAACAAATTTTCCTCACTAAAAAATAACAAAAAAGTAAATTTAATACATAACACTTGCAAAATAAAATTGCAATTATAAAATAATACAATAAAAATTACAAAAAAATATATGTTACAATCCTTTCTGTTCACAACGTCGACAAAATAAGCAAAAACGAGCACGTCGCTGTGGCCATTTTCTACTTGTACAGAAATTGGTCAAATTTTAATTATGTAGTATAAAAATATGCATAAATAATTAAAAAAATTGTGGACGTTGCTCAGAAACTTCCCCAATTTTTTTTTCTAACCTTAGCTGATTTCCTTACAAGCATAAAAAGATAACTTCATATTAGAAATCTACAGCTTTTAAATCATCATTATTGATGATGTAAATCATCAATAGTGATGATTTTCCTGGAAAATAAAAGAAAATGTCCAATGTTGAGTCATTGAAGAGATACCTACAGTGAAAATATTTAAAAATGTCAAAGTGTTCTTTATCGTTTAAACTAAGATAAGTGGTAATATTAGGTGGATAAAAATTTTTTAGAAGTACAGGGTGTTTGTGGGTTTTGATGTCTGCGTCAAAATTATTTTTTCTTTCATTTTTTCCTGTAATTTGCATTACTATGTTGAAAAGAAAAATCCAAAATAAACTTGTAATTTTACAGCACGTATTTCACGACGAAACTTCGGTTGCACGCGATCCTTTCAAATGTCGATACTTCACTGATGTCCCTTGTAGTTTCCTGATGAAGCGGTTTAAGGCAAGAGGCAAAAAGACGGCCCTAAGATACTCGTAGTTTCTAATTTTCCCATAGGTAGCACCAATATTTAATTTTGTTTCATAAATTTTACAGACTGAAACATTGGCTTCACATTTGGTGACATTGAGCACTATTTTGCAAATATGCCCCCTAAAAACGATTCTTGGAAAGATGGCGATGCCACTTTTTATATTTTCCCCGCGCTATAATTTTATAGACATAATTTTGATGTAAATGATATGTATGTAGTTATACCGTTTTTGTCCACCAATATGTATTTATTTATTTTGCACATAAGTGAATAAACGTGTATAATAATGAGTGTACAATAGATGACGTTCCTCTGAACTTTACAAATTTCGTTGATGTATAAACCAACCACCCTGTACAATAAGTTTATAATGTAAATTTTAGATGATTATGAGAATTACTAGTCGAAATGGAGTAGTGCGTTTGTATCGTCTTCCAATAATGTACGAGGTCTGGGTTTCATTTCCATCAATAGTACGATACCAATACAATGGTTTCTCTGAATGCAGAAATTAATACTTAAACGAATAAATAAATTTAAACAACTAGCATCTGGCCGCGACTATGTCGGCGTAGAATTTATAAATTAGATATTCTGCAATGAGTTTGCCTTTTTTCGGAATGAATAGTAACAATATTTTATATTCTAATAGATACAAATTTTACTTTATATTATACAAAACAGTATATTTTAACTCAATCGCTTGTTTACATGCGGTAGGTACAGCTGGTATTTGTACTGTGCCTGGGTGTTTCGACGCATAATAAGTATGTATTTACAAATATATAAGTATTATATCAGTTATCTGGCCGCCATAGTACAAGCATTGCTTAGTTTGGGGTTTATTCGACACATGATACTGACTAGTCTCAAATTAAATTTGTGCTATGAGAACCAAATAGCTGATATAATGTCAAACTTGTATTTGTAAATACAAAGAAATACAAAGATATAGAAGATAGGATTTCCACTTGACCGCCACCATTTTAATTGCTCCTTTTTAACCGACTTCAAAAAGGAGGTTTCTCAATTCGACCGTATGTATGTTTTTTTGTATTGATCACATAGATATCACAAGTGGGAATCGCAACCACGACCTATGCTTCCGTGGGCAGACTTAGGGACGAGCATTAAACCATACCACACAACTAAAACTATTTTGGTAAAGTAATACAATTATCCAATTTCCATATCTATTAGCTGCGGTTCAGAGAAACTATTTGCAGGAACCATTATAAAAAGAGTTACAGGAAGCATTACTAAATAAAGGAAATTGTAAAGATTAACATAATTAACCACATCAGGTGTTATCCTGGAAGACAATAATGATGGATAATAGCAGAGATAACAATATTTCGTTCATACAAGAAGAGAAGTTATGATTAAGGAGTTTTTAAAATAAAAACTATTTACTGCATGAATAATGTTTTATTTATTTCGTGATATTGGTGGCTGACTGCTGGAAAATTATTTATAGAACCAATTAAACACGTAATGTGTAATCTCCCATGCATCTTAGCTACGAAGGATGTATAGCAATACCGCAGCCTATGATGGAGCACGCTTACTCAGAAGACATTTACCTATTTTCTCTAGATTTAAAGACACCTAAGTTGACACATAAGGAAATAATAAATCAGGTAGAGAGTTCCACAGTTTTGACAAGATTTTTGATTGTCAAGACACGTGACACGCAACTAATGGAATTTAAAGTATATGATTAATTAATTATTATCTAGCACTGCACACTACACACAGAGTGACTCGTCACTTTGTGTAGTATGCAGATATAAAAAATGATTATATCTATCTGCACACGAAAATGATGTACTTGTGATCGATTTTGGCAAAATTTTGAGTTACACTCTTTTGTTTACTAGCGGCTGACAAGACATGAACGAACTTCATTGCCAATCCATCTGGCACGGACTATAGCAAATATCAATCCATTGCTAACGATATTAAGAGCCGGCTCACGTCGTCGCACGAAATTCAAAAAGTTTGTGTTCCGATATTTCCATCTTTAGTATTATCTAGAAAAAGATAATTACGTTCAAAAAATAGGCCGATCTTTCTTGTTGACGTTTCCTTGTTTCAATTTTACTAATAATAAAGCCTTTAGTCGTAGGGAACGATCTCCCATGACCATTTCGCCGAAAGTCGCCGCCGTGTCAGTTTCAGACTTCTAAATCTACAAGTGATACTCAAAATTTATACTTAAAAAAATATGGAGAACATCATACACATATTTTATTAATTCATTCAAGTCACATATATCTGAATTTTGGTCCCATTTATTAGTAAAAAACAAAATCATAAGCCAATTTTAAGTTTTATATTGCAGTTTTAGCGTTGTCTCTGTGTAAAATACACAATAACTCCAAAATAAAAATTAGACACGATAATACTTTGTTCTTTGTAGAATCCAATTCTATAGTTACTTTTCAAATCATAGTTGTCAATTTTTCAAAAATATAAATTACCAGCAGTCGAAATTACAATAAATTACGCTGCGCAATTTAGTATGCCGCGAGCGGCCGTCGGGGAGGACCTGCGTCAGTTAGCGTGGGAGTCGGTTACGTAATATTTCGCGCGTTTATGACATAAACTAGAATAATTATAGTGCGACCACAAAATTTTAATTCGTTTGGCGTTTTATAACGTTTCATTCTGATTTTCGGATCGGACCATCACATTTGATCTTGTTTACTTCATGAAGAAGCAGAATCTGTCAATTTTTTGACGTGACAACGTCTAATAAGTCGATGAACGCGATGGCCGCCACCACAAAATGCCGAATGTAATTATTTTTACTACTACCTCAATACCATGACCATGACCATGCACATGACCATGACCATGACCATGCCCAATGACCATGAGGAACGGCCATGACCAATGACCACGACCAATGACCATGAGCAATGGCTATGACCAATGACCGTTCCGACGTGTTTGAGCAACGAACTTCCAATATTAATTAAGTATGTACAGTATGGGTAACAAATGAAAGGACTTGACTAGTAGAATACTATGCACTGTCACAAATTTCAAATCCAAGATGGCCGCCCCCACAAAATTGCGAATGTCATTATTTTCACTACTACCTCAATACCATGACCATGACCATGCACATGACCATGACCATGACCATGCCCAATGACCATGACGAACGGCCATGACCAATTACCACGACCAATGACCATGAGCAATGGCCATGACCAATGACCGTTCCGACGTGTTTGAGCAACGAACTTCCAATATTAATTAATCATCATTAATTTTACTACTACCTCAATATATGTATCAATTTAAAGGGCTTGACTAGTAGAATACTACGCACTATGATAAATTTGAAATCCAAGATGGCCGTCACCACAAAAAAGCGAATGTCATTGATTTTCACTACTTCTCAACATAGGTATCAAATGCAAGGGCTTGACTAGTAAAATACTACGCACTATGACAAATTTCAAATCCAAGATGGCCGCCACCACAAAATTGCGAATGTCATTATTTTTTACTACTACCTCAATATGGGTAACAAATGAAAGGGCTTTACTAGTAGAATACTATGCACTATGACAAATTTCAAATCCAAGATGGCCGCCACCACAAAATTGCGAATGTCATTATTTTTCACTACTACCTCTATACCATGACCAATGACCATGACCATGACCAATTACAATGACCATGAGGAACGGATATGACCAATGACTACGACCAATGGCCATGACCAATGACTGTTCCGACGTGTTTGAGCAACGAACTTCCATTATTAATCATCATTATTTTTACTACTACCTCAATAAAGGTATCAATTTAAAGGGCTTGACCATGCACAATGACAAATTTCAAATCCAAGATGGCCGCTACCACAAAATTGCGAATGTCATTATTTTTTACCACCAACTCAATATGGGTAACAAATGAAAGGGCTTGACTAGTAAAATACTATGAACTGCCACAAATTTCGAATCCAAGATGGCCGCCACCACAAAATTGCGAATGTCATTATTTTTTACTACTTACTACCTCAGTATGGGTAACAAATGAAAGGGCTTGACTAGTAGAATAATATGCACTATGACAAATTTCATATCCAACTGGAAGGGTTTGACTCATCGAGTAACGCAATCTTCCGCGCAAGCACGGAAGGAGCTGTCTTAGCTAAAAATCATAGATGACAAATAACTAAAGTATAGAGTGCTAACACCACACTAGACGCCTAGTGCGCGTCGTAGGCAGATGATGTATAGCTACATAGATATGTACGTTGGGGATTACTAGGGATGGGCACGCGTGAAACGCAAAATCATTTTGTTTGCGATTGATGCAGGTTCAGCGCGGTACAAACATCTGTAAATATAATTATTTCGTGCGATAACCTCTAAAATATAAGTACCTAGGTATTTTAGTTTTATAGAGTTAGTGCCCGTGCAGGTTTAAGTTTTTTTTTGTGGTGGCGGCCATCTTGGATTTGAAATTTGTCATAGTGCGTAGTATTTTACTAGTCAAGCTCTTGCATTTGATACCTATGTTGAGAAGTACCTAGTGAAAAAAAAATAATAACATTCGTCATTTTGTGGTGGCGGCCATCTTGGATTTGAAATTTGTCATAGTGCATAGTATGCTACTAGTCAAGTCCTTTCATTTGTTATCCATATTGAGGTCGTAGTAAAAAATAATGACATTCGCCATTTTGTGGTGGCGGCCATCTTGGATTTGAAATTTGTCATAGTGCGAAGTTTTTACTAGTCAAGCCCGTTGATTTGATATCCATATTAAAAAGTAGTGAAAAATAATGTCAGTCGCAATTTTGTGGTGGCGGCCATCTTGGATTTGAAATTTGTCATAGTGCATAGTATTTTATTAGTCAAGCTCTTTCATTTGTTACCCATATTGAGGTAGTAATAAAAAATAATGACAATCGCCATTTTGTGGTGGCGGCCATCTTGGATTTGAAATTTGTCATTGTGCATAGTATTTTACTCGTCAAGTCCTTTCATTTGATACCCATATTGAGGGAGTAGTGAAAAATTAAATGTATTTCGCCATTTTGTGGTGGCGGCCATCTAGGATTTGAAATTTGTCATAGTGCATAGTATTCTACTGGTCAAGATTTTCATTAAATTTGATACCCATATTGAGGTAGATTATGAAGAAATATTTAGTCCACCATTTTGTGGCCATCTTGAATCGATATTAACCAAACATAGCTAAGAACCAATGCACAAATATTACCCTTAAAATAAAAAAAGAAATTTTACTAGTTATCAGATTTTTGAAATGCAAGAATAATTTATCGTAACGTAACGGGACAACGAACGTAACGGGACAATAAGTCATCAAGTTTCGTGCACGCAGCCAACGTTCATCGATTTAGTAGACGTTGTCACGTCAGAAAATCTCATCAAAATTTTTAGTACACTGCCGTTACGGCTCAAGATCGTTCTGTCCGCCTAAACGCTCGAGCTGGATCGAACGGACGCACGCTGACAATGTTGCAGGATTTTACCTAAAGTTGAGTTCTGTCGTTTTGTGAGAGGGCTCTTAAATAAAAACAGCTAGCTGGTTAATATGTCACAGAATAATTCTGTTACACATTTATTGGTTAAAATAATAGATATTATGTAAATGCCAACGAAAACTAATAATAAATTATGCACTTTACATTTTTTTGCCTTTTAAATGATTCAGCACGTCAAGTATTAATTAAAGCTTATATTTATATCTTACTTATTTACTAGTATATCTTTACTTTCTTAAGATTAGGGTTTTAGAATGTACGTAGGGCAGTAGGAAAATCCGTGGATAAAGGTGAGTGGACTATCATGGGAGAGACCTATTTCTAGCAGTCGATTAGGATAGGCTCATAATGGTTATAGAGATGACGCCACATTCCCCAAATCTTAGTAAGAATCCTCATATCCCATAATTTTGAATGTAGGTATAGTGACCACAGCGGTTGTAACGCTGCTATAACGTTGAGGTAATTAAACAATGAATTATTCGTGATTAATCCCCGTACTATATAAACGTTATAATTATGTAGGTAAATTACATAACACACAAACAAAATCTATCCTTAGATCGTCGACAAAAGCGACACAACGTCCGTACCTACTACGTATGTTTAATATGCAAATAATAACCTGACGATGTGAAGGGAGTCGACGTATTCATAAAAGTCAGGGTAACCACCTTCTGCATGCGACTCTTGACACAACAGTCTAGCGCTCTCGCTAGACGGTTGAGACGATCCATTTTCTATATCTTTGTTAAATGTGGTTTATTCTTCATAAAACACTCCTTGGCTCATGATCTCGTGAGCCTTCGCGATGTTGCTAGTGATGTCCTGAGCAGGTTTATTGCTAGTTACAAGCCAAGTGCTGGCGCTGTCTCCAACCTTGAAAGCCTCAATTAAACCACGCACCGCAGAATCTAGCCTAGAAAACAAAATTAATAACATTGTTATGTTTAAACTGTAAATATGTCATCGTAAATTATTGACGCTGTCAGTTAGTAGCAAAACGCATTAAACTCACAACTTCCAGGTTAGTGTATAAAACATCGTTAGATTGTAAACTTACGGAATTCACAGTTTTACAGTGCCATACTAATATAGAAACTGGAAATAACAAAGATCATTAGTTAATGGTTTTGCCTAGTAGCTCGTACCTAAAGCTCGTTGGAAATAGACCATGCTGCAAATTCAATTTTTACTTTAAATCACCCGGAATGATTTTAATATTATACTAGTTTTACAGTATTAATCCACCACAACTTTTTGGCATGAGCAAAATTTTAAGAGCATTATCTACTGCCGTTACTGAACACAAATCCAAATAAAAATGTGGTGAAAAGTAATTGTAAATTATGCAATTAATGGTCACAGTTTTTTTTTTTTTCAATGAGTAAAGTAGTTTACGTGTCATTAATTCACACATCAATCCAAGGATAAGTTTATAGGAACTTCGCTTGTGCCACCGCCCCATCGCGGCACCATCGTACATGTCCTACCGCCAAATTACCTCAAACTAATCACTTGCAGAGGTCCTTTAATTGATGACCAGTGTGCAGTGTGTGTATTTCTGAGCAGTGAAAATGCTAGAGAAGCGTTATGGATGTATCTTCACTGTTTTTGTGAGGTTATAAACGCCGTTTATATTCTGATGTAATACTTGTATACTTCGTCCAGTAGTATGGTAGTTAAAACTTAAAATAAAAATTTGTGCGGCGATATAAATAATTTGTAAATATACTTACGATTGGAAAGGCATCAGCTCAAAAGCGTTAGCAAGCATGTCATCGGACTCTTTGTCGAAGGCTGCCATCTTGGTAACGCTGAAGATACTGGTGTACGTACAACCGAAGCATACACACAACACACGAACACCAGACCGAGAGTAATTTGGCTCCATCTGCAATGTTCATTAGTGTGTTAATTATTTATTATATAAATATTTGTGTACCTGTACCAGACATAAAGGACGTTGAAATATTGTTTAGTCAAAATTATCACGCACTGGAAACCAGATCGTAAACAACGACGCAGCAGACCAAGGAAGGGATGGTAAGATGATCTCGATGAACATCAAAAGGCTAGTGTAATTTAGTTTTAGGTAGAAACAAGAATCATGATGTTAATGACACATTTGGCCTACATCTTGAAAAACATCAAAATTCTAATATTAAGGTAGCGGTTCGCGCCGAGACCGCGACAGGAGACCGAGACACGTGTCGCGAGACATTTGTCACGGTCTCGGCGCGAACTGGCGCCCATACAATTCTATAGAGTCAAGTGCCTGTCGCGGTCTCCGGTCGCGGTCTCCTGTCGCGGTCTCAGCGCGAACTTGTACCTTTGGAGATCTGATAGCCACGTAGAGGTATGTATAACGAGTAAGTAACACTAACGTAAGTTCGAACTTTTTTAGCTCCTTTCGGCGTCAACAAACTGCTCATCGTCATCGTCATCTATCCTAATATTATAAAGCTGAAGAGTTTGTTTGTTTGTTCGAACGCTAGGATCTCGGGAAGTACTGATCCGAATTGAAAGATTATTTTTCTATTGGATAGTCCATTTATCGAGGAAGGCTTTAGGCTATAGAAAATAACTCTACTATTAATTGAAGCGGAGCATGAAACAAGAATGTTACAAAATCGGGAAAAATATTCCCCTTTTGAGAGTTTTCGTACGTTTCGTGCTTTGACATGACATATGGCAGCATGTGTCAAAGATTGCGTCATTGAATTTCAGTAATCTGTGCATTGAATATGAACATTAGCTAATTTTTTTTTTTCTAAATCTGTGTTGGTACGACCCATTTTCGACAGGTGGCGTAGCAGGTAGCTGAAGCGGTTTTTTGTTTGAAATCGATATTCTCAGGAATGAGTGAAGCGATTTCAGTCACTCTTTCACCGTTGGATATGTACGGGATCCCGATGCGTGCTATATAATATACCACGGGCGAAACCGGGGCTGGCATCTAGTATAACATAAAGAGAGGAAAACATTGTATGAAATTTTATCACGATATTACTATCCAACTTTTTGGTCGACAGTTTTGCTTGCTTTGCAAACAAAGGTTTTGTTTACAGCTTTGCTTGCTTTTAAAATACAGCGTATCAAAATTCTTAATAACGAAGGGCCACAATGAGTTGAATTCACAAAAACTGTAGAGTTATATTAAACTTTTGCACGAAAACTGACACTTACCCCAAGACTTGTGCTGAAATGTAACACTGCGCTCTTTGTTGCTCCATACACCGGCAGCAAGGAAGTATGCTGCATGAGTGCTGCAACTGACGATATGTTGACTATAGTTCCACCCCTGCCCCCGTGGTCTTTCCTCATTATCTCGTACGCCCTCAACGAGCTGGTAATTAGGGCAGACTGAAAGTAAAGCATCATTACAACAACATATTTTATTTTAATAGTGTTAGGCTTACATAAATTCACTCTTTGTTATCCGGTTAGAACATGACGGAAACACACGCCGGTAGTATATTCTAAGCCACTACTGTATGAAAAACAAACGAGCTAGCAAATCATTTCATGTGAAAGCATTTTGAGTGCGAGAAATTTTTTAATATTTAATATTCAGGCTAGAAAAGAGATGGTGTCAAAGTCAAAGTCAATATATTTATTTGCCAGTTAACAGGTAGGTTTACGTACTTAATTACAATTCAAATAATGTTTTTCTATTAACGGCCAAGACGGCATGCAAAAATTAAATCAGGAATACATAACAATAATAATGAAAACAACAAAAGAGATAATTATGGTGGATAGCATTAATGGCATGCCTTATCATGCTAATGCAAACGAAATTACATTTTGTTCAAAAAATCATCCAATTTATAAAAACACTCTTTTGCTAACCACTTTTTAGTACAAAATAATCTGTAAGGAACATCCATCAATTCAGCTGGTAGGGAATTAAAAATCAAAGGAGCCATGTGATTAACTTTTAAGCATTAATAACAGGTGGGATTAACTCTTTAGCACACTGACCAAAAGCGGCCAATATAATACCAACAAGCAAGTAGCTCTATGTCTAACTTCAATGTCTTCAAACTCTGCAGTATTTTTCCAATAAGCGCCCTATCATGATTAATTTAAAAGGGTGCTTCTCCAACAAACGTAGCTATGCTGGGCTAGATAACTAACCGGTTGAACCATGTCAAAGATACTATAGACTGGTTACAGTGCTTTTTGCAAGACCGCACTGCGCTTGGTAAAATTCAACAGTTGCATTGGAACTTCCTTACCCGTATTCAGATACCAAGTGTTTTTTCTGCAGTGCTTTGCATTAGCCTTTTTTTTGCTTATGCCTGATCTTCTTCACCGAGGACTAAATCTCTTTTTATAAAAATGTTATATTGGTTTGTGTACGCTTGAAAAACTCAAAAAGTTCTGCATCGATCGAGCTGACATTTTAGAGTGATATACTCGTATAATCCGCATCAAGAATTGTTTTTATCTATTTTTTTGCATCACAATGTGCCACAGCGTAGCGTGGTAGGGTACAGCTAGTGTCTAATAAAACAATTAGTTGACCTATGCCATAAATAGGCATACTTTATGCAGGACCGAACCGGTACTTGGTTTCATTCAGCAGTTGTTTTAATGCAAAAAACTGCTTAACCCTTATTCATATTACCTACCTTTCATATTATCTTTCTTGCTAAAAATGTTACGTTTAAGCGTCTTGTTATCTCAAGCTTAGCATCAGGTAAGATGATGGGCAAGCTCACATCTATTACATATCTATAAAAACCTGGCGTTTCGATTAGCATCTCGGGCTTATTATTATCAATTAAAATTACAATTTATTCACCATTAAAGTTCGATTACTTACTACATTTACTTGTATTTCTTTCAAGAAAGTTTTTCTGTCATCGTTCATGATCCCAGCACAGTTGACAACTATGTCGAGGCATCCAAATTCTTCGACCACGCTTTCGAAAGCAAGGTCCAGATCGTCTGTAGTCACGTTACACTTATAAAATTTTATTCTGTCTGGGCCAAATTGATCTACAAATTCCTGTTCTAGCATTTTTCCGTTTCTGGCATCTATATCGAGGGCTGCTACATGCTGTAAATGTAATGAACAATTTATTTATCACCCCAATTTTAAGCCCAAACTGTACAGACGTTCCCACAGCCTATTATTCACGACGCTCGCCTAGTCCAGGTTGGTGCCGACGCATGACCTCGAAAGATTTCAGGTAAAAGTCGGTTTCCTAACGATGTTTTCCTTCGCCGTTATTAAGTTAGTGGCATAACTTTGAAAAAACAGAGCTGCGTATGTGTAACACAGTACCAGGAGCGTGTTAAAACCAGGAGCCCTAAATAGGCAGCCGCAGTTCTCCCGACTATCTTTAACTGGAACTTAACTCAAACTGCACACTTGACAAAACTCCAAAAGAACATTTTGCTAATCAAACACAAAACATTGACGAGATAATGGTCATAAATTATCATTATTATCAATTATAATTATAAATGACAGCTATTTTTCAGAAAAATGCCACATTTGAGTAATTATTTTTTAGAATGTTTTTTCTTAGAATGAGCATTTTTCTAAGCTAATATTATAAACATCAAAATTTTGATGGTATTGCTCAAACACGTTGGAACGGCTGACCTGATCAGGTTAAAAATTTGGAGTGTAGTCAGGAATAGCGCTATTTTATTCCAGAAATACAACGGGAACGGGAACTCTGTGAGTAAAAATGCCGCTAATGTAATATGTAATGTAATAATTGCAACTAACTCACTTTGGCTCCTTCCATCAAGAATGCTTTGACAAGACCAGCTCCGATGCCCGCCGCCCCACCGGTCACGATCACTACTGCATCCTTGATTTGGTGCATTTTAACAGTTTTCTTGATCTCTTAGAAACGTCCAATTTTTATTTTTTATTTATTTACGAACTAAAGACGAAACACTCACTCCACAGACAAATGAACCTCAGTCTGATTTATATTGCTATATAATGTAATATTTAATGATCATAATGTGATGAGGCATTAGTAACTATATTAAGTCTAATTTTGCATTAATGTATTTACTAATATGTTAATGATCTATACGTTAATACTACATTAAGTGTTATGTATATTGTTATTAATAATACGTTAATTCTATATTGGAATTATTGTTTTGAATAAGTATTCATTTCTAGAGGTAGGAGC
This sequence comes from Ectropis grisescens, assembly GCA_017562165.1. Taxonomy (NCBI): domain Eukaryota; kingdom Metazoa; phylum Arthropoda; class Insecta; order Lepidoptera; family Geometridae; genus Ectropis; species Ectropis grisescens. The sequence goes on along the minus strand of CM029776.1, from coordinate 7,625,536 downwards.
GGATGTTTCAGCGACAAATATTTTTGACTTATTTTTAGGGTTCCGTAGCCAAATGGCTACGGCGAGTAGTTGGGAAGTATGGTATCAGAGAACGCAACGAGCAAGGTGAACGCCTGCTCCAATTCTGGAGGGAGGAAAGTTTCTGCATAATTAACACCCGTTTCGGCCATCACATTAAATGGCTATGTACGTGGATTTCTCCTAGTGATAGATACCGTAACCAGATAGACTACATTATGATAGGATCACGATGGTGATCATCTGTTATGAATGGCATTACGTTGCCATCACCTACTAGCAGTACCCATAGGGATCCGTCTGAAGAAAATAGTCAAGACCATAGTGAACCCAAACCTCCGTAGAGTGGACTTGGCTGGTTTTAGACAGAGCCTTAACCATCAAACTGCAAATATCTCATGCGAAGGATCAGCGCAGGATAGATGGAGTCATTTAAAACAACTGATTACCCAGGATGCCAAACAGCACATAATTAAGAAACAGGACATGAAGGATTACTACCCAGCACAAGTAACATCATCCCTGGGGTTGACATTGTTGATCACTATGTTTATCTGGATGCTTTGATCTGCGATGATAGCAACTGCGTATCGGAGATAAAGAGGCGTATGGGCATGGCTAAAAATGCGATGACCCGACTGAATGTCATCTGGAAGAAACGAGGTATAACAGTCACAACCAAGACCCGGCTAGTGCGCGCTCTAGTGTTCCCAATATTCCTGTACGGTGTGGAAACATAGACAATGCAAGCCGGAGAAAGACAAAGGATCGATGCATTTGAGATGTGGTGCTAGAGGCGAATGTTGAGGATACCCTGGACCGCCAAGCGCACCAATGTATCGGTCCTTCCACAGCTTTGAGTCCAAACCCACTTGTCTACAATCTGCCAGCAGCGTATTTTGTCCTATTTTGGCCACGCAATGAGAAGGGGAGATGACGACATTGAAAAGCTATCATAGTTAGAAATACGGAGGGTAAACGAGCCCGGGGAAGACTAGATGGAGCGATCAAGTGACAGGTTCTTCATCAACTAAATTTAGCACGGTGGCCAGAGACGTGATGAGCAGGCACCGGAGGAAGCAAATAAAAAATCTAAGTGTAGAGCATCAGTAGAGAGCGATGACCACGATCTTCAGTCATGAGGGAGCGACCACAGAGAGAGAGAGCCAAATGGCAAAATACGGGACCCTTATAGATTCGTCGTGTCTGTCTGTCTGTCCGTCCGTATGTCATATTGTCACAGCCACTTTTCTCCGAAACTATATAATCTATACTGTTGAAACTTGGTAAGTAGATGTACTACTTGGGAAGTAGATTCTGTAAACTGCAAAAACAATCGATTTTCAGGGTGTCCCATACTAAGAACTGAAACTCAAACATTTTTTTTCCATTAAAACCATAAGTGTGGCTATTTATGGATAGGTCTTCAAAAATGCTATTGAGATTTCCAACATTTTTTTTTCTAAACTGAATAGTTTGCGCGAGAGACTCTTCCATAGTGGTAAAATGTATGATAATTACAATTATCATACATCTACATGGTCTAAAGATATGAAGAGATTTGACTCTACTGTTGTGATAAGAACGTCTAGGCTGGAATACGTTACCTGAGTGGGTTTTTCCCGACAATCTTTGTGTCTTCAAATCGAGAATGAATCGGTTCTTTCTAAGCAAACACGCTCCATTAGAGACCGCATTGTCGCTTAACATCAGGCGAGATGGCGGTCAAGTGTTAACCTATAAAAGGTAAAAAAAATATATGTTTCGTTGTAAGGAGATTATTCAAACAATAAATTCATTAACAAAAAAATAAACTACCATTTTGCAGCCAAGAAACTGTAAAATGTTTATTGTATTTTGTGTATTTTTTTATTTTATGTATTTTTTACCACTTTATATTTGTTTTGGCTAATGAGTAGATCTAAAAACTAGACAAAAATCTCGTTTCGCTGGGGGACGCACCTTAGAGGAATTTCTTGTGGTTCCACGTCGCAGACATGGTAATGTCGGGTGGTCCAGTAGCGGCACTGCGTCGGAGCAGTGGCAGAGCATCGAAGCGGAGCATCAGCGTTACGACTCGGCTACCACCAGCCAAATAAAATGCACTCAAGTATGGGCTTTATGTCATGTACGTTGAGAAACAGATTACATTGGCAACACATATTAACAGACCGCTCGCCGACAGCCGTCTGCTAATTTATGTTGCCAATATAATGTAGGTATATCTTAAAAGGCAAGACAGCCCATATTTTAGTGTATTTTATTTGTCGGGTGGGAGCGGAGTTGCATAAATTACCTGTTTAGACGCTTTTTGCAGAAGCGAAAACTTGTGTAGGTATTCGCGTCACTGACATGCGTACTAGTAGTATAACTGTAGGTACATAGGTGACGTATTGACTTATGCTAGTGCTGTTTAGTACTAAAAATTCTAAGCTGTAGCTTTTCGCTTCTAGCGGCAGTCCCTACGATAGCATTTTTTTTTTTTTTTAAGTAATCATCACAATTGATAATATGTCACTTACAATATATTTGAAAGTAATAGAGACGATTAAACGCAGTAATATACAATGTGGTCTAGGGTTTGACTACGATTATAAATATATTATACGATTGCCTAATGTTTAGCAATACCAGCAAGAGTACGCTTACCCAGAAAATACCTTTTTTCGCTACATTTCAAGACTCTCAGATTGTACCCATCTAGAAACAAAGACTCAGGTAAAGAGTTCCAGAATTTCTCAATACGAATGGTAAACGAAGCGTTTTGTAATTAATTGGTATTTAATTCGCAGCTCGAAGCTCTAGTATTTTACACATGTCGGGCCACCATGTAATAGTTTTCCTGGTATTTTACTAACAAGAACAATAAAATATTCTCAAAATGAGCAATTTTGTCCACCTCCGTCCAAGGCATCGGTAAGATTTCTGATGACTATAATGTCATAGCGTTGACAACAGGATTCTTTCAGACAACACTATTTAGCTCTTATTTAGCTTATTTATTCTTAGCTTTAGCTTTATTTATTTTAAGCTTGTTTTTTTTAATGTAATATTTATAATTTCAAATTTGACAAATAAAATAATTAACCGCTAAAAAAACTTTAGCTCTTAACTAAGCAGAATAAGCATAATGCGAGCCAGATCACTGATTTAGCACTAAACTTTTATCGTTTTTTTCTGTAAATTTCCTTCCGCGAACGAGGAGCGCGACGGAAAATCTGCAGACTAAGATCAGGATCTTGAACTGGACTGGAGCTTTGAGCTCGATTTTACGGTAAAATCGAGTTAAAATGGAGCTTAAATTAACGTAGGTAAACTCTTTACCTCACGGCTTTTTTACCTTAGTTGCTATACCTATCTCCCTTTCACTTTCATACAGTTTAAAAAAAGAACAATGATAGCATAAAGCATGAAATTGAAAATACATACATACTTTTGATGAGTACCTTAGATCAATCATCCATACCCAGATCAAACATCCATATTGATGATATGACCTCTGTGGTAGTCGAACGACCTGCGGCTCTGTGTATCTTAACTGTGTGAAAGTCCTATCGAACGACAACATCAATAAAACAATCGGCTGGTAAATATTTCACAGATTTATTACAAGTTTATCGGTTAAAAGTACGAGGTATAAAAATGGTAAATCCACTTTAAACCACATTTTCAAGTATTCACTAACTTGTATTACTAATTATCTGTAATTTCTTAAGATAAGGTTTTTAGAATACAATTATCATCGGCTTTTCTTAGTCCACAGCTCGATGTAGACGTCTCCTACTTGGCTTTACATCACCAACCACCGCCTACTACCGCATTAAGTACCCTCTTGATAGCTAGAGCTAACAGACGAACTAGAGAAAAGAACATTTTGAAAGTGAGACCATGAGGATGGTTCGATTAACAGTATATTCGATATTGGGCTGCACAGTTTGGTAAACCACGTCAAATATTCTCTTCGTACACTTAGCGAATCTTAAAGACGATTTCAATCAGTGCATTTATGACCAACGGTGCTGAAACCTGGACATCGGCAATTTAAATTGTCGTCAAGTTTAAAGTCACTTAGCGCGCTATTTCTGAGGGATCGTATCCGAAACAAAATCATCCGTTAGAAGACCAAGATTAACGATATAGCTCAGCGTATTAATAAACTAAAGTGCCAGTGGGCTGGTCATATCTGTCGTAGGACCGATAACTGCGGGAATAAACGGGTTCTAAACCGTGAATTGCTAAACGTAGTGTAGGACGCTCTGAAACTTGTTAGAGTGACGGCATACGTAAAGCTGGCAGTGTCTGGAGACAAAAACCGAGAATAAGGTTAAGTGACATATCATGGGAGATGCCTATGTCCAGCAATGGACTACGATAGGTTGATGATGATGACACCGCATTCTGCTACACTGCGTACCCTCATAATGGCAAAACTTAGAATATGTATTTGCATTATATTTCATTTTAATACATTCATGTAAAACACAACGAACATTTAAGCCTACATCGTCGGCAGCAGCGACGCAACATACGTACGATCGTAAAGCATGCAGATTAATAAATCTGACGCTGTGCCAAGTCGAGGTATAGATAACAGTCGAGGTTATACACCTTCTGGTTCTAATCCTTGACCCAACCGTATAATAAAATGTTAACATTCATTGTATTATTATCTTCTTCTTTGGAAAATTTATATTATTCTTCTTTTTTATCGAACACGCCTTGGCTCATAATCTCGTAAGCCTTCGAGACATTGGCAGTGATGTCTTGAGCAGGTTTGTCATGAGTTATAAGCCAGGTGCTGGCGCTATCTCCAGTCTTGTAAGCCTCAATTAAACCACGCACCGCTGACTCTGGCCTAGAAAATAAATATATTTTTTAAAATTTATTTTAATCTATGTATACACAACAGCGCACTAAACTGGAAAGAGTAAATAAAGGGCCTTTAAGGGAGACAAAAGTCACTAAACATCGTGAGGAAACCGACATGTACCTAGAATCTTCCGAAGTCATGTGTCATCCACCAACCCGCATTGCGCTTGCGTGGTGGATTATAATAGCCTTGACTCTCTCCTTGCAAGAGAAGGCCCGAGTCCCAGCAGTGGGAACATTTAGTGGGCTATTTATACTAAAGGTTTTGCTCAGATGACTCTTGTAATGATATTTAGTATTAACAGTCTGCTGCAGAAAACAGGACGATATTTTGTCGATAGCGCACATCTTTCAATTGGTCAAAAAGGCATAGGTACCTCTACACGTCTTAAAATCAGGTACAGTATCGACTTGGCGACTTACGTACGAGTACATCTATTATGGTATTTCCATTTTAGCACAAACATAACGGTTAAACATTAGTTTCATTGTGGTTTTGTAATACCTATAGACCTATACTGATATATTTCGTTACCTATTGAACAAAAAGTAGTTACGTATACTTTTGGCTGCAAACGAAATTTACAAATACGATTTAATTCAAATGCAAATTATCACTACTATTTAAATATTATAACAATAGTATTGATATGTTAATACTTAGCTATTTTACTGCTAGCAAAATTTCCATACATACAACTTATTTATTTAAATTACAACTATTTGTTTGCCGTTTTCCAGAATGTTACATTATAGGAACATGTACCGCCTCAAAGATTAAAGTAGATAGTAATAAATTCAGTTGTTAGTTATAAATTTAAATTTTCTAAATTACATTTTGGGAGAAAATAGAGGTAGGTATGTTTCGCTATGTATGTATAGGTAGAGATCGTTTTTAGCGATAAGACCGCCAATTGGTACTAAATTTACTTTTTTAGGTTGTTGTTTCCTAACATTTTGTTTTTGTTTTATTTAGTGCAATGAAGAGTTTATCTATATATCTATGTATGTAGTAGGTATGTGATAGGAGAGTTCGATTTAGAAAAGTTGTAGTAATCTATACAAATAAATAAAATTGGAGTGTCTGCTATATGTAATATAAAATTTTGCAGCTTTTACCAAGTTAAAATGAAATTACATCCGGTACCTAAATCAAAAAACCTATTTAAATTATTTGTCTATCTGTCTGTCTGTTTGTTCCAGCTAATTTCCGAAATGGTAAGATGGATCATGATAGCTCTTTCACTACTAGATAGCTGATGTTCAAATGCAAAATTTAGGCTACTCTTACTTTACAGTAAACATAATTTAGGCTACTCTTACTTGGGGATTGCAGACAGGGATCCGCGCAATAAAGAAAGAATATTGGCAGTCACAGGGACTGCTGATAGAAGTGAAAACTTAGGTATAACTCCGAATTAGCTCACTATGGACACTACGCGGTTGAAACCGAAGGGCGCTTATATTCTGGAATAAATCTTCAAAGCAAAGTCGTCTAATCAACCCGTGATTATGTAAAACCAAATTTTAAGACAGATTTTATTCATTTATTTCACTAGTTTATAGTTTTTTTTGATGCCGGAAAAAAATTTGTTGATAAACCTTTACTTAGTTTTTTTTGTTAAAACTAGCCTAAAAATTTTGGAGGGCAGCTTCATTTTTTCCATTATGACAATATTATCTCATCATATGGGCTCCGCGCCGCTTTGCGGGTAAGTCTTCGAAGCATGACCATCTAGACTAGATGACCATGGTTAGATGTGTAAATATGTAATGGTAATCATAGCAACACGCTGACTCATTTCTAGATGGCCATGGTCACCCGAATATTTTTTTCATTCACGAGTGTGACGCTTGAGCTCAATTCACAGCCCACGAAAATATGCGTGTGGTGCGCTAAAAGAAATTTTCACTTCAAAAAACCTTGAAATGCGCGTGAAACTGCGGGTATAGCTAGTAGAAAATAAAACTTCTGTTATATAACCTACGGTACAAGATTTTTCCTAGCTTTAAGTCATAAAAAGGTTTTTTTAAAAGTGTATTTTGTATGTTATATTGTAATATAGTTATGTGTGCGTCAAAATAAATGAATTGTAAATTTAGTTACGTCTGGAAAGGCAGCACCCCTATGGAATTAGCAAGCATCACATCAGTCTCCTTGTCGAAGGCGGCCATCTTGGTAGCGCTGAAGAGACTGGTGTCTGTGCAACCGAAGCAGACACACAACACACGGACACCAGACCGAGAGTAATGCGGCTCCATCTGCAAATCATTATTGTGCAAATTATTGTTGGTGTTATTAAGTTACGGCTGGTCTATTCGGGACATGGGCGAGTGCCGATCATAAGCCGGGTTAAATCATGTCTTTCGAAGTCATGAGAAAACCGACATGTAATTAAAAAATTTCGAGGTAATACGTCATCCACTAACCCGTACAGCGTGGTGGATTATGACCTTGACTTTCTCCTTGAGAGACCAGTCACCAAGTCGCTGCAGTGAGAACATTTAATGGGCTGATTATGATATGTTTTTAAATATAACAGAGCGTATGTCGGTAAAAGTAAATATATTACAAAGCTATTGGGAAAATGGGAAAATCACAAAATTCCGATGTTAATATAGTGATTTCATAGCTACGTAAAAGCTGGGTAAAGCTATTGAAATACTAAGATCGAACTTTGTATCTTTTTTCGGCTTATGATACTGCTGTAATGTGACTATTTTTGTACTGAAAAATTTTATACTTACACCAAGGCATGTGCTAAACTGTAAGACTGCGCTCTTTGTTGCTCCATACACCGGGAGTAAGGAAGGGTTCATTAGTCCTACGATTGAAGATATGTTAACGATAGTTCCACCCCTGCCACCGTGGTCTTTCCTCATTATGTCGTACGCTCTAAACGAGCTTGTAATTAAGGCAGACTGAAAATAAAGCACAACAATTCAGTTAGCGTCCCGACATCCTATTCTAGCGGTCAAGGGACATAGCGTCGGAGCAAAAGAGCAGGACATGCGTTAGACGCTCTTAATTGGTGGCCAAAATCACCTTTTTCTTTAAAATTTATAAAGTACGGCCGCTTTGACGTCTATGACAGCTTTGAACTGACTTCCCTTAATTAATTCTAATCTACAACACTCGTAATTTATTCAAAATTACGAGCTTATAAACCGTTTCGTGTGAAAGAAGCATCGCATTTATACCTCAGATGCGAATTCGCGGAGAATTTTTCTGAATTTTTATGTTCGGTATCGGTAAGGAGATAGGGAAACCTACCCCTTTTGTACACTGAATAAAACAGCAAATACAATACCGACAAGCAAGCAGCTCTACGTTTGTGCTTCCGGAAGTCTGTCTCTCCAACAAACGCCTAGTCATTGATTAATGTAATGGGAAGCTTCTTCACGGACATCAGCATAACTTTTTTTATAATTAGTTCAGCCACTCCATAGATAACTACTACAGTACTCTATGCAGAACACAGGTGTTTGATGATTTTCAACAATTGCATTGATGCTTAACACTCAAAATAAAAACAAAAATTAATACAAATTCAAAATACCAAATTTTGCCGCAGTCTACGCCTTGGCTTTTTGTACGGTTAGCATTAAACGAAATAGTGTCAGATGCGTACTTATCGTAAAAAAAATCTGTACCTATTGGACATTTCAGCTTATTATTATTTATTCTTAATGGAACACAGAAACATGATTACTTACTACATTAACTTGTATTTCTTTCAAATAAGCTTTTCTATCATCGTTCATGATCCCGGCACAGTTGACAACTATGTCGATGTAGCCGAATTCCTTGATCACGCTTTCGTAAGCATCGTCCAAATCGCTTGAAGTTACATCACATTTGTAGAATTTAATTCTGTTTGGGCCAAATTGTGCTGAAACCTCCTGTTCCAGTGTTTTCCCGTTTGTGGCATCGATGTCAAGAGCAGCTACGTGCTGTAAAAAACAATGAATTATTTATTTATTCACCCAAATACAAATATTAAAGTACCTACACAGATAGTTTAAATTCATCACATTGTAATTTTTTCGGGAAATGCATAATAGTCTAAGATCCCGCAATACAACGACCTTCATCGAGCTGTTTATTGGATGAAAAGTGTTTTGTATGTAATTTAATATGTCAGCAAATATATTGCAAATGGGTTGCCTAAAAAATTTCAGTCCAGAATATGATTAATTAACAATTAAAAATATTTTTTTTTAATATTTCACTTAAATTGATTGAATTTCAGAAAAGCGATATAACATAACTTATTATTTTGGATTTACTCAGTGCTTACGAAATTTCATGCAAATATTATCAAATAATAAAAAATTTCAAACAAACTTTCATCTCTTATTTCACCCCTTTGGAAGTTGAGTTTTGGAAAAGACTGTAATACATAATTCATTATTTTAATCATGCTCAATTTCTGCGAAATATTATGAGAATACGTTTAAGGAATAAAATGTTTCATACAAACTTCCATCCCGTTTTTTACACCCATAGGGGTTGAAGTTCGTAATGATATTTCGTAAGCACTGGGTAAAATAAATAAATAAATAAATATTGGTGGACAATTCACACACAACACCATCTGACCCCAAACTAAGCAAAGCTTGTGTGATGGCAGCCAGATAGCTGATATAATACTTATATAGTTTTAAAATGCATACTTATTATACATAGAAACACCCAGACACAGTGCAAACATTTGAATTCATCACACAAATATTTGCACTGGGTGGGGATCGAACCCACGACCCTCGGCTTCGCAGGCAGAGCTACTACCAACTAAGCCACTAGGGCAGTCAAAATAATAAGTTATGTTACATAGTTTTATCTAAAATTCAATCAATTTAAGTAAAATATTAAAAAAAAATTGTTAATTAATCATATTCTGGACTGAAATATTTATTGGATGTAACAGCCATTTTTTTTAGTTTGGTTCGGCATATTTAAATCAATCTTTAAAAGCGAACCTTTCTTCAAATATTCGTAGCTTCCTAAGCATTAATTACCATATCCAATACACAACTAACTATAAGTAAAATCATCATCATCAGCCGCAAGACGTCCACTGCTGAACATAGGCCTCCCCCCTAGATTTCCATAAAGAACGGTCCTGCGCAACCTGCAACCAGCGGTTTCCAGCGACCTTTGTGAGGTCATCTGTCCATCTAGTGGGAGGCCGTCCAACACTGCGTCTTCCGGTTCGTGGTTGCCACTCAAGAACCTTTCTTCCCCATCGGTTGTCAGTCCTGCGAGCGATGTGGCCTGCCCATACTTCAGCTTGCTTACTCTTTGAGCTATGTCGGCCACTTTCGTTCTTTTGCGAATATCCTCATTAGGGATTCTGTCGCGCAAAGAGACTCCGAGCATAGCTCTCTCCATAGCTCGCTGTGTGACTTTGAGCTTCGTTATGAGGCCCACAGTGAAGGACCACGTCTCAGTTCCATAAGACATCACTGGCTACACGCACTGGTTAAAGACTTTCGTCTTTAGGCATTGGGGTATTTTGGACTCAAAGATGTGCCGAAGTTTCCCGAACGCTGCCCATCCGAGTTGGATCCTTCGCTGGACCTCTTTGTCGAAGTTGGATCTACCTAATTGGATCTTTTGACCCAGGTAGACGTATTCGTCAACAACTTCGAGTATGGTATTCCAAACAATAACCGGTACAGGTGAGACATGAACATTTGACATGACCTTCGTCTTGTCCATATTCATCCTCAAACCTACCTGTTGGGATACTCTACTGAGGTCCCTGAGCATAGCGCCGAGGTCCTCCAGCAACTCCGCCGCAATGACTATGTCGTCGGTAAACCGAAGGTGAGTGATGCATTCGCCGTTAATATTGATGCCATATCCGTTCCAGTCCAATAGCTTGAAAACTTCTTCCAGAGCGGCAGTGAACAGTTTCGGAGATATAACATCTCCTTGTTTCACGCCTCACGCATCACGCCTTTCTGTAGCTGGATATGTTTTGTGCACTGGTCCTGTAGTCGGACAGACATTGTGGCGTTGCTGTAAATACACTTCAACACTTCGATATAGCGATACTCGATGCGGCATCGCTGGAGAGACTGAAACACTGCCCAGGTCTCGATGGAATCGAAGGTTTTCTCATAGTCCACATACGCTATACATAGTGGCCGATTATACTTCTCGGTTTTCTGTATAATCTGCCGGAGCGCATGGATGTGGTCTATAGTACTATCAGCCCTCAGCGTCCGTGCGTTAAACGTTGCCAGGTCGAGTCGTTGGGTTTGGTGGCGGGGCGTCTGCCGGGGATTCTTAGCACTCCATGCTCCGCAGGAACCAAGGCTGCCACCAGCGCCTGGAATAGCGGAGCCGCCGGGGACTAGGGGCCGTTTCCTGTCTGTATTATTCATAGGGGGGGGGTGTGTTTGCCATAGTCACCACGCTTGGCAGGCGGATTGGTGACCGCAGAGCCAGTCCTTCGCACCGATGACGCCGCTGCCCGTCATCGGCCTGGTCAATTTAGGACTGGCTTTAAATGGATATACCGCCATTGGTTCGGTCGTCAGAGCCTCGTTAGTTGGCAGCAGGGTGTACCACGCGCAGGAGAGGTTGACATTTGGGGAAGCTAGATGTTTAGCGCTTCCCTCTTACACAAACAAAACAAACAAAATTTTTAATTTTGTTCTTGTACTTATAAGTAAGGGTACTTATAAGTACAAGAACAAAATTAAAAATTTTGATTAACTCCCGACTACCTCGGATCTCGGATTATCTGTATTACGTTCTACTAGTCAAGCCCTTTCATTTGATACCCATATTAAGGTAGTAGTGAAAAAATAAATTTTTTTCGTCATTTTGTGGTAGCGGCCATCTTGGATTTAAATTAGTCATAGTTCAAAGTACTCTACAAGTCAAGCCCTTTCATTTGATACCCATATTGAGGTAGTAGTGAAAAAAATAATACAATTCGGGATTTTGTGATGGCGGCCATCTTGGATTTGAAATTTGTTATAGTGTATAGTATTTTACTAGTTAAGCCCTTTCATTTGATACCTATATTGAGGTAGGTTGTGAAGAAGTATTTTGTCCGCCATTTTGTGGAGGCGGCCATTTTGAATCGATATTAACCAAACATAGCTAAGAACACCCGCACGGTAATTAACTTTCAAATAAAAAAAAACGCATCGAAATCGGCCCATCCGTTTGAGCTCTACGGTGCCACAGACACACACACAGACAGACAGACAGACAGACAGACAGACAGACAGACAGGCAGACAGACAGACATCGACGTCAAACTTATAACACCCCTTTTTTTCGGGGGTTAAAAATACCAGATGGTAAATAGCACACATCATCACCATAATACTCGTACGCAGCATCTCTATCCCACTATTGGGTATATTTAGGTATCTCTCTCATATTGTCATATATCTAAATGATAATTATTTAAAATTCAATCGTAGTCAGATTTGAGTATGTATTTCAATTCATTTAATATTTCCTTCAAGTCATAGATGTATTTAACGTAGTTTCTTTCATGTTTAATGTTACTTCATGCTTACACTACAATAAAATTATAATTCGTTATTTGACTAAAAATATTTCTTCCAGCTCCAAGTTATCTGTTAGTACAGTATTAACGTGATGCTTTGTTTACTATTTGCTGTTGATATGATGAAATGTACGAGTAATAACTTCAAATATAGGGCAATGAAGCGTTTTCAGAACAGCAAATATGAGTAAAATGTAATGTTTATAATGTACAGGACTTAATCACGATTTAATTCGTTGTTTAAATACCTCGACGTTTCGGCAGCGTTACAACCGCCGTGGTCACGAGAAGACTCATTGCCTCATTCAAATTGCGAAAGAAAAAAATAAGAAAAGAGTATAAAATGGTTGAAAAATGTGTTGAATTGTTGACATTGACTTAATCATCGATATAAACCAACAACATACTTCGCCACTAGCGATTCTAGAGGCCAAGTAGGTTGGTGGTGTCCAAACTACTTGAGATCTTTGGACTAAATATACTTATAAAATTTATCTAAACATAATGAAGCATAGGCTAAAATGAGAACTATTTTGCCAGATATTTTTTCATTCGTAAATCTTTTCATGCTTCATTAAGCAAGCAAATTTTCTTACATTTAGTCACAGATTTCTAAAACAAAAGGCAGATGGAACGTGCGGAACACAGATCCTTAGGTCCGGAAAGCAAATATCAAACGCCAAAGCAAATACAAACTCCAGTCAGTACGAAACTGACTTCCGTCTCGTACGGAAGTCCCGTGTGATTTTATGTTTTGTTTAAGATTATGCCGTCTTGTGTCATCAAACATTGCAAACATTGTTCCCAAAAATAAAAAAAGGAAATTCCATAGGAAAGTTTGAATATTTTTACTGGTATTTATATAATTTAGACGATTTTATTTCGATTGATGAATAGAAACACAACACCTCAACGAAAATAGGTCAGTGTTGCTATACTAAATTGAAATTATTTTCCCTGAAGTTAAGGTAAAATATAGATTCTAATTTTGTTTTGAAGATACTCGTAGACCAAATTATTGATGAACAGTGTATAATTAATTTTAAGCTCTATTTTTATAATCGTTATTTTTTTATTTAATGTGAATCGATGCCAAGAACAAATCCTCGCCGTTACTAGGGTTAATAAAAATACTAATAGTGTTGATGAAAACTATAGTTATGAAACGAATAGATAAGAACAAATCCTCGCCGTTATAAAACGTCTCGTCTCTGACCTGTGGATTCTAACTTGATCTGTGCAGTGCTGTTAGCATATATATTTTTAATAATACGAACATATTTCTTTCTTACTCCTTGTTGAATTAGAGCCTCCCAGAGCAGATTGTGTTTGATTGAGTCGAAAGCTTTATTGTAGTCGACAAATGCAATGTATAGGTCTTTCCCATACTCTTGAGATTTTTCTATTAACTATTAACTTCTTAATACATGCATATGATCAATAGTTGAAAACCCTGCTCTAAAACCAGCTTGTTCAATGGGCTGTTTTTCATCTATAGTCCTTGATATTCTATTTAGGATCAGCTTTGAAAAAAATTTTTAAATGTTTGACATGAGGCTAATACGAGTAGGTCTATAATTTTCAATTACGTTTCTGTCTCCTTTTTTGTGGAGCAAGTTATTGACAAGAAATCCTTGCATTATATATCATCGGTGTAATAATAAATTATTTTAAAATAATGTTTTATGCGTTTATTATACCTACGTGAAAATTTCCAAAGCTTAAGACAACAATAGTGGGACTTTTTTCTTAAGACTGGGAACATTACACGCACACCAACGTGAGTAATTTGACAACGTCGGTGAGAGCTGTCACGCATACATAACTAATGACTGGCCTCACAGTGTCGTTCACGAAGGTTTCATCTGTTTAGAAATCTGTGCATTTAGTTATTACTAGTAGCATTCCGCGGTTTCACTTACGTAGTCCCCGATTTCATTATTTTGTCGGGATAAAAAATTACCTTTTTTCAGATCTAGCCTTGTATATTATTTTCTATATTATCCTATTAATTATTATTTATTTTAAAAATTAGAAAATTAGTAGGAAGTAGATTTGAACTTATTATAAAAGCCTACTTCCTAATCCTATTACTTAGTATTATAAATGTCAAAGATTGTTTTGTTACGTGTATTGCTCAACCACGTCGGAACGGCAGAATAAATTGGGTTGAAATATGGTTTGGAAAACGGTTATAGATGATAGTCTTGACCAACATATCGGCTACTTTTCAAAGCGGGAAATTTACTAAAACGTGAATTACGCGGAAGAAACGCCAGGTGCTACTAATAATATAATAATTACTACTCACTTTGGCACCGTCCTCCAAGAATGCTTTAACAAGACCAGCTCCAATTCCCGCCGCTCCACCCGTAACAAGCACAACTGCATCCTTGATTTCGTACATTTTACCACTTTTCTTGTCTTGAGCTCTCGAAAACGGCGACGAGAAATTCTGAAAATATTTTTACACATTACTATGATTTTAACCCGTGATTAAAACCAAATGCTAAGACAAATTCCATTTATATATTTCACTAATTTTAAAGGCATAGATCGTAAAACTCAATATTAGCCCTCCCAAACTTTAAGGCGCACGGAATCATGTTAACGTTGGGAAGAGAGAGCTCACTCTTTCCGTTCTAGTTATTTGTTTCTCATGATGAGTCATATGCCATACCGACGCCGAGCCTCCGCGTTCCGCGCCGCTCTTGGTATGTATGTTCATGAATTTATGTGTTTATGAATTTATGTGTCTAATGTCTATGTATCTATGAATCTATGTAAAGGAATCTTGGAACGGATTTTTCCCCACTTTCTAAGCAACGGATTGGTTTAAAACTTTGCACACTTATCAAGGACAATGCAATGATGTGTGCAGTTTGTCTCACTAATCATTCAACCTCAAAACGATCATTGGGATTACTAATTATGTTTACATTTCAATATTCTTTCTTAAATCGTATTGCTTATAAATAATACGCTATTTATACCTACTATAATAAGCTAATAACTACCATAACAAATTTATTTTTCGTGAATAAATATCTTTCTATTTTAACTCTTTATGTTCTATTTATACTACCATAATAAGCTAACAACTACCATACCTAACACATTTTTTTTTTAATAAATTATTCAATAAAAGTATCTTTTTACTTTAACTCTTCATGTTTTTTTTCTTAATTGTATTTAGATAGATGATATTAGTACATATTTATACACTTTTGAAAACGACAAAAAAGGATACACAGAAAGAACTATAGGTAAATAACTACTTAAAACTAATGCGAACACTGATTGCATTATCTTTAAAAGAGGTTACTAACAGCGGACGTTTTATTATCCGCGATTAAGATTTGACTCTATTTTTGTGATAAGAACGTGGAATACGTAGCCTGAGTGGGTTTTCCCTGTTCGTTACAACCTCTTTGTCTTCAAATAGAGAGTGGATGGGTTTCTCCTAAGGAAATACGCTCCATCGTAGACAGTATCTTCGCTTAACATCAGGCAAGATGGCGGCCAAGTGTAAACCTATAAAAGTTAAAACAAAGGTTGCTTCCAGTTAGGTTTTATTATTGACGAACAATAATGAACCACTAATAAGTCTAGTTAGTCTGCATAAATAATCAGTATTAATTTTCATATTAATTATTAAGCCCAATGTATTGTCTAGAAACCATATTTGATGGAGACGCTAACAAACTATTTAAATTAAGTAAGTAAATAAGTATTACTAAATATTAAAGAAGCTAGAATTTGGACACGATAAATAATAGGAAAACAATAATTAAATATAGCACAAGTGGCTTACTTTACATGCACAGATTCGATCTTGTATGGAGTAACAATTGTCAATTGTATAGAACATTCAACCGAGAGACACGGCAAAAGATGCTTAACTTGTAGAGTTCAATGGTTCTTAATCATTTCCGTAAACATCTTATACCTTTAAACGACCAGTTATTGTAGGTATAGGTATAAATACCTATTCTAAATATTAAATATATATAATAATATTTAGAATCTGAATCTCGGAAACGGCACGAACGGTTTTCATGAAATTATGTATACTGGGGGTTTCGGGGACGATAAATCGATCTAGCTAGGATTTTTTTTTAAACATAATTTTATGCGCGTTTTTAGACAATAAAAAACTCCTACAATGTCATTAGAATACGATAACTTATTTCGCCACTGTTGATTAAGTCTAAATGGTTGAGACGGAATGCATATATGCTCGCCCTCGGAGTCAAGGTTCGAATCCTGATGGTTTTTGGTTGGACTCGGGACTTTTCTTTTTGTTCTTTTTTTTCTGAGAAAATCTTATACTTAGAGCCCTTTATAAACGCGTTTAATTCGTATCTAATTAGGTCTAAGTAAGTCATCACTACGTAATTTGTACCTGCCTAAATATATATAAAAAACCGAGCAAAGCTCGACCAACCAGGTACTGCAAGTTTATCGGATACATTTTTACAATATAGAATGACGAGACGAGCTGGACATGTGCCTGATGGTAAGCAACATGCCTGCCACATAACAACACAGTGACACGCAGCTATCGGAACATGAAGAGTCCAAATCATTACCTTGCACTGCACTGCGCTCGTCACCCAGATCAGGACAGGACATTTCGGAGAGTGTGCTAATCTGTGTGTGTAAGCTATATGACCCAGTAGGTACAACTTTGCCCTTTTAGACATCGTCCAGGCAGCTTAGCATACTTATACGAATAGATGTGGATATTTCACACGTTAAGTACATTTCATCCAAGCAAAACAGGCACCATGGAAGCCTGTTAACTGTTATACTTAAAGAATAGTAAATACACGCTTTTGAATTATGATACATTAAATATATAATTTACAAATATTCATGTCATTATTTGTAGTAATAACATGAATATGATGTCCTGGATGCAAAACAAACCCACGACCGACACCTCTGCAGGCAGACTTTTAACCAACGAAGCCACGATGCTATTCTGATATAAAACGGAATGACAGAAACTACGTACAGGACCTTAAAAAAAATGGGCAGTCGTAGGGACTTCCGATAGAAGTGAACACTTATAACTCAGAATTTGATAGCTTACTCTGGAAACTATGCGGGTAAAACCGAAGGGCGTGGACATGAGTCTGTGAAACGCCAAAAGTAGTTTTCCCTTCAAAAATGATTTTAAATAACTTAACCAAAACAACACATACACCACTTACCTACTCAAACACAAAATATTTTTCAACCACGTAAATACTTGCTTTATAATATGCAGAAGAGTTGAATAGTCGACATCACCGTAACGACTGAACTGGCGTTGACATGGCATGTATACCTACTACACAGTAACCAAATCTAATTGAGCTAGTGTTATAGCTGCTAGGTGTATACAAAACCACAATACAGTGTAACGCAAAAATGGTGAACACAGCCGCAAAAAACCTCTCACCATTATAAAGAACTATTATCAGCCCCTGTCTTTATCTGCGTAGGATTTAGGCAAGAGCAAGTCTCTATTGTAGCGGAGTTGAAATTGTGATGGCTTAGTGGTTAAAATAATGTGCAAAAAAACACAATCGTGGTTCGAGTCCACTTGCACCTCTATATATTTTTCGATGTTTTAATGTGACAACAAGTCAGTCATTATGGCTTCACTAATGAAGACAAATATCGGAAAGTACAAGTAACACATACGCTAAGCTGAAGATACACAAGAGTTTTCCGCACGCTATTGTGGCTTTGTAAATAAACACACACACATCCTCTCACACACACCCTCACACTCACCCTTTTATTTCAAAATATGTTTAAATAGTTTAGATTATAAATATGTAGATACTAAGTTTCCTAGAAGTCTGGTCTGATATTTAAGTCATTCTGCATTAGACAAAGGAAAGTAACCAAAAGCAAATAATGTACAGTCCGCGAGGTATAAGCTGAGCTTTGCATTTGTGTGAGTGTACATGGATAGTGTAGGTGTGACAACCGGCCTTAGGCGCGGCGCCATTTTCGCCCGGTAAAAACCGGTTTAAACTGATTTTGGGTAACCGGCCTGAGGCGCGGCGCCATTTTCGCCCGGTAAAAACCGGTTTAAACTGATTTTGGGTAACCGGCCTGAGGCGCGGCGCCATTCTGTCTCGCCGCGCTCCTGCTGTACTTCACCTCTTGTACAGACTGCAGCGTGACGTGCTTAATATTATTTTGTTTTTGTTTGATATAAGTGTTAGTAAAATGGATGCCAACACAAATAAGCGCAAAATACGGAAACCATTAAATAGCCAAGTAAAAGAAATTTTGTGTAATTTAAATAGCTATTTTAAAGACATGAACAATAAAGACATGTCAAGTGTGACTACATCAGCCCAACTGGTATCGACATCGACAGGAATTCCACTGTCAACTGTTAAAAGAGTCTTATTGGAAGGTAAACGTGTTTTGAAAGATGGAACCAAATTCAAATCTCCGAAAAAGACCAGATGCAGGAAAAATATAATAATCATTGATGATTTTGATATAGCAGTAATCCGTAGAACAATTCATAATTTTCACATTACTGACAAAGAGGTGCCAACAATGAAAAGAATTCATGAAAAATTAAAGGCTGACATTAACTATCCAGGATCAATATGGTCATTGCGAAAAGAAGTATCTCTTTTAGGATTCAAATGGTCAAGGACAGAGAATAACAGACAAATTTTAATGGAAAAGCATGAGATTCGTAACCTACGTATAACTTATTTACTTAAAATTTCCGAATACCGTATTCAGGTCAGGCCTATCGTTTATACCGATGAAACATATATTGACACCACTCACACTTCATCAAAATCATATTCAGATGGCAGCACTTCTGGTTTGAAGAAACTTATTTCTAAAGGAAATCGATTGATAATCGTTCATGCCGGCGTCGAGGACGGTTTCATACCAAATGCGCTGCTGATGTTTAAAGCTAATCAAAAAAGTGGTGATTATCATAACAATATGAATACAGAAAACTATACAAAATGGTTACAAACGCAATTAATTCCCAATTTGAAGCCCAAAAGCGTTATTGTAATTGACAACGCATCTTAGCACAATTCGTTAAAAAATCCCGCTCCCAACTCAAATAGTCGCAAACAAGATATGATTGACTGGCTCAAGTTACGCAATATCGATCACTCAATATCCATGCTTAAACCACAACTTTATCAATTGATACTGCATAATAAACAATGATTTATTGAATATAAAATTGACACCTTATTAAGAGAACATGGTCACAGCGTCCTTCGTCTACCACCCTATCACCCAGATTTCAATCCGATTGAAAATATATGGGCAATGATAAAAGGGTACGTCGCGAAAAAAAACGTGTCAATGAATATGGATACAATAATGAGGTTAGCAAATGAAAAAATTGAAAGTATCACTGTACAGGAATGGAAAAATGTTTGTGAACATGCAAGAAAAGAAGAAAAAAGTTTCATGGATACGACGCCGTTATTGACAATATAACGGAAAGATTCATTATTAAAACAAACGACACATTAGACGAGAGTGAAAATGATAACGAGAGTGATAAAGAAAGTGACTATGGTGCAATGTCTGGTGTAGAAGATGTGTAGTTATTTTGTCTTTCAAATAGAATTTTTTAGTAATAATCACACAATAATATGTACTCATCAGTCAAATACACAGCTGGACTTTATTTTATCAATTTAGTTTTATTTTATTTTAATATTAGAATACTTCTCCGACTTATGTTATGCCTTAAGTACCTACCTAAAATATAATGATATTAATTTTTAAGAGTTTGTTGTCTGACGGTACTTTTGGTGATCACTCACACTAATGCAAAGCTCAGCTTATACCTCGCGGACTGTACAATATGTTAAAAAGGCATGGATCTTGGAGTCCGTGTAGGTAGATACAATTAAAAAAAACATATACTTCGAGGACAATAGACGTCCTCCTAACTATACGGTACTTGGCCAGAATTGTGGATTATGGTTTTGACTCATTCATTGTGTTGCTGTTTATTTTGGACTTATTTAAAAGTCAAACGAGATAATTAAACCAGCCATATTATACCTAGATGAATTAATGTATGTAAGTAAGTATGTAATGTATTTATGTTCAGTTATAAAATATAACATAACAAACTATTTTTGTCTGATTGGTTTTTTCTTCAGTCATTGTGCAGTGGCACACCTAAAACGATATCGTGCTGTGAGTAGGTAAAAATGGAGTTGCGCTAGAGATGGATAAGACTATTCCAAGAACTATCGACACCTTGATATTTTCCACGTGTCATTTTTTTTTTTTTTAACTTTTATAGGTTTACACTTGACCGCCATCTCGCCTGATGTTAAGCGACGATGCGGTCTACGATGGAGCGTGTTTACCTAGAAGAAACCGATTCACTCTCATGTGTCATCATCATCATATTGTCATTTAACCATAATTTAGCTTATATTTAATTGTTTCCGAAATATTATGTCGTTACAGAACTGATATTGAATTGTGGAAATCACAACAAATACTACTTTTTGAAGTGAAAACTTCTTTTGACGCACCACACACATATTTTTCTTGGGCTGTCAAGCTTATCGTCACGCTCGTAAATGAAAGAAATCCTCGAGTGAATTCGGAACTATTAAATAACTCATATATCATAAACGGTAAGTTTGACAAAAGAGTTTACTGGAAACGAAAGATGCAATGTTATATTTCCTACAACAATGACCTCCATGACCTTCGCCTTCAAAGGTAGTAGTTATTTATATTGGACCGGCAATTTAGTGCAAGTTTCCGTGATCAAGAATTCGCCTCAGGCGCCATTTTGAAATATAGTTTTAGCTGATATCTCGAAAACTATGCACTTTAGGGCAAAAAATTCTTGAAATTATTATTATAAAATTGCTTATTGAAAAAATTGCTTTATAATCTATTAACCGCTAACTATCTCAAAATAATTTTAACGTATTTATGAATGTTTTGATTTTGTGGAACTTTCTGTGTAACTCGTCCACAAATTGATAACAGCTTACAACAATCATCAGATAACATTGTAGTGCTTTCGAGTATTATGAAACACTCGAATAACATATCACTTGTTTTGAGATAAGTACATACATACGTCTTGATTAAAGAGTGTGGGCTGTAGTCCATGTTGACTGTAGTCTAGTACTGTAAGTAGTAAAAATGTATTTTTTTTTTTTAAGTTGGAACTGTTGAACGGATCTGGTTGACGTTTAAAATATATAGATAGTTTATGGTCTGAAACGTCATATAATAATAAAATACTCTACTTATAATAAAATACTTTTCATTGCTTTGTCATAAAATTACAGAAACAGGAACTATGCGGGTAGAACAGCGGGACACTGTCATTATTAACTTGAACAAAGCCCCAATGCAACTAATATTACAAATGCGAAAGTGTGAGTATCTGTTGCTCAATCACGTCGAAACGGCTGAACGGTTCGGGTTTAAATTTGGAACACAGATAGATCAAACGCTGGAATGACGCATAGGCAAATTTTCACCGCGGAAAAATAGTACCGGAGACTCTACCGCCTTACTAAAAATGTCTTAGCTTTGATTTTGCTCTGTCTTTTCTTTTGTTTTAAAATGACAGAGACAGCAATAGCAAAGCCAAAGCAGATATAGTTAGGCGGTAGACCTGCGGAAACTACGCAGGTAAAACCATGGAGCATTCTTAGTCCTACTAATTTTTTTAATCATTTTATATTAGTTTTAATTATAAACGCGAAAGTTAGTACGTATGTATAGACGTATTATATAATGTCAGTCTTTCACACAAAAGCTATTGAAGGGGTTTGAATCAAATGGTACATCGATAGGTAAATAACAAAACTAAAATACAATGAGAACTGCACTACAAACCTACCTAACTACTTACACTAAGCACACCTGAATTATCCATAGACCACTGCAGGTATACAGATAATCAAGAAGTTCAAGCCCACTACGAATCGGAAGCGTATCCAGCATGCTGGCGGCATTACCACGCTGAATGGCAATGTGTATGCTTTGGGCCAAATAAACGCCAGCACTTTGGTCACGCGTTGCTTCGACCAAGCGCTCGGAAAGGCTAATAATAATTTAAAATAAGAAATATTAGGCTATGTTTGAAGTGGAAACTTCTTCTGACGCATCACAGACAGATTTATTCGTTGACTGTGAATTGAATTCTAGCGTCACACTCGGGAAGGATAAGTAATGTTCTCGTAAACTCGGGACCATGACGCGTCATGATTTCCCATCTAGAAACATGTGACCATTTCCCATTGGCCTTTTATAATTGCGTCAGTATTTTTAGATGGTCATGCTCATGACCACGCCCTCCCAAAGCTATCAAATTCTGAGTTGGTTATTGTTATTGATATATCAATTTGTCCGCCATTTTGTGGAGGCGGTTATCTTGAGTCGATATTAACCAAACATCTGCACGGATATCAACCTACAAATAAAAAAAATCGCATTGAAATCGGCCCATCCGTTTGAGCTCTACGGTGCCACAGATAGACACACAAACAGAGAGACAGAGACAGACAGACAGACATCGACGTCAAACTTAATAATAAGGGGTTAATAAAACAATCCTTGATGCGGATTATATATCATTGTAAAATTTCAGATCGATCGGTGCAGAACTTCTTGAGTTTTTGAAGCGTACACAAACCAACATAACATTTTTACATATAGAGATTTGGTCCAACTATAGAAATACGATAGTTGTCAATTCTATTAATCTTATCTTATCTTATACCTTTGAATGAGCAATTCTTGTATATCTACATATATGTATAGAATCTGAATCTCAGAAATGGCTCAAACAATTTTCATGAAATTATGTATTTCACAGGGGGTTCCGGGGACGATAAATCGATCTAACTAGGTTTTATTTAAAAAAACGCATTTTATGCGCATTTTTAGACAATGAAATGAACACATTACCACTCCTTTGCGTCGCGCAGTTGGGTAAAAATTTTAATTAACATTAGAATGCGACGGTAAATTTTGCAACGTTTCGCGTCAGTAAAATAGTTCCTTCTTTTTTTTGAGAAAATCTATTACTGGGAACCTTTTATCTATAGGTACTCAGTGATCGGTCTAGGTTTTTAAAGGACAATATTCGAGCGAAGCCTAAACGGGCCGCTAGTGATGTTTAAACTCGAACCAAGTTCCAATGTATAAATAAATTTGGATTTGTAACTGCAACTCTGTCTCTAGATATTTTATAGCGGTAGTTGGTACTCTTTGCAGTGTCCTTCTGGAGAAGTACCAAATCTTTGCCAGTTATTCTACCGACAAACAGTAATGTTGGCACATTACTAGTAGTGGTAGGACTCTTGGCAGAGTCCGCCTGGGGAAGTACCACACCTTTCTCAGTTATTCTAATCGGCAAACATTATTGTGTTCCGGTTTGAAGGGCAATGTTTCCAGAGAAATTACAGGGCTTAGAGATATAAGATCTTAGATATCTGGGTGATGAGCGCAGTGCAGTGCTAGGTAATGATTTGGACTCTTCATGTTCAAATACCTACGTGTTACTGTGCTGTTATGTGGCAGGCATGTTGCTTACCATCGGGCACATGTCCTGCTTGTCTCGTCACTTTATATTAAAAAAAACTATATTCCGGTTTCAAGGGCAATGAATATCAGATGTGTTAGAGAGAGTGCAGTGTTAGGTAATGCTTTGGACTCTTCATGCTCCAATAGCTGCGTGTCACTGTGCTGTGTGTGGCAGGCATGGTGCTTACCATCAGGCACACGTCCTGCTCGTCTCGTGACTCTGCACTATTAAAAAGAACTACGAGTATATGCTGCTATTACACATGCCGGAAACGCAAGCTCACAAGATTTCACCCATCCAAAGAGTATCTAACGGACAAGTCACACTCCACTGCTCCGACGTCTCTCCGACGTTACACTACCTCACCGCCAACAATATTACAACAACATTAGAATGTCGGTGATGGAAACCTATAAGATTTTTTCTCTACCAAAGTCCTCAACCTGGCTAAAAAAATAATCACTTCAACAAAATTCTATTTCAATGCTTTTTATCAGACAAATAAAAAAATATGTTTTGTCATCCTTATGCCTGGTGCCCACGACACAGGTTGCCTTAGTGTGCGTACCGATGTGCATTTGTCTCAATATAATGTGTTTTTATTATTTAAGTAGATATTAACCAGTTTTTAAGTAATTGTGTTCTAGAACCAAATAAAACTCCTTTCTTATTATTTCAAACTCGTAGTTAGTAGCCCTTTAGCAACTTGTAATTTCAATAATATTTAATTTTAATGAGGCAAAAACTCTTTTATTTTGAAAGAAAAGTGTCAAAAACTCAAATTCCTCACAATTTTGCTGGCTCCTATCGAGACGCACAATATACGCTGGCAAAAACAAAGGTTTTCTTTTATTATTTTAAATTTTAAATTATTCCCCTGTACTTTACATTATTTATTTATTTGTTTCACGCACTTTTTTTTTTTTGTATGGTTATACTCGTAGTCTAATTTACGACAGTCGCAAAACTATGAGTAGAAAGTCAAATGCAAGTAATAATTATAACTAAAATTAGTAATGTTTATGCTGAACATTCATTGATATATTAAAATTAAACAGTACCTAAAAACACTATATTATATCACAGGATAACCGCCAAATTCTGACGTGATCGCGTCAACAGCGCGGCGAATGACTAAACCAAAATGCATAATACCAGTATTACGTTAACTTGTATATTATGCGTTTATTACACAAGAGAATACAAGGTTGCATTTAACATCAGGGTCGACAAACGAAACCTGATTAGTTCCCTTGAACTCGTTTGCGTGTCTATGTTTTAAACGCGCTCTTCGCGATTTAAGGTTTTTAACGTTGATATATGTACAAAATTAACACTAATTTACCATTGAATAAGGTCACTTGATGTGATGTAAGATTTGTTATTCGCCTATTATTACTATGAATTTAAATTTATAAATATTATTGTAGTTCTGTTCGTATTTCATGATTAGCTGCCATACAAATCAGGTAGGTCATCATCATCAACAGCCCACTAAATGTTCCCACTGCTGGGACTCGGGCCTTCTCTCGCAAGGAGAGAGTTAAGGCGATAATCCACCGCACTGGCCTAGTGCGGGTTGGTGGATGACACATGACTTCAAAAGATTCTAGGTACATGTCGGTTTCCTCACGATGTTTTCCTTCACCGTTTTAAGTTAACGGCATTACGCACATGATTTCGAAAAGACAGTGGTGCGTGTGGGGTTTGAACCCGGGGTCTCCGGATCGGCAGGCGCCGTTCTCCCGACTAGACCAGCCGTAACTTAAAAATCAGGTAGGTACCTTTAAGTAACAGCTTAAATCAACAAAGACAGACCAGTTTCTATGTACTTGTCAAAAAAAAACTAAGACTAATAGAGATTTTGTTTTGCATATATTATTTTGTATGTGTGGGGTGGCTTTGACTCTCTCATTGCGTGAGAAGGGCCGGAGTCCCAGCCGTGGGAACATTTAGAGGTATTTTTTGCTGTATGCTACATACGGCACTGGTTAGATGGTTAATAATAATTAGAACTTTATAAACTAGATTTCAATACGTTTATACGTTAAATAGCCACTATATATACATACATACATTTAAACACTTACGATACATTTAGATACAGAACAAAGGGCCAAACCCACACAAATGTTGGTTCTAAGTGAGAATGAAATTCACGACTTACGGCTCGTGAGTAAATGATGCTATAATAATGATACAATGCTTTATTGGTCTGTGAAGACTACATGAAGAGTCCTAATCATTACCTAGCACTGCACTGCGCTCGTCACCCGGAGATATAAGGTGTTTTATCTCTTAACCCAGTAATTTCTCTGGAAACATTACCCTTCACATCGGAACATAGCAATGTTTGCACAGTACTGCTTGACGGCAGCATAACAGGCAAAGGTGTGGTACTTCCCCAGGCGGACTCTGCAAAGAGCTCTATCATTACTCAAACTACGATTTCCACTACTACGGTTTCCTTATGCCTGAATGCCTTCCATTTTACCTATTTATACAAATGTATGTAAATAAAGTGCATGACAGTTAATTTACTTTGCGCAGTTTTATTTGGGCTCGTTAAATTTTGATGCAAAATGTTACTAAGAACTTCAACTCTTGACTACTTGACTATTGCTTTTATAATCTAAAAGATCTTGTTTAATTCTACGGAGTTGTCTCTCATACTACATATTGACTGATGGATATAGCAAAATAAATATAGAGATTATGTTAAATTGAAGAAGTTAGAATTGTATTGTAATTTAATATATAAATAATACTTATTAATAAGAACTGGTAATACAATAGCTATCTATGTTGTTTCTCTTTTCAGTGTAATGATTCTGAACGAAATCCGAACGACTCAAATTTTGAACGACCATTACTTGTCTTTGTCATTCTAAACGGAAAAGACAAAGATTGAGAGGTTTGATTCCGTGTCGAGATCCATCCGAATGGGTTCAGAATCGATACGCAATGAGTAAATAAAGTTAAATAGTGGATTGTATAAAAAAACGACGTAGTTTGTGTAATAAAATAAAATCCTCTCTTTTCAGAGCAACTCAGTATTGTTTATAGTTTTATTGTTCACCGTTTTATCCAAGGATACAATTTTAAATCAACCCATTATGTATTAACTATACTACGGAATTATTTAGGAGTACACAGTAGCAGCGAGTAGTTCGTATGCTTGTTTGTGCACTTGTGTGATGTCTTCTACAGGTTTGTTGTTGTTGGAAAGCCAGACACTCGCGCTCTGGCCTTGTTTGAACATGTCAATGATGCCGCGTGCTGCCGATTCCACACTGAAATCGAAAAAATATAATATTACCACCAATCCCTATTTGTAACAGAGATATCTATTCTGACCGCGGGTGCTGCGATGATGTACTAAAATCCGTGACCAGAACTAGCCGTTAAGGCTTGTTCGCATTGGGCTAGCAAATTAGTCTAGTAGAGAGTAATTTAGTTGCTAAAATACTCGCTACTATTCAAAAATCGTTCGCACCGTGCTTTAGTACAGTTCACAAGTGCGTATCGCAACATGAAGATCTTACAACGCAATAAAATAAATGAATGAATAAGCTAATCTTATCGCTTCGTAATGGCTATTTTAGAAGAGGTGAATGAGGAAATTTGTGTGATCAATAAAATAAGTTATTCCACAGACAATTTCGTATTTGGAAAATAGTTTGAAGTTATTTTTCTCTCCAGACTAATTCGACAAGTTCGAACCTGTTTAGCCGGTGAACCAATGAGCGCACCGCTCGCAACGAACGCATGGTGGGGGTGCTACTCGCCCGTTGAAAATAGAACAAAATGGATTGACTCGACTAAATCACTTCCTAAACTACTCGACTAAAGGACAATGTCCATTTTTACCCTGTCTAAGCAGTTGTCGTAGATACATACGAGTTATATACTAAAAAATCGGTGATTTTTTGTTGTACTCAATTGAGAATTTATATAACTTTCTAACATTGCAAAAAAGAATAATTTGCATTTGTATAAATTAAACTTATCATTTACCAACAAAACTGAAATTGTAAAAATTGCAATAGGAATCGGTACGTTTCGTTTTAGTGATCCGCGATAAATTGAAATTAAATATGGATGTTATGTTTACCAATTTCTTTCACAATGTCGTTCAATTACTACTTACTACATAGTTTAATAACATATATAATTAAACATGATGACAAGAAAACTATCAAAGCTTTTTATAGAAATGTAAATGACGAAGAAGTTGGCTCGCAATCGTGAAACGGAACGGTTATCTCAAATTGGTCAATGTCCAACATCTGCTTGGTCTGTGATGTCAAATAAAAAAAGTAAAAAATCACAGATTTCTAAAACAAAAGGCAGATGGAACGTGTGGAACACAGATCCTTAGGTCCAGAAAGCAAATATCAAACGCCAAAGCAAATACAAACTCCAGTCAGTACGAAACTGACTTCCGTCTCGTACGGGAGTCCCGTGTGATTTTAAGTTTTGTACAAGATTTGCCGTCTTGTGGCTTCAAACATTGCAAACATTGTTCCCAAAAATAAGAAAAGGAAAGAAAAATATCATTTCATAGGAAAGTCTGAATATTTTTACTGCTTTTTGTATAATTTAGGCGATTTCATTTCGATTGATGAATAGAAACACAACACCTCAACGAAAATTGGTTAGTGTTCCTGTACTAAACTGAAATTATTTTCCCTAAAGTTAAGGTAAAATTTAGATTATGATTTTTTTGAAGACTCGTAGACCAAATTATTTATGTACTTAAGTAGATTGTATTATTCTATTTTAAACCATATTTTTATAATCGTAATTTTTTAATTTATGTGTTCGATGCCTGGCACAAATCCACGTCACTACTAGTGTTTATAAAAATACTAATAGTGTTGATGAAAACTATAGTTATGAAGCAAGTTTTAATTTTTGTAAGTAGGTATAGTGGAGCTTAAAAAAGTAGGCGAGTTCTTTTGAGATATCTAATGGTTTTAATCAATCTGTTAATCTCATGTTATCTGGTCGAGTCAGTAGTGACATTGTCGAAGTTTTGTACGGTGCTAATTTGTGCTAATTTGTACCCAAAAAAGATGTTGGGATCAGGCCAATCGCTGTTGGCACCACATATACTGGCCTTGCTGCCAAGGTGGGTTGTAGGTATAAAGCGTTGCACTTTCGAGCTCCCTGTCCCACAAACTTGATTTTGGTTCTCTGAGTGGACGTGAGGCTGCTGTTCATTCTGTCCTGACTTTCTTTGTCCAAAATTGGGGAGAGGGCTGTTAAATGTGTAAGTCAAAAAACGCTTTAATTTGGTTGATCGTGGAGCCCCGTTGTCCGAAGTGAAGAATAAAATTCTTGACTTCTACAATTTTCTTTGGCAATGTTATGGCAGACCCACAAAATTATCAAAACAATCCTATGCTATCTTCCGTTGGCTATCAACTTGGTGAATCTTCGGCCATGCGACCTTCGCCCTGGCCATTCGCTCTATCATTTAACGTCTCTAGTCCAATGTAAACGTTAGGTATTTGGACAACGTAACTTTGGGTGGCGATTTGAATAATGTTCAACTGATTTACATAAACTCTTAGACGTTTTTCGTTGGTTTGTATCAACATTTTTGAAAAGGTGAACTTTTCGTTTGCGACACGCGTCCAGACAAAGATTGGATAATAAACAAATTGAATGATCTGGCCCCCCAACATCAAATCAGTTGACAAAAATTGTCTGCACCTCCTGTGTTCACCGATATTAAATGAGTAGGTAGTTGCCACCTTTTGTCAAGCATAATATTCAAAATTTCACAAGAAGCTCCGATAGAATACTCAAAATAAACATACACATGACTTTTACTATTATTCGGCGTTGTCTTTTTATTCCGAATTTTCTGTACGAATTTTCGAATTCTTAGTTGCATGCTAAATCAAAATTCTTAACTTCATAGGATGGAAATAGTAATAACAAGAAATCCTTGCATAATATTTAATCGGTGTAATAATAAATTATTTCAACATTATAATATACTTATGTGTTTATTATACGCGAAGATTTCCGAAGCTAAGACAACAATAGTGGGATTTTTTTTCTTAAGACTGGGAACATTACACGCACACCAACGTGAGTAATTTGACAACGTCGGTGAGAGCTGTCACGCATATATAACTAATTACTGGCCTCACAGTGTCGTTCACGAAGGTTTCATCTGTTTAGAAATCTGTGTAAAAAATAAACAAAATGAATTAATTACATAATTGAATTGTTTTCTAAGTTTTCTTTATTCTTTGATTACCTACCACTAGTTTTGTTGATTTCTTAAGCCTCTTAAGCGGTGTAATAGTTTGTGCGTACCACCTCAAACTACGTACGACGGAAGAATCCCAGCAAATACTGTGCTTATTGCAATACAGCATAAGACAAAAGATTGGTATTATCGTTAGCATTGTTGAGTTATAGCAGCATTTATCATTCTGTAGTGGCGAAACTTGAAAAATGATTTAGCTGTACAAGCAATTAATGCTTAACTTGACGAGCATAGTTTAATTGATGTTGATGTGCGAGGAGAAGGGCCTTCTCCTCGCGGTCATCTAAGTATGCTGAAGTGTGGGCGATTACTGATTTATTCCGATTGTTCAGACCAGACTGCTCCAGGAAGATGACATTTTTTTTTACTTTATTGCAGAAATATGAGGAATTTTTGAAGTGCATAGAGGAATATAAGGACAGATGCTAACACAAATCATTGAAAATATGTCTAGAAACCTTAAGTTACAACAACTTAATTCCTAATTGTTCATCCTAGACAGGGAATTCCAGGATACCGCTGACTTGCCACAAAACCTATGCAATTACCAATTTCAAACCCCTGAATTACTTTAAGAACACAGGCACCAGCTGACTGCTGCTCAAGCAAAAACAACGGGTGTGAAGAAGTATATTATGTATTTTGAATTGAAAATGATCTGAACAGCAGAGGCCTTCCCTCAGTACTGCTGTACTTGCATTGCGGAGAGTCTTAAGTGAGATACCTAGGATGGGCCAGATACCAGGACCACCACATAAATCCACCAGCAGGGTTCTTGGGCTATGGAGCAGTTTTGGACTATTAAATATATAACATTATTATTAAATGTAAATATATATTATCGCAAACTATGTCTTTTATTTATCCTCTCTTGCATTGGTTTGAATATAGATTCAGTGGAAAGATATCGGTGAATAGAATTATCTACACTGATTTAAGTTTTGTTTTTGTATAAAATGACAGGATGAGCAAGAAATAATGTGCCTGAAGGTAAGCAAACATAATATGCTCGCCTATAACAACACAGTTTCACAAATTATTGGAACATGATGACACGAGTCCAAATCATCAGACCTAGCCCTGCACTGAGCTTGTTACTTTAAGCCTTGTGAAACTATGAAAATTCTATCCGAGAACTACTTCATGGTAATCAGTTGGTAGTGAGAACTACTATTATTCCTATTTATTCTGTTATGAAAAACGTTTTCAGTAATAAAACCAAAGTTATTTCTTTTCTTTTCTGTTCTAATCCGAAAGAAAACATAGTTCGAATGTAATTTGACAGTAAACATAACCTTACTTTTGGTTTAACTGTAGCTCATTTTTGGTATTTGGGAAATGAAAAACACCGACAGCAGACGTTTTTAGAAGCATTTACAATTCTAATTAGACACTATTAATCCTTAGACACTTTCAGTATCAAATAAATTTTGACAGGGGATTCAATGTATGGGACGTGGGCATTGTCCTTTTCAGTGTTCAGACAGATTTAGTCACTAAATTACTCGCTACTAGACTAATATACTAACCTAATGCGAACAATGCTTTAGGGCTGATTCGGAATATTGGTACTGTAATAATCTTTGCCGGGCCAGTATAATATTCCGAGACCTGGCACCATTTTTGGGGGTGGTATTTCAGGCAAACTGAAAACTTGTCACATACCTCTTATTATTCTCCAACACTCAATAATATATATCTTTTTGAGTATCCCTAATTTTAGTCACTTAATACACGAATTAAAATGTGAAATTGCCTCATAGAATTTTTTTACAAACATTTTTTGCACGCTTCTGGCGATGTTAAACCCCTGGCTAAATCGTCTGGCTTATTTTTTTTTTAACATTAAACTACAATCTATAAAAATGGCATATTGCCTCCCAACATATTTATTATACAATTGAAAAAAAAACAATAGAAATGTTTGGATTTATGCAGCTCCGTGTATAGGAGAGATATATGACAGCTTGCTTCAAATACCTACCCAACCAGCGAGCAACGCGGAAGGGAGTAGGCGTACACAGCGTTTCCCCTCTGTCAAAGTACAAGTCCGCGTGGACCATGGAGTTTGATAATATACGGTGTCTGAGAGCGGGGCTAGATTTGTGAATGGTGCTTTATTTTCTTATGTGTTAGTGATTTGGCAGTGTGTGTATGATCGGCAATGGATCGGTACAGGTATGTTTTGTATGTAATGTGTGGCTTTGCGCTAGTGTGCAACTTTCCCTTCCCGCAAGAAATGACAGAAAGATTTGAACAATATTTTTTAGCTAAGGCTACTCCCTTCCGTACTTGCGTAGAAGATTGAGTTGCTCGATGTACCCAACAGTGGGTGCAAGCTCTCGGAATTTAACGGTAACACAGTAGGTACTTTCATTGATTGTAATATCGTTAAAATATTTGGCCAAACATTTGAAACTTGCACAATACTACAAACATGCCATACCTACACATATTGTATCAAATTCATACAATGTTTGGTTTCTAAACCGTATTGCTGGGCAACTAAATAATAGTAAGCAAATACTTTCTCTACATTCGGAAATATCCTGAAATTTATAGCAAATAAATTAATACGGTACGCCAAGTCAAATAATTAATTATACAGACGGTTTGAAATGGATAATTACCCACACTATGTGAAGCCAATGTAACGTTACCGTTAATATTGAGGATATGAGAAACATTCTGATTAAAAAAAAAATTAAATACGCAAACAGCACTCGTTCACGAGCATGACTCATTGATTATATCTAAATTAATATATATAAAGCTGAAGAGTTTATATGTCTTAACGCGTTAATCTCAGGACTACTGGACCGATTTAAAAAAATATTTCACTGTTGGATATTCATGTAAAGTGTTATAAGTCATATTGTTGATGTGATGTAAGATTTGTTATTCGCCTATTATTACTATGAATTTAAATCTATACTTATAATAAAACTGTAACGGGTCGAATTCTGTACATTGAAGATATTTTGAAAAATTTTTTTTTGGGGCACTCCATAGTCGATACTGATGGCGAAACTGCATTTTTTTTCTTTCATGTCTGTCTGTCTGTCTGTCTTTCTGTATAGGGATCACGCATCACGCCGAAACTACTGATTCAATTCAGCTGAAACTTGGCATGATTTTAGTTTATACTAAGGACATTGCTGTAGGCTACTTTTTATCCCCAAATTCTGATCGGTTTTCTTGCGGGAGGGGGTGAAAGTCAGAATGTGTATTTGGTTGTAACTCATGTTTGCGTTGTTTAATTTCATTAATTATTTTTTTGTTAGAAAGAACACATTTTTTACATTGTCCCGTCAAAATTTGAACAATATCGGTCTGTTGGTACGGAAATTACACAAACATTAAATAATAACGAAACGCGCGGCGCGTTCGGTACATACTAACTTCTAAGTATTCTGTGTATCACAGACGATCCACAGAATATCTAGATTCTAGAAAGTGCCCACGTGATCGCGTCGCGTCGTCTTGGATGACAAAATAATTGTCAAAAATATATTTTTGTGTGGAAAAACCAAAATCATTCGGTTATAATCGACTTCAAACAAGGAGGATGTTCTCAATCGGGTTGCATGTTTTTTTATTTGGTTTTATTTTACGCAATAACTCCGCTAATTGTTAGTTGATTTTGATATTTCCTTTTTTGTTTGGTAGAAAATACTTCAGAGGTAATCTTAGATATCGAAAACAGGGAGGTAGTTTTTCAAATATCAACAAAAAACTAAAATCAGCTTAGATTTATCTGTACGACATAGTTATACCTTATAAAATTTAGTCGAATGGCAGAATTAAATTACCTGTCATTCAAGTAGATTTTTGTATTTTGGAGAAAACATATCAGCATAATAAGTAGCAGCATAAACAACCCATTAAATGTTCCCACAGCTGGGCGTCGGGGCCTTCTCTCGCAAGGAGACAGACAAGGCTATAATCCACAACGCTGGCCCAGTGTCGGTTGGTGGATGACATATGACTTAGAACTTAGATTATAGGTAGATTTCGGTTTCTTCACGGTGTTTTCCTTCACCGTTTTAATTACCGGCATTACGAACATGTCTCTGAAAACATAGTGGTGCGCGTGGTTTTGAACCCTGGGTCTCCGGATCGACAGTCGCCGTTCTCCCGACTAGGTCAGCTGTAACTTACTAGACCTGCCGTAACTTATTAGAAAACGTATTATTTCAATCCAAATACTGTTTAAAATTTTAAGGTAGTGTTCAACAAGCTTTGGTGACCGAAGAAGACCGTTGTTAGGGTTCCGTACACAAAGGGTAAAAACGGGACCCTATTACTGAGACTTCGCTATCCGTCCGTCCGTCCGTCTGTCACCAGGCTGTATCTCAAGAACGGTGATAGCTAGACAGTTGAAATTTTCGCAGATGATGTATTTCTATTGTCGCTTTAATAATGGCGGAACGTATCAAGTTGAAATTTGATCGGGTTGAAATTTGAAATAGAATGAGATTACAGTCTGGAAGAACACATAGGCCTAACATTGCCTATGTATAAGTACTCTATGTATTACGTAACAAACATCCGAACAGTGACATTCATAATATTTACAGGACAACGTTGGAACGGCTGAACATATTTGGATAGAATTCGAAACACACGTAGTTTGAACTCAGAAATAGCAAATCAGTTACTTATAGGTTACTGTGACGTAGGAAAGACTAAGCAAATTTGGTAGAAAATTGAAACAGAAATAACTCATAGTCTGAAATACCACATTTATGTATTTATTACCTATCAACCTGAAAAGAAGCATGGGCCCTAAGGAAACAAATATTAACTATCACGTCAAAACGGCACAACGATATGGGTTGACATACGAAACACATAATATAGTTTAGAGTCTAAAATTTCACATGAGCTAATAAGTCTACATTTTCATTTAACTCCATATTAATATAAGCATATATTTTCGTAAGGAACTTGATGTGATGGTAAAGTAAAAGCCAAAAATGAAAAATATATGCACCCGTTTTGGCGTAGATAATATAGGTGATTTGCGTTCACAATCAAAATAACAAGCAACGTAATATTCTCATTAGACGGCGCTAATCTCAGTTTAAATCTAAAAGCACTAAAGGCTATTTAAATCGATGTTTTGCTATTGTGGTATGTATTTTTTCTTTCATCACTAGGTGGCGTTACTGGTATTCTAAATTGTACTAATAAGTTTTGCTGCTAAAAGGATTATGATGCCAAATTTGGATTCTTTCGTTCTTGATTTTTTTCTGCGTTACCTACAATTAAATTCATACATTAACATTTCACTAGGCCTTGGCTTAGATTTACGAGTTCAACTTGCTTGAATATCATTAAAACTCAAAATTTTAATT
The DNA here is from genome assembly GCA_017562165.1 of Ectropis grisescens. Classification (NCBI taxonomy): domain Eukaryota; kingdom Metazoa; phylum Arthropoda; class Insecta; order Lepidoptera; family Geometridae; genus Ectropis; species Ectropis grisescens. The sequence continues at coordinate 7,589,875 of CM029776.1, read as the reverse complement.
ATTTTGATTCCACACAGGCTTCGTTCAAAATTTTAAGTCGCGGGTAACAGCTAGAAAACAGCTTGCGGATAAAAAGAAATAGGTAAGTAGGTATCAGATCATGCACATTAGCTTTAGACTTTTCATAATGTATCCTATAAAATCCTACAAACTTAACACTTGCGGCTATGTTCGATACTACGAAACCTTACTAAGTATGTTTGATTTTGTTTAAAAAGAAAAATAAAGATGATAAATTAAATATTTTTGTGTGGAAAACAAATTCACTCAAACTCAAAGGTTTTCAATGACTACTTATCCCAATATTTGACGTACGATACTTCCAATTAATGTATAAGTCAGTAACATCTGCTTACGCGAACGAAGTAGCGGGTTCAGCTAGTTTATAAATATTATTGTAGTTCTGTTCGTATTTCATGATTAGCTGCCATACAAATCAGGTAGGTCATCATCATCAACAACAGCTCACTAAATGTTCCCACTGCTGGAACTCGGGCCTTCTCTCGCAAGGAGAGAGTTAAGGCCATAATCCACCACACTGGCCAAGTGCGGATTGGTGGATGACACATAACTTCGGAAGGTTCTAGGTACATGTCGGTTTCCCCACGATGTTTTCCTTCACCGTTTTAAGTTAGTGGCATTGCGCACATGACTTCAAAAAGACAGTGATGCGTGTGGGGTTTGAACCCGGGGTCTCCGGATCGGGAGGCGGCGTTCGCCCGACTAGACCAGCCGTAACATATACTATACGATACGATGATAATATAGAAACTCCAAATCAATTACGGGAAAGCATTACATCTGACAAAATGAGACTGGAATTGTTATGACAGCGACCCAAGGCCGTCCTCCGCTATTTTAAGGAGATTGGCTAGTTTGGGTGGGCTGGCCGGGGGGAAGTGCACAATACACCCTTAGCGGGACGTCAGGGCAGACCAATCACCCCCACCCTGAATTAAAATTAGAACATACGATACAAATTAGTTAGTCAGGTAGATTGTGTGAAAAATTGTGGGACACGTATTTTTTTACTATATCAAATTAATTATTGAAATAACTATAATAAGAAATATACGTTAAAAATTACAACAAAGATATTGATAATCAACTTACAGCGTGGGAGATTGTGACGTCACGTCTTCATAACAACAATGAAGTGACGTCACTCGAAACTTCTAATTATTCTATATCTTTGACATTTTTTGTTTGTGAAAAAAAAAGAATAAATACGTACCCAAAACTATTTTATAATTTTACTGACGAAACAATTCGTTTTTTTAGTTATCATGTCTATTAGGATAGGTTAGATCACTTCAATCTTGTCAGCTATCTCAACGCAGCCTCTTCGCTGTCTTTTTTTAAATAAAGAGTGACGAGACGAGCAGCACATGCGCCTGATGGTAAGCGACATGCCTGTCACATAACAGCTCAGTGACACGCAGCTATTGGAACATGTAGAGTCCAAATCAATACCTAGCACTGCACTGCACTCGTCACCCGGAGATCTAAGAAGTTATATTTCTAAGCCCTGTAATTTCTCTGTAAACATTGCCCTTCAAACAGTATCACAGTAATATTTGCATATTACTTCTTGGCGGTAGAATAACTTACAAAAGTGTGATACTTCCCCAGGTGGACTCTGCCAAGAGTCCTACAACTATAAAACTATCACTATACTAGTCTATAGTAAATGGGGCCTAAATGTTTTAGGCCCGTACGTAATAAATTTCATTCGACAAGAGTGATGCCTAGAATCCCTTCGTTTTAGTGATCAATCTAAGTACCTATTAGTGATCAATCTAAGATAAATAAATTGGGCGATGTGCATACATATTATCGGGTTATAGGCGATTCGCCACAAAGTAAATTCGTCACAATTTGTATACTCCATACATTCAAAGTAAACTCGCCACAACTTATAAAAAAACAAATGAACAATGTCACAGGTGAATAAAGTTGTTGTAAATTCGTCACAGATTTTTGTTTTATGTCATTTTTGCATAAAGTAGGGTTAGCAAGTAATATTTAGGGTTATAGGCAATTCGCCACAATTTATTGGGTTAGGTAAGTACTCGAATGGGTGTTAAGAGGCGTTCTCAATCCGGGCGCTAATGTGACCTGCTACGCAGATGACACACTTGTGACGGCCCGGGGGAGACCTTGTAGGAAGTTGCCCGTCTTGCCACAGAGTCAGTGGAGAGCACGATATCAAAGATAGAGATGTTGGGACTCCAGGTGGGGCTGGAAAAGTCCGAGGTCATGGTATTTCATGGACCTCGTAAGGTGCCTCCGCAGGGTTTCCACATCATTATCCGAGGGGTGAGCATCGAGGTGAAGTCCACGATGAAATATCTTGGACTTCAACTCGATTCTAGATGGAACTTTCAGGAACATTTTAGTTTACTTGTACCCCGATTGATGAAAACAGCAGGTGCTCTCAAGCGCCTACTGCCTAATCTTGGTGGTCCGAAGGCTGGCAGTCGCCGCCTCTATCTTGGAGTGGTTCGGTCCATGGCACTGTACGGGCGCCTATATGGGCGGATGCCATAAATAACCGAACAGCTGCCATTCTAAAACGGCCACAGAGAACAATGGCTATTGGGGTGATACGGGGATACCGAACGATATCCGGTGAAGCGGCATGCCTGTTGGCCGAATCGCCTCCGTGGGACCTGGAAGCGGAGATCAATTCGAACATGTACATGTGGCGAATGGAACTCCGTAACAAGGGACAGCGGTTGACGACACGGGAAATGCAAATTTGGAAGAACCGCGCTCGTCTCCTTATGTTAGCAGAATGGAAAGAGCGACTGGCCCACCCTAAGGCTGGAAGCTGAACTGTTGAGGCTGTTCAGCCCGTCCTTGAGGATTGGCTGAACAGGGCACATGGGTCGCTTACCTTCCGGCTTGTGCAGGTGCTCACCGGTCATGGGTGCTTTGGGAAATACTTGTGCCGCATAGCCGGGAGGGAACCGACGACCATGTGCCACCACTGCACAGAGTCACATATCTGCTGCGCAGAGGACACAGCGCAGCACACACTGCAGGATTGCCCAGCATGGGCAGAAGAGCGGCAAGTCCTCGTCGCAGCTGTAGGAAGTGATCTCTCGCCCCGGCACTGATCACCTCAATGGTCGGATGCGAGAGATCGTGGGAGGCGGCTGTTTCGTTCTGCGAACAGTTTATGTTTCAGAAGGAAACAGCCGAGCGTGAACGGGAGATCTCGTCTGATCTCCCAATGCGCCAACGTCGTCCAGGGCGTCGGAGGAGAGCCTTCCATGCTCTCCTCAGACCGCCATGAAATGGGGCCTTGAGCGGCGGACTCGGGGGGTCCGTCGCTTGACGATCATGGCCCCTGAGATGGTGCGCGCGGTGTTTTCGCGCGCCTCTCAAGGAAAGAGGGCTGAAACATCCACTCCCTTATAGAGATGGGTCCCAGGGGACCAACGCTGCCGGAATTGTGGTGTCGTACGAGAGTGTTCCCATACTTCCGGCACTTCAGCGTACGGAAGAATCACCCCAGGGTTTTTAGTGGGTGGCCGTTATAACGGAGAGTCCCACATATCCATCGCACTCCCCGGAGGCGGTGGAATTTATCAAGAATTTTCACAGGAAAAAAAAAAAAGGTAAGTACTCGAAATGATACAAAGATTTGTAGTTAAATACTAGGAAAACCTGTCTTTAGGACATTTATCATATACATTTCAAAGACGATAATTATTGTATGTGGTGTCCATTTCGGTAAATTTTACATCTGTTTATATAAAAGTTGTTTTTCACTAGTGTAGGTTACCGCGGAATATCGATACACTTGACTGATATATCCCCTGATGCTAAGCAATGATGTGGTCTACGCTATACCATCCCCAGAAGTACATATACAGCTGATAAAAACTGAACAAAAACTTGAAAATATGCCTTCCAAAACAAACGTTTGTAGATTTGATACCTTTTTTGTAGTGGTAAGAATCTCTTTGCAGAATCCTCCTGGGATTCACAGCCGATACCTTTGCTGTAATGGGCAAACATGTTTTTAACATCAGTAACATGTCCTTCTAATCTCATCACTCTATACTATAAAAACCTATGACTTCATGACCTGCTCAAAATTTGATTTTATTTTTCTCGAATTATAACATCTTCGCATCTTGTAAAATAACGTTTTAGACGCTTAATACAACAAACATTACATGGTAACCCTACCTTACTTTATGCAATAAATCAATAGTTTAAAACTACAGAAACACGCTTATACAAAAGATCCAACTAAAAGTTTTCTTGTTTTCTAAAAACTTTGTGTAGTAAACAAAGTTCTTAATACTTATGATCTTGGTAAGGTGATCGTGATGAGGTGATCGATAAGAATGGTTGGTGGGACAAACTCTACAAACCATTGCATTCTCATCGGTCCTTGATAAGAATGCAAAGTTTCAAACTAATCGTGTTGTTTAGAAATTGGTGAAAATCATATTCAAAGATTCCGTTAAATAGATACATTGATTCATAGATTCATACATACCAAGTTAATAAAATCGTGTTAAATATTATGTGAAATGAGAGATTACTTAAAAAGACTAGGTACTAAAAATATCTGCCTGAGTAGGCTTTTCCAGATAGTTATAATTTTGGTATCTTCAAATCGAGTTGAATCGGTTTCTACTAGGTAAGCTTAATCGAAAACCGCATCGTCGTCAAGGCGGTCAAGTGTAAACCTATGAAAGTAAAAAATAAAATCTGATTTTTACTGTGTATGTTGCATATTATGTATGTATATATAAAATACTACACATTGATTCTTTGATTTTTCTGCTGTCTATACATAAAAAACACTGTGGCGAATTTACAATTGATAAATGATGATTTATCAAAAAAATAGAATTGTGGCGAATTTACACACATTTATTTTTGTGGCGAATTAACTTTGTGGCGAATCGCCTATAACCCATATTATCATCCATCGACACATCACTTATCCTTATCAATCGACTTATAGCAAAACTTTATTTGTTCTTGGTTTTCACGCTAATGTTTGATATTTATCTGCAACTCGATGCAAATGCCTGGCACGTTTCATTTGAATGATCGTCTTATCTTTGTACTCCATCACTATCTTGTCTAATCCAGAGTTATCATGCAAATGGAAAATAAAATAACAAAATCATAAAGCCGAGCCATTCAGCTATTACAAAACTTAGATAACACTAACTGTAAACCTTTTATTATCTAACTTGCGATCCGCCCCGGCTTCGCACGGGTGCAATGCTGATACTAAATATAAACAATTTTCGTACAAAAAATTAAACCGACTTCAAAACCACAAATAGGCACTCAAATGCGAAAAATAAACTAAAATCATTGTTATAAGCGCTACTCACTCATCTATTTGAAGTCGGTGCCAGCTAAATCTAACAGGTATAGGATAGATACTACTTACCTGTGCCTACATAGCATCAATCTACTAACTTTTTGACCTGACTGGCACCGACTTCAAATAGATGAGTGAGTAGCGCTTATAACAATGATTTTAGTTTATTTTTCGCTTTTGAGTGCCTATTTGTGGTTTTGAAGTCGGTTTAATTTTTTGTACGAAAATTGTTTATTTTACTCTTTTTAGTGTACAAGAACAAAATTAAAAATTTTGATTAAACCCCGACTACCTTGGATTTGTTATTTGTACAACATTCTACTAGTCAAGCCCTTTCATTCGATACCCATATAAAGGGAGTTGTGAAAAAACAAATGTATTTCGGCATTTTGTGGAAGCGGCCATCTTGGATTTGAATTTTTTCATAGTGAAAAGTATTCTACTAGTCAAGCTCTTTCGTTTGATACCCAAATTGAGGTAGTAATGAAAATATAATATAATTCGCCATTTTGTCGTGGTGGCCATTTTGGATTTGAAATTTGTTATAGTACATAGTATTCTACTAGTCAAGCCCTTTCATTTGATACCCAAATTGAGGTAGGTTGTGAAAATATTTTGTCCGCCATTTTGTGGAGGCGGCCATCTTGAATCGACATTAACCAGACATAGCTAAGAACATCTGCTATGGTATTAACCTTGAAATAAAATAAACCGCATCGAAATCGGCCCATCTGTTTGAGTTCTACTACGGTGCCACAGCAGATAGACAGACACACAGACAGACATCGACGTCACTTATAACACCCCTTTTTTTGGTCGGGGTTAAAAACAAGTTTTATTAAAGCATTTACACAATTTTGTATTGACAGGGTCGAGATTCATAACTTTTGTGAAATCTACAACGTCATCCAGATACGCAATTTTTCAGTTTTTGGTTCATATTTCAAAAACTACTTGACCGATTTCGAAAAGATTTATATGGGACCATTCGGGAAGCATACCCATCCGAACACAAAAGAAATTTTAAAATCGGTTTAGAGGTTCTCAAGAAATCAGGTAACATACATAAAAAAAAAATTTAAAAAAACATAGGGGTCGAATTGATAACCTCCTCCTTTTTTTGGAAGTCGGTTAATAAGTACTAATAAAAATGGTTATTGTGAGTTATTTCCAAGTGATAGAAATATACTGTTGCAGACTTTTTTGTAGACCTTTTGGAGGGGTACAATATTGGTTTAAATTATTTGTGCAAAAAATGTGCTTATTTATGACATTACATTAGAGACCTCTGAAATTATCCAAGTTTCTCTGATATTTTATGCTCATATAAACCTTCGGCTAATTCAGCTGAGCGACTCAAACGGCGCAAATATGCAACCCTCGGAAGTGGTTACAAATTTGAGCCCTTTGGGGTTGAGACATTGGGACCGTGGGGGCCGGGAGCTCACCTCATCTTCAAAAGCCTATCCGAGCGCTTGGTCTACGCGACGCGTGACCAAAATGCTGGCGTTTATTTGGCCCAACGCATAAGCATTGCCATTCAGCGTGGTAATGCCGCCAGCATGCTGGGTACGCTTCCGATTGGTAGTGGGCTTGAACATCTTGATCATCTGTAGACCTACAGTGGTCTATGGATAATTCAGGTGTGCTTAGTGTAAGTAGTTAGTTAGGTTTGTAGTGTAGTGTAGTTCTCATTGTATTTTAGTTTTGTTAATAAAGGGTCTGCCCAGATATAAACCCTTGAATATCACTCTATCGATTTAAAACCCCGCATCAAAATTTTTATGGTAGTCTTAAAGATCTAAGGATATATAGGGACGGACAGACGTTGGAAGTGACTTTGTTTTATATTATGTATTGATGATTTATAATGACGCAATCATCATGCTGTCGGTACGAAAGGTCCCACTTAAAATCGCTGCGAAAATTAGTCATTATTTGTCGTAAAAAGTAAATGATAAAAAATGTAGTGTCGGATAACCATAAAAGATAGACATCAACAAATAGAGGAGGTTTCTGTAGACCTTTTCAATGTGTACAATACTTAATCCATTATTTTGATAAATCTCGTAGCGTTCAGCCTGCGTTTGCAATGTTAGCAAAAAAATGTAGATAATTATTTACATCACATTAGAAACTTCAAAAATAATAGTATTTCTCTACTGTTTAATGGATGTTATTTTACAGATAAACCTTCCTCTTCAATCACTCTATCTATTTTAAAAACCCGCATCAAAACCCGTTGCGTAGTTTTAGAGATTTAAGCATACATAGATAGGGTTATAGGGACAGAGAAAACGACTTCATTTTACACTATGTAGTGAAGTGATAGTGATAGTGAAGTTATGTGGAACGCTACTACTTAGTTATCCGAAAGTAAGTTTTACACATAATTACGATTAACTTTTACTGTGACTTTCTTTTCTTTACATTGTGTCAAATACAAAATAACGTTGGGCATAGTATGTTGAGTGCTTCTGCATTATAAAGATACCTATGGTTTGGTATCTAAGCATCTAGTGGCCCTACTGCCTATTGAACGTTGGACTAGCGAAGAAGGTGCAGGGCCTTAATACTCATAACCTAATCTTATCAACGAGTAGTATATCGCGTGCGACGACTAGCTAAAGGCCACCTCGACGGTACGAACTCGGCTTGGGTTATCGCCTATAGGGAAGATTAAGAATCGACCTAACATCCTAGAGTGGGGATGCTCTACGGCCATAATGGGGAGGAATGTGTACACCACATTTCTTTGGGTTTTATGCAAGTCACCGTAAAATTATAAACATCACTAGATTATATAGCTGGTCTCGTGGCTTAGTGAGTGGTAACTCTGACTGCGAAGCCGGAGGTCGTGGGTTCGATTCCCACCCAGTGCAAATATTTGTGTGATGAATACAAATATTTGTACTGTGTCTGGGTGTTTCTATGTTTAATACGTATGTATAATACGTATGTATTTACAACTATATAAGTATTACATCAGCTATCTGGCCGCCATAGTACAAGCTTTGCTTATTTTGGGGTCAGGTGGTGTTGTGTGTGAAGTGTCCATCAATATTTAAATATTTAGCTGTACCCTGCCACGCTACGCTGTGCCGCATTGTAATGCAAAAATTATATAAAAACAATCCTTGATGCGGATTATATATCATTGTAAAATTTCAGCTCGATCGGTGCAGAACTTTTTGAGTTTCTGAAGCGTACACAAACCAACATAACATTTTTTAATATAAAAGATTTGGCGACGCCGACGGCGAACTAAAAATCAGACGACGTCAGATTGTAAACTAAACTAACCTACCTACGGATTATAATCTCACGCGTTACATTATTAACTAATCGTTTACGCGTTTACAATTTTAAGGTGACACAAACAAGTAAATCACTTTCCCTTAATCCTCTTGCAAAACGTATTCATAATTATTATCAGATAGACTTTATCGCTGAAAGACAATAATAAGGAAAATCCCTTTAAGCTGAGTACAGGCGTTCTACGCGTACCTCTATCTTGTCAATTTTATATCTTTATTTGATTTCCACTGTTATCATAATACTCTTACCTAAAATAATATCTTATGTCTCGGTTGTAGATGTCTACCTAGGTGACATTTATAACGGAGATATAAACTTTAGACTAAGAACTCACGGAGCTATTTTGTACCGTGCCCGCCCCGATGATATGACTGCGGTTTATTTCTAAACCACGAAACCGGTTATTAGCGCGGTAACGTAGCCGTCACGATGATGAGGTTATCGCCCGCAAAAATGGTGAGATGATCGAAAGACAGCAACCAGCCCCTAATGATCGTTAAGCGCGCAGGGGCAATCCGCCGAGGTAGCGAGTTACCGTGGCCCAAGCAATTCTACTACAAGGCCAAGGCAAGAACATAGGCCTCCCCCCTAGATTTCCACAACGAACGGTCCTGCGCAACTTGCAACCAGCGGTTTCCAGCGACCTTTGTGAGGTCATCTGTCCATCTAGTGGGAGGCCGTCCAACACTGCGTCTTCCGGTTCGTGGTAGCCACTCGAGATACTTTCATCACCCTTGGGTTTTCAGTTCGGCGAGCGATGTGGCCTGCCCATTGCCACTTCAGCTTGCTTACTCTTTGAGCTATGTCGGCCACTTTCGTTCTTTTGCGAATATCCTCATTACGGATTCTGTCGCGCAAAGAGACTCCGAGCATAGCTCTCTCCATAGCTCGCTGTGTGACTTTGAGCTTCGTTATGAGGCCCACAGTGAAGGACCATCTCTCCGCCATTGCCCCATTCAGACACCGCCTCAAGGGTCAAGCTCAAACGTTCAATCAAACTCTCTCTCAGTACCAGTTTGCTGCCCACTGGCTCCCGCGCTAGATATGTATGTGGCTCTCTACAACGGTACTATCATCTGCGTACCCAAAGATACTGGGCTTCAACAGATCATTAATGCGGAGCAGGAAAAGTGTGGCAGAGAGTACTGACACTTGAGGAACTCTGTCATTGAAAGCCATTTGATCCGACGAGCAGCCATCAATGACGACTCGTATGGATCAATCCCTCAAGAAGTCCCATATCCGCAATAAACCCAGGAGACAAACTATAACGAAAGCTTGCTTATAAGGCCATCATGCCAAACCCTGTCGAAAGCCTTCGAGATATCCAGGGAGACTACAAGTGCTTCCCGTGTTTCTCAATAGCTTCCTCAAGATGTGGTGACGTACGCTAGAATAGAATAATAATAAATACAATTTTACCGCTACTAAACATTTAATTTTAGTTTCATAGAAACAAATCGACTTTTAATCAATTTTAGGCTGATACTTCACCAAAGCGGAGATGTGCGAGATGAGACGAAATGTTTTTTAACAACCAATAAATTTCGTCGTTCAAAATCTCGTTTCTGCTCATCTCTAGTGGAGACCACTAAGTGGAGATGTATTATATTTGTATGGCGCGATGAAATTTAAAATTTAGAAGCAAGGTTGGTCAACTGAATTCAGGAGCAAGTATAGAAGCAAGTAAGAAGCAAACAATCCAACTTCTGAATTTAGTATGTTATCTTCACAGATAACTGTTTCTGTAATCTGTAGTTATCTTACTGAATGATATCATACTTCGACTATATTTGCCAAGTGTATTAAGCCTCTATCCTTACCTTTGGCCTGGATAAGTTTTCAGAGCTATACTCAATTTTTTCTCCACCTCCTTGTCGAAGTTCCCCATGTTTTCTAACGCTATGAGGCCCGTGTCCGTCGCTCCAAAGCAAATCGTCAACACGCGGACTCCAGTATTGGTAATAGTCATCGGACTGAAACAAAAACAATTTATATTTTTATGGTACAGAGTGAAAGGACGAGCAGGTAATGTACCTGATGATAAGAAACACGCCAATCACAAAAATTATAACAGTAGGTATAATTATTTTTTTCAATTCAGTTCAATTTATTTAATTTGCAAATGTAGTAGAAAATCAAATGTACAAATATGTGGTATCGATTAAATAATATAGAAAAAGTGGCGCTTGAACATGAAAAAAAATTACAAAATGAACTGAAACTCATTTCTGCAACTGAAGGCCACTTTACATCCCCACATATTCGAGGCCGTCTCTCAGGAGACGAGACTATATCCACCTTGACAAGAACAAAATTAAAATTTTGATTAAACCCCGACTACCTAAGATTTGTTATTTATACAACATTCTACTAGTCATTCTTCATTCGATACCCATATAAAGGAGTTGTGAAAACAAATGTATTTCGGCATTTTTGAAGCGGCCATCTTGGATTTGAATTTTTCATAGTGAAAAGTATTCTACTAGTCGCTCTTTCGTTTGATACCCAAATTGAGGTAGTAATGAAAAAATATATAATTCGCCATTTTGTCGTGGTGGCCATTTTGGATTTGAAATTTGTTATAGCGTATAGTATTCTACTAGTCAAGCCCTTTCATTTGATACCCAAATTGAGGTAGGTTGTGAAGAAATATTTTGTCCGCCATTTTGTGGAGGCGGCCATCTTGAATCGATATTAACCAGACATAGCTAAGAACATCTGCTATGGTATTAACCTTGAAATAAAAAAAACTGCATCGAAATCGGCCCATCTGTTTGAGTTCTACTACGGTGCCACAGCAGATAGACAGACACACAGACAGACATCGACGTCACTTATAACACCCCTTTTTGGTCGGGGTTAAAACAAGTTTTATTAAAGCATTTACACAATTTTGTATTGACAGGGTCGAGATTCATAACTTTTGTGAAATCTACAACGTCATCCAGATACGCAATTTTTCAGTTTTTGGTTCATATTTCAAAAACTACTTGACCGATTTCGAAAAGATTTATATGGGACCATTCGGGAAGCATACCCATCCGAACACAAAAAGAAATTTTAAAATCGGTTTAGAGGTTCTCAAGAAATCAGGTAACATACATAAAAAAAAATTTAAAAACATAGGGTCGAATTGATAACCTCCTCCTTTTTTTGGAAGTCGGTTAATAAGTACTAATAAAAATGGTTATTGTGAGTTATTTCCAAGTGATAGAAATATACTGTTGCAGACTTTTTTGTAGACCTTTTGGAAGGGTACAATATTGGTTTAAATTATTTGTGCAAAAATGTGCTTATTTATGACATTACATTAGAGACCTCTGAAATTATCCAAGTTTTCTGATATTTTATGCTCATATAAACCTTCGGCTAATTCAGTTGAGCGACTCAAACGGCGCAAATATGCAACCTCGGAAGTGGTTACAAATTTGAGCCCTTTGGGGTTGAGACATTGGGACCGTGGGGCTGGAGCTCACCTCATCTTCAAAAGCCTATCCGAGCGCTTGGTTCACGCGACGCGTGACCAAAATGCTGGCGTTTATTTGGCCCAACGCATAAGCATTGCCATTCAGCGTGGTAATGCCGCCAGCATGCTGGGTACGCTTCCGATTGGTAGTGGGCTTGAACATCTTGATCATCTGTAGACCTACAGTGGTCTATGGATAACTCAGGTGTGCTTAGTGTAAGTAGTTAGTTAGGTTTGTAGTGTAGTGTAGTTCTCATTGTATTTTAGTTTTGTTAATAAAGGGTCTGCCCAGATATAAACCTTCCCTTGAATATCACTCATCGATTTAAAACCCGCATCAAAAATTTTATGGTAGTCTTAAAGATCTAAGGATATATAGGGACGGACAGACGTTGAAGTGACTTTGTTTTATATTATGTATTGATGATTTATAATGACGCAATCATCATGCTGTCGGTACGAAAGGTCCCACTTAAAATCGCTGCGAAAATTAGTCATTATTTGTCGTAAAAAGTAAATGATAAAAAATGTAGTGTGGGATAACCATAAAAGATAGACATCAACAAATAGAGGAGGTTTCTGTAGACCTTTTCAATGTGTACAATACTTAATCCATTATTTTGATAAACTCGTATGTTCAGCCTGCGTTTGCAATGTTAGCAAAAAATGTAGATAATTATTTACATCACATTAGAAACTTCAAAATAATAGTATTTTCTACTGTTTAATGGATGTTATTTTACAGATAAACCTTCCTCTTCAATCACTCTATCTATTTTAAAACCCGCATCAAACCCGTTGCGTAGTTTTAGAGATTTAAGCATACATAGATAGGGTTATAGGACAGAGAAAACGACTTCATTTTACACTATGTAGTGAAGTGATAGTGATAGTGAAGTTATGTGAACGCTACTACTTAGTTATCCGAAAGTAAGTTTTACACATAATTACGATTAACTTTACTGTGACTTTATTTTCTTTCATCATCAGCCGCAAGACGTCCACTGCTGAACATAGGCCTCCCCCCTAGATTTCCACAACGATCGGTCCTGCGCAACCTGCAACCAGCGGTTTCCAGCGACCTTTGTAAGGTCATCTGTCCATCTAGTGGGAGGCCGTCCAACACGGCGTCTTCCGGTTCGTGGTCGCCACTGAGAACCTTTTCTTCCCCATCGGTTGTCAGTTCTGCGAGCGATGTGGCCTGCCCATTGCCACTTCAGCTTGCTTACTCTTTTTTGCGAATATCCTCATTACGGATTCTGTCGCGCAAAGAGACTCTGAGCATAGCTCTCCATAGCTCGCTGTGTGACTTTGAGCTTCGTTATGAGGCCCACAGTTAAAGACCACGTCTCAGTTCCATAAGCCATCACTGGCAACAGGCACTGGTTAAAGACTTTCGTCTTTAGGCATTGGGGTATTCTGAACTCAAAGATGTGCCGAATTTTCCCGAACGCTGCCCATCCGAGTTGGATCCTTCGCTGGACCTCTTTGTCGAAGTTGGATCTACCTAATTGGATTTTTTGACCCAGGTAGACGTATTCGTCATCAATTTCGAGTGTGGTATTCCCAACAATAACCGGTACAGGTGAGACATGAACATTTGACATGACTTTTGTCTTGTCCATATTCATCCTCAAACCTACCTGTTGGTATACTCTACTGAGGTCCCTGAGCATAGCACCGAGGTCCTCCAGCGACTCCGCCACAATGACTATGTCGTCGGCAAACCGAAGGTTTCGAAGATAACAGTTTCAGTTTTCAGAACAGTTTCGGAGATATAACATCTCCCTGTCTCACGCCTTTCTGTAGCTGGATATGTTTTGTGCACTGGTCCTATAATCGGACAGACATTGTGGCTTTACTGTAGATACACTTCAACACTTCGATTTAGCGATAGTCAATGCGGCATCGCTGGAGAGACTGAAGCACTGCCCAGGTCTCGATGGAATCGAAGGCTTTCTCATAGTCCACATACGCTATACATAGTGGCCGATTATACTCCTCGGTTTTCTGTATAATCTGCCGAAGCGTATGGATGTGGTCTATGGTACTATAGCCTTTTCGGAAACCGGCTTGTTCGGGTGGCTGGAAGTCGTCAAACCTGCGTGCGAGACGATTCGTGATGACCCTCGAAAACAACTTATAAACGTGGCTCAGAAGTGAGATGGGTCTGTAGTTCTTCAACAAGGTGTTGTCACCTTTTTGAAGAAGAGCACCACCACACTTCTGCTCCACGATTTTAGTATTTTCATTGTGTCAAATACAAAATAACGTTGGGCATAGTATGTTGAGTGCTTCTGCATTATAAAGATACCTATGGTTTGGTAAGTATCTAGTGGCCTCTACTGCCTATTGAACGTTGGACTAGCGAAGAAGTTGCAGGGCCTTAATACTCATAACCTAATCTTATCAACGAGTAGTATATCGCGTGCGACGACTAGCTAAAGGCCACCTCGACGGTACGAACTCGGCTTGGGTTATCGCTCATAGGAAGATTAAGAATCGACCTAACATCCTAGAGTGGGGATGCTCTACGGTCATAATGGGGAGGAATGTGTACACCACATTTCTTTGGGTTTTATGCAAGTCACCGTAAAATTATAAACATCACTAGATTATATAGCTGGTCTCGTGGCTTAGTGAGTGGTAACCTGACTGCGAAGCCGGAGGTCGGGTTCGATTCCACCCAGTGCAAATATTTGTGTGATGAATACAAATATTTGTACTGTGTCTGGGTGTTTCTATGTATAATACGTATGTATTTACAACTATATAAGTATTACATCAGCTATCTGGCCGCCATAGTACAAGCTTTGCTTATTTTGGGGTCAGGTGGTGTTGTGTGTGAATTGTCCATCAATATTTAAATATTTAGCTGTACCCTGCCACGCTACGCTGTGCCGCATTGTAATGCAAAAATTATATAAAACAATCTTTGATGCGGATTATATATCATTGTAAAATTTCAGCTCGATCGGTGCAGAACTTTTTGAGTTTCTGAAGCGTACACAAACCAACATAACATTTTTAATATAAAAGATTTGGCGACGCCGACGGCAGACTAAAATCAGACGACGTCAGATTGTAAACTAAACTAACCTACCTACGGATTATAATCTCACGCGTTACATTATTAACTAATCGTTTACGCGTTTACAATTTTAAGGTGACACAAACAAGTAAATCACTTTCCCTTAATCCTCTTGCAAAACGTATTCATAATTATTATCAGATAGACTTTATCGCTGAAAGACAATAATAAGGAAAATCCCTTTTGCTGAGTACAGGCGTTCTACGCGTACCTCTATCTTGTCAATTTTATATCTTTATTTGATTTCCACTGTTATCATAATACTCTTACCTAAAATAATATCTATGTGTCGGGTTGTAGATGTCTACCTAGGTGACATTTATAACGGAGATATAAACTTTAGACTAAGAACTCACGGAGCTATTTTGTACCGTGCCCGCCCCGATGATATGACTGCGGTTTATTTCTAAACCACGAAACCGGTTATTAGCGCGGTAACGTAGCCGTCACGATGATGAGGTTATCGCCCGCAAAATGGTGAGATGATCGAAAGACAGCAACCAGCCCCTAATGATCGTTAAGCGCGCAGGGCAATCCGCCGAGGTAGCGAGTTACCGTGGCCCAAGCAATTCTACTACAAGGCCAAGGCAAGAACATAGGCCTCCCCCCTAGATTTCCACAACGAACGGTCCTGCGCAACTTGCAACCAGCGGTTTCCAGCGACCTTTGTGAGGTCATCTGTCCATCTAGTGGGAGGCCGTCCAACACTGCGTCTTCCGGTTCGTGGTAGCCACTGAGATACTTTCATCACCCTTGGGTTTTCAGTTCGGCGAGCGATGTGGCCTGCCCATTGCCACTTCAGCTTGCTTACTCTTTGAGCTATGTCGGCCACTTTCGTTCTTTTGCGAATATCCTCATTACGGATTCTGTCGCGCAAAGAGACCTGAGCATAGCTCTCTCCATAGCTCGCTGTGTGACTTTGAGCTTCGTTATGAGGCCCACAGTGAAGGACCATCTCAGAGTCATAGGACATCCGCCACTGGTTAAAGACTTTTGTCCCCATTCAGACACCGCCCCTCAAGGCCTCAAGGGTCAAGCTCAAACGTTCAATCAAACTCTCTCTCAGTACCAGTTTGCTGCCCACTGGCTCCCGCGCTAGATATGTATGTGGCTCTCTACAACGGTACTATCATCTGCGTACCCAAAGATACTGGGCTTCAACAGATCATTAATGCGGAGCAGGAAAAGTGTCAAACAGAGAGTACTGACACTTGAGGAACTCTGTCATTGAAAGCCATTTGATCCGACGAGCAGCCATCAATGACGACTCGTATGGATCAATCCCTCAAGAAGTCCCATATCCACGCAATAAACCCAGGAGACAAACTATAACTTGAAAGCTTGCTTATAAGGCCATCATGCCAAACCCTGTCGAAAGCCTTCGAGATATCCAGGGAGACTACAAGTGCTTCCCCGTGTTTCTCAATAGCTTCACTCAAGATGTGAGTGACGTACGCTAGAATAGAATAATAATAAATACAATTTTCATCGCTACTAAACATTTAATTTTAGTTTCATAGAAACAAATCGACTTTTTAATCAATTTTAGGCTGATACTTCACCAAAGCGGAGATGTGCGAGATGAGACGAAATGTTTTTTAACAACCAATAGAATTTCGTCGTTCAAACATCTCGTTTCTGCTCATCTCTAGTGGAGACCACTAAGTGGAGATGTATTATATTTGTATGGCGCGATGAAATTTAAAATTTAGAAGCAAGGTTGGTCAACTGAATTCAGGAGCAAGTATAGAAGCAAGTAAGAAGCAAGCAATCCAACTTCTGAATTTAGTATGTTATCTTCACAGATAACTGTTTCTGTAATCTGTAGTTATCTTACTGAATGATATCATACTTCGACTATATTTAGCCAAGTGTATTAAGCCTCTATCCTTACCTTTGGCCTGGATAAGTTTTCAGAGCTATACTCAATTTTTTCTCCACCTCCTTGTCGAAGTTCCCCATGTTTTCTAACGCTATGAGGCCCGTGTCCGTCGCTCCAAAGCAAATCGTCAACACGCGGACTCCAGTATTGAGGTAATAGTCATCGGACTGAAACAAAAAACAATTTATATTTTTTTATGGTACAGAGTGAAAGGACGAGCAGGTAATGTACCTGATGATAAGAAACACGCCAATCACAAAAAATTATAACAGTAGGTATAATTATTTTTTTCAATTCAGTTCAATTTATTTAATTTGCAAATGTAGTAGAAAATCAAATGTACAAATATGTAGGTATCGATTAAATAATATAGAAAAAGTGGCGCTTGAACATGAACAAAAAAAAATTACAAAAATGAACTGAAACTCATTTCTGCAACTGAAGGCCACTTTACATCCCCACATATTCGAGGCCGTCTCTCAGGAGACGAGACTATATCCACCTTGTTAGCCAAGTGCGGAATGGTAATTGCTTGTCAAGCAAAACGGCATACGGAAAGTGTCTGGGAGTGTTGCGGCCTTATTTTTAAAGACATTGCCTAACAAGAACAAAATTAAAAATTTTGACTAACCCCCGACTACCTAAGATTTGTTATCTGTACAACATTCTACTAGTCAAGCCCTTTTGTGGCATCGGCCATCTCAGATTTAAAATTTGTCATAGTGCAAAGTATTCTACTAATTAAGCCCTTTCGTTTGATACCCATATTGAGGTAGTAGTGAAAAAAATATATAATTCGCCATTTTGTAGTTGCGGCCATCTTGGATTTGAAATTTGTTATAGCGTATAGTACTCTACTAGTTAAGCCCTTTCATTTGATACCCATATTGAGGGAGGTTGTGAAAGAAATATTTTATCCGCCATTTTGTGAGGCGGCCATTTTGAATCGATATTAACCAAACATAGCTAAGAACACCCGCACGATAATAAACTTTCAAATAAAAAAAAAACGCATCGAAATCGGCTCATCCGTTTGAGCTCTACGGTGCCACAGACAGACACACACAGACAGACAGACATCGACGTCAAACTTATAACACCCCTTTTTTTGGTCGGGGTTAAAATACATGAAAATGAGTTATTAGAAAATACGTGAAGTAAGTAAGGTTTTTGTGTACCTTCTGGGCCCCATATCTCAAAATTGGTCATCTAAGCAAGTTATGGGGTAAGCATGTGTTCTTAGTACGTACTACATAACTCTGCTCAATCGTCCACATTTTGTTCATCAGAACATACGTGACGTCTGGCGGGCCTGGGATCTCTCTACTCTACTCTACTACGCTCAGTAGTGGAATTCGATTGACTTGGTTAATATATTTGTATTTGACATTATATATGTATATGATATTTACAATGTGGCACAGGACTCATCACGATCTGAATAATTATTATGTAATTGATGCGGATGCAGCTTTATGCGTCGTGGTGAAAACTCTGCGGATTTTTAAAGACTAAATGAGGGTAGATAGATATCTCCTAATTTCCTAACGGTCGTAATGTTGCCAAAATGTTGAGGTAATCAAAAAATAATTTTAATTTAGATCGTGACTTTTTTAACTTTAATAGGTTTACATTAAGGGCGTGTGGGCCGTAATTTTGAATTTTTAAAACAACTTTAAGACCTTTAAAATAGTGTATTAAACTCTGAAAAAAATATATGTAATAGTTAAGGATCTAATCTAGTGCAATTCGCAGTCAGTAACACGATTTAATGAATTTTACTTGATAGAAAAAAATCCCAAAGTTACCTCTTTTCAAAAAGGTTTTTCAAGTTTATGACTAAACTAATTAAAATTTTTACTAAATTTTTATACTCAACGAAAGCCACTAAAAGTTATAGATGCATTCGCAGAGCTTGACTTGATAAAAGTATCAGTTATTCACTATGTTTTAATATTCACCATATATATAGCGCGCCGTTCGGCAAGCCTGATCAGTCGCGTTTCGGCGCTCACGGACGACGGGCCTGTGCTTGATTTTGCAATTTTGACAACCGATAAATTTTAAATATTACGATCATAGTGCCACAGTATAACAATATCAGTAGGTATTACTAGTGAAGCACGCTATGATCTTGATTTTTGATACCGTTTTCATTGGAATTGCAAATAGACGCTGATACTAATTAGTACGCTGTTTACTTTATGTTGTAGACCAAAAGGGGAGTCTCAAAAAACTGACGTCGATACCACATCAGTAAAAAATTCAATGCGGATGCAATGGAAAATAGATAAGTATCGGTAAAATATGCGTCCGTTAAATCAGAGATCGGGATAAGGAAATAATGAGAGGGGAGAAATCCCCTGCGTAAATCCCCTAATATAAGTAGTACGCCTGGGGAAGTATCACACCTTTGCCAGTTATTCAACCGCCAAACAGTAACGTGAAAACATTACTGTGTTCCGGTTTGAAGGGCAATGTTTCCGGAGAAATTACAGATTTAACATCTTAGATCTCTGGGTGATGAGAGCAGTGCTAGGTAATGATTAGGACTCATCATGTTCCAATAGCTTCATGTCACTGTGCTGTTATGTGGCAGGCATGTTGCTTACCATCAGGCACATGTCCTGCTCGTCTCGACACTTCTTAAATAAAAAAATACCAACTTTGATTCGGTTAATGTGGCTCAATGTTCACTGGAAACAAATATCATGGATTTTAATCTACGAGTATTAACATTTGCTCGCGTTCATGCCAGATTTAGATATTCAGCTTTGATTAGCGAGCGTCACGTCAACTTGTATGCTCTAAGTATCCTCTCCACTTCCTCGTTTTGTTCTATGTTTGGGCTAGCACGTAGTACGAACCTATGACGTTGGCCGGCGTTTGGTATCATTTATGATACCTAACTTGCATTTATATGCCATTTAGGTAAATTCTTTGGTAGTAAGGTACTTAGTACTTGGAAGAAAAGTCCTCGCATACAGATCTTACCACTTTGGAAGAGACTTTCGCGCAAACTATTCAGTTAAGAAAAAAAATTTTAGGAACTTCAATACAAATTTGAACACTTTCCATAGAAACACGTATTTTTTTACACACAGGTTTTGTTAGAGTTTTTAATTTTTTATTTCTTTTCTAAGTTTGTGACACCACCAAAATTTATTGTTTTTTCATTTTTTTGTAAGAAAATGTAAATATTGTTCATAGAAATTTAGACACTCGACCAAATTTGATAAGAAGCCTTTTAGGCAGTAAAATTACTAGTAGAATTTAACTCTGCACTAAATTTCCGATTCGTATTTTTTATATAAGGTTTAGAATCATTTCCTGAGCATAAAATCACAAAATAATAACAAATCCAGGTGGAGCTTCAAGCGCCAGCTCGAAAAAACGTTTTTGGCTGATATTCTGAAAAGTTATAAACCCTATTATTATTGTAGAAAATAAAATTTCCATTTTTGTTGCCAGTAAACTTTTTTTTTCGAACTTACCGATTACGATTTATTATGTCAAATTTGATGATAACAATGTAAAAATAATAAGATGTGAATTCTGTTCCCAGTAGCATAAACATGCCCCTTTTTACCGGAATGGAAGATGGGTTATGTTTTTCGCGCGTGACTTTTATGTTTGTAAATCTTTTATTTCCACATTTATTCCAAACGGCTGGATGGATTTTGGTAACTAAGATATTGTAAGACTAGTCTCATTCGCCAAAGTGTCCTTAGATAGTAGGTAATATTTTTTTACGTGTAGATTTTTTGTAGTCGGGGTTTTTAAATTAAAGTTATTCTATCATATTGCTCGTTGCTCACTAATAAACAGCACCGTTCATCATCATGATTGCAGAGTTGAACGAAGAGTTTGGTCTCCACTTTTGTAACAAGAACAACTAAGCTGTGAAACGCATTGCCAGAGTGGGTTTTTGTCGAAGGTTCGAAAGTTGGGGTTACGAGGTACACTGTGCTTGTTTCAATTAGAGAAGACCACATCATTTACATCCACTATTATCGGCATCATCGCAATCGTATTATTAAATGGGTTATAAATCGTAAACGGTAAGTTTTACAAAAGTTTACTAGCAACAAAAGATGCAAAATTTTATTTTCTACAATTATTGTCAAAATATATAGTTTCCAAAATATCGGCAAAAACAGTTTTTTTTCAATTGGCGTTTGAAGCTCTACCTGGATCTGTGAGCATTTTGTAATTTTATGCTCAGTAAGTGATCTTTACCTCATAGAAAAAAATTGGATTAGAAATTTAGTGCAAAGTTAACCAAAAAAACCATCTATTTTTACTGTCCTTTCATTACGTTTCAGCACATTTTTTTTAATTTTTGACGAACTTGTGAATTATTAGGAAACTTTTTAAAAAGATGCATGAAATTGGAAAAGCCGTTCTCAACTTATAGTGTGACCAAAAAGAAAAGGTTGAGTTTTGTATATCTACGAGTATAGATAAATTTAGTATTTCTTCGTTTCACTTCACAATTCACAAAATTGTTTCACTAGTATAAACAGTATAAACAAATCTTGAACAAAAAATGAGTTTTAAATTACATAGTCTAATATTTTAATGTTATTTCTGCACTGTGGCACCGATTCCGCGGTCGGTGACGGTCGCGAGAACAAGACAGCTTTAAATGCCTAATTTGACAGAACTACCTGGCCTTAACCGCCATCTCGCCCGATGTAAAGAGACGATGCGGTCTACGATGGTGCGTGCTTACGTAGAAGAAACCAGTTTACTCTCGATTTTAAGGCACCAAACTTATAACCATCGGAAAAAAACACTCAGGCAACTAGGCGTTAAAAAGAACGTCTAGGCTGAGGCTTTCCTCATCATAAAAGTAGAGTCAAACCTTTTCGTTAACATGAACATCAACCATGAAACGAAGTCGCTTTCTCAAGTAGTCTGATAGGAAAAAGAGCAAGTAATATTAGAATATTTAATCATGCAGATCAGTTGCACACTCTCCGAAGTGCATCCCATAAAAACTGATAAGGTAGCAATTTTCCGGCGATATTCAAGACTTAAGCTTCTGAGTGACTGAGTCCTGTGCCATGTTTTCAATGTGAGTTAAAATCGTAAAAGTTAAAAAACTATCGTATGAATACAATAAATTTTCTGACAAATAAACAATTTGATTTGAATCGTAATGAATCGTAATCGTTCACTCACTCCTACTCCGACGCTGAATTGCATCACAGCGCTCTTCGTGGCATTATAAATAGGAGTATACGGCATCGGATGCAAGGCTGCTACAGAAGATATATTGATGATGGCTCCCCCTTTTCCGCCTTGGTCTTTGCGCATGAGCTCCAAGGCTTTTATGGTACCGGTTACGACTGCTGTCTGAAAAAATTAAACACCAGAAATAACCCAACTACCTCTTTTTCTTGAAAAAACTCAACACCGAACTACCAAGAAGAGTTCGTTTTTGTAATAACTTGATCCTAGGGCTTTCTATAAGTCTTACTAATCGGAGGTCAACGCAAATACATTTTCAATAAAGAGACACATTCATGTAGACAAAAAAAACTTTTTTCTTAAAACAATCTTTATAATTAATTGTAGTTTTTGATTTAATAATGACCATTTTTTTTAAATCTAAAACAAGATGAGTTTTTAACAATAAAAAATAATTAACTATGGGATAGTTAGCGTGACAATATGGTGGAATGGTACCTGGATACCATATTTAATGACAATATAAATAAGAATAATTAATTACAGGATATTTGCCGTGGCATTATTAGGTCTGTTATCAATCCCACAAATTAATTAATAAAATTAATTTTATTTCACTAAAAATACTTTTAAGTAGTCAACGTCTGCGGATTTGTTTTAAATGAAATCTAAAGATGTTCCTACCCCAAATGAAAATTTGATTAAAAAATTACCCACTTACTTGTGGACACTTTTTTGCATCACCATAAAAGCAAAGCTTGCACCATATAATAGCTGATATTATATTTATTTAAAACAATCTAAATCTATATTTACCTACGATATAAATAAAATACACAGAACATACAATATTTCCTTAAAAATATGTTCACTGTTTAACTTACAACATTGATATCTATTTCTTTTCTGTGAGTTCTCCAGCTGTCATTGAGTATGGCCGCTCCATTTATAACAACGTACTCATCATTCTTGTCTCCTAGTACTGCTTCATAGTTTGCCAAGAGATTCTCTTCGTTGGTGACATCACACTTCAGGAATTTTACTTTCTGGTTGCCATATTTTGCATTTAATTCATTCTGTAGAGCAGTTCCTTTTATTTCGTCTAAATCTAAGATGACAATTTTCTGAAAAACCAAAAAAATTTAAAAAGCAGACTACAAGAAATTGTTTCCATTTACTTTTGGCGCGTTAAAGATGAGGTTATATTTTTACGATGTAAACACATATCGGCATGAAAACCCTACACTCTGAAATAGTAGTAGTAGTACTTAGTAGTGGTAGGACTCCTACCAGAGTCTGCCTGGGGAAGTACCACGCCTTTTCCAGTTATTCTACCGCCAAGCAGTATTGTGAAAACATTACTGTGTTCCGGTTTGAAGGCCAATGTTTCCAGAGAAATCACAGGGCTTAGAGATATAACATCTTAGATCTCTGGGTGATGAGCGCAGTGCAGTGCTAGGTAATAATTTGGACTCTTCGTATTCTAATAGCTACATGTCACTGTGATGCTATGGGCAGGCACGTTACTTACCGTCAGGCACATGCCCTGCTCGTGTCGTCACTTTATACTTAATTTTTTAATTATTGTGACTAGCTTCAGATTTATACTTCTTGCGTTGCGCATTATCGATTTTGTTATATTACGAAGTTGACTTCGTAAGAAAAAGTATTAATTGCGTGTGTATTATTTTTGTTAATAACAGTTTTATCATGTACAGATACTGTTAATAAATAAGTTTTTTTATTGCACAAGTTGCACATCTACCGCCAATGTCCCAGCCATACTCGAACCGAGTGGCCTTGCGCCTGACGATGGCAAAAGACCTGACGGTATGACTGTTGTGCCTTGGAAGTTGGGTCGACCCCCAAATGTGGGACGCAACTTGCGTCGATACTCTGGCACTATCACATCTTCCAGAGACATAGAGTAGGGCCGGTGCAGCGGCTAATTCAGCTGAGCGAATCAAACGGCGCAAATATGCAACCCTCAGAAGTGGTTACATATTTGAGCCCTTTGGGGTTGAGACATTGGGACCGTGGGGGCCGGAAGCTCGCCTCATCTTCAAAAGCCTATCCGAGCGCTTGGTCTACGCGACGCGTGACCAAAATGCTGGCGTTTATTTGGCCCAACGCATAAGCATTGCCATTCAGCGTGGTAATGCCGCCAGCATGCTGGGTACGCTTTCGATTGGTAGTGGGCTTGAACATCTTGATTATCTGTAGACCTACAGTGGTCTATGGATAATTCAGGTGTGCTTAGTGTAAGTAGTTAGGTAGGTTTGTAGTGTTGTAGTGTAGTTCTCATTGTATTTTAGTTTTGTTAATAAAGGCTCTGCCCAGATAAAAAAAAACAGCATACTTGCTCAGAGCAGCACATTACCTCGCAGTTACTTATTTCAACATGAAGATCTCGAATCACTGCGTAGTACTGCATTGCGCTCGTCATCCGATCCGCTACCATCCATCCGACACAGAATAAAAGAATAATTCTTTTTTTGTCCCGTAATTTCTCTGAAAACGTTGGCCTTCAAACTGGAATATATTAATGTTTACTCTTTATTGTTTGGCGAAATAAAAACTGGCTGACAGTTGCGATATTAACCTTCGCGGTTTTTAAATTAACGGCATAACACACATAACTTTGAAAAGACAGTGGATCGGCAGTGCTCTTTCTTCCGACTAAAGTAGCCGTAACTTTTACATTTTATATGGAAGGTTTTTGAAACATAACATGAATACTAGGCTAAGAGATAAAACACCATATATCTCCGGGTGACGCGCAGTGCGGAGCTAGGTAATGATCTGGACTCTTCATGTTCCAATA